>CM046876.1:444051290-444651290 GCA_025667525.1 Glebionis coronaria | reverse complement strand
TCATGATGACTATCTTCATGCTTTTTGATAGTTCAATCTGATTGATGAACCCAATGAGTACATCAGCTGTGTCACTCTTCTGAAATAGAAAGAATGTCCATGTGAACCTTGAAAAATCATCAGTAATCACTAGGCAGTACCATTTCTTCATTATGCTTGCCACAGAAGTAGGACCAAAGAGATCCATATGCAGTAGTTCCAATGGCTTGGTGGTGGACATACTTGTTTTTGATTTGCAAGATGCTCTGTGTTGCTTCCCTTTCAGACAGGCAGCACAAGTATGATCATTGACAAAAGACTTGGAAGGAAGACCATGAACCAGATTATATTTCACTAGTTTGTTCATGTTCTTGAAATTCAGATGACCAAGTCTTCTATGCCATTTCTTACACTCATCTACTGAGGCTTTGGCAATGAAACAGATTTCATTATCTTGGAGAGAGATGTCCTTGAGATCAATTGTGTACATGTTCTTTTGTCTTGGTGTTCTGAGTACAATAGGAGTGTCTGGTGGTAAGACAAACTCTTTTCCTAACACCAGGCATTCAGTGTCAGTAAACAAGACAAAATTCTTGTTATCAGTCATCTGTGACACACTGAAGAGATTGTACTTGAGTTCTTTCACCAAGTAAACATTGTCAAAGGTCATCCCATTGGTGACAATAGTTCCTTTTCCTGTTATTGTTCCATGCCCATCTCCAAAAGAAACACCATCATTGTCATGCAGGGGCACAAAGTTAGACAGATAAGATTTTTGTCCAGTCATGCTTCTTGAGCATCCACTATCCCAATATGCTCTATCATCCATTGTCTTCTTTGTCACCTGTAAAAAGAAAAACAAATTAGTTTTTCTTGGGGACCCAAACCATTACAGACTTGGATCTACCTCGTGTATCAATGTAGGATAGCTTATCAAAAACTAGAGATACACCATTAGACTGAGTACCCCTTTTGGGTACCCAAACCCAACGAGCTGAGTCTTTCACAGCTTTTCCCCATCTACCCATGTTCCTAGAAGGCAAAACTTTGTTAGCAGGGGATACCCCAGTTTTAGCAGGGGAATCCCTATGCTTAGCAGAGGGAACCCATCTTTTGTTTTGTCCTCTATTCATGTGTTGGTAAGGTCTAGAGCCAGATCTATATGCATTATAGGGTGTTGGGGTGGTCACAGAAGTGCTGGGCTTGGTGTGAACATCATTCTCCTTTCTAAGTGCAGGAACAACATATTTGTCAGTCACCCTGTTTCTCAAGGCAGGGGCAACATACTTGCAGGGGAAAAGGATTTTGCCCCTGCATTCAGAAGAATGGTTTTAGGTTGCATATCCTTTAAAGGATTTGCAGCCACCACTTCCATAGGTGCCTTACACTCTTGATAAGTGTGCTCAAAACTGCCACATGTGAAGCAGGGCTTGGTGTTAATCACAAAGTCTTCTCCTAACTGATGAGACTTTTGGTCATTCTAATTTCTTTGATTACCTCTGACAGTCCTGTACATACCAACATATTTAATGGTGGACTTAGGAGACTGTGATCTGGTTTTAGATTTGGGTGAGCTACTCTTAGAACTAGAATCACTACCAAAAAGTCCTTCTCTTGAAAATAGATCAGGGTTATCAATTTTCCATTGTTTTAAAGCAACCTGTTCCTTTTCAAAATCCCTAATAACACTAGTTTTTACTAGAGGCTCTTCAGTATCAAGATTATTAGGTATGTAAGCACTCAAGTCAAACTCAATATCATCCTGTTTTTGAAAACAAGAGAGACCAGTCCAAGACAGGTCTTTTCTAGGAAAAGGTGCATGGATGTTGGCAGGGGGTGGTGGTATGGTAGCATGCTCATTTTTAATCCCAAACCCTGTTTTGTCCCTAGGAGATTGACCAATTTCAACTGCTTTGGTTAAGTCTTTTGAAGCTTTTCCAAAATTTTCAACAGTTTCATCATCAATCATTTTGTTAGATTTAAAAACTTCAAGTTCAGCAGTCAACTCCTTAATGGATTGGTTATTCTCCTTGGCATCTCTTTCTAGAATCACAATGTGATCCCTATAATCACTTTCTCTTTGCTTAAACTCTCTTATAGTGGACTCTAACTGTTCTAAAGCACGTCTATAATTATCAAGGTCATTGTCACAATTGATATAGTCAGCTTTTACCTTTCTGATTTGATCATTCAATGACTCAGTATTTTTCCTACAGGCTTTAGTACAATATGAATCGTCATATACCTCATTGTCAGAGCTGGAACTTGACATGGCCATTAGTGCAAACTCTTCTTCTTTTTCCTCAGCAACCAAAGCTTGATTTCTTTCCACATTCTCTGTCATGGCACTCCAGTCCCATCCACCTGCTCCATCTATCCCCTGCATGGCTACCATGGCTTTAGCACCAGAATCATCATCTCTGGTTTCCTTCCTATAGCTGTTCCCAGTCTTAGGTCCTCTGCATTCCCTTGCAAAATGACCCTTCTTGCCACAGTTGTAGCATTCAACTTTTGTTTTGTCAAACCCAGCCACATCAGAGGGATTTATTGAGATATTCTTCCCATACTTCTTGTAAAAACTGTTGGCTCTCATGCTAAGCAGAGCCATGTTCCACTTGATATCCATCTCTTCTAGCCCTTGCTTACTGATTTGACTTAGATCTTCGTGCAACACAGTAGATCCTTGTGGCGCTTGAGATGCTATAAAAGCACAAACAGTATCAAGGCTGAATGTAGCTGGTCTTTCTTCATCATAAGATGATCCAGAACTGGTAGCAGGGGAATAAGCAGTAGGGGCTACTTCAATTCCACTGTTTTTGGAGATTCCACTGCTTTGTGATATGAATGCCATGTTAGCAGGGGAATCAGTGGATCCACTTGAGTTGGTGGGAATCGTTCCTTTTGACTTCATCTCATTGACAACAGGTTCAAAAACTTTTAAGTTATTGTATATGTCATCAATGTTCTTGTTGTCCAAGTCATCCTTATTCTACCAAATTGCCTTGTAGACAAACCATTCTTTCTGGAGGTTGTTAAGAAACCTGGTATTCACCTGCTCTCTTGACACCTCAATATCAAAGAATTCCAACTGGGCCACCATATCTTGAAGCCTATTGTAAATAGCTCCAATTGATTAATCACCAATTGCTTTGAAAGAAGCAAAATCATCCAGCATTTGATTCTTCTTCTTCTTCTTTGTGGCTTCATTTCCTCCAAAGGTTGTGCCTATGGCTTCCCATAGTTCCTTAGCTGTTTTGTATTTTCTGAATCTTAGTTGATGTCTATCAGGTAGAGCCAACAACAATGAGCTGTGAGCCCTGACATCATGCCTTCTGGCCAGTATTTCCTTATCACAAAGAGCAACAGATTTCTTCTTGTCCTTACCTTTGGAACTTTCACCTTTCTCTTCTTCCTTGCCCTCTTCAACTACTAACATTTTGTTGAATTGATCACCAAATTCTATGATCTCCTAGAGAACATAGTGTTCCATTTTCAGGTATTGTTGGATTCTGAATTCCCATAATTCAAAGTTTTCAGGATCCAACATAGGTAACTTGAGGTTATTGTGGTTGTTGCTGTTTGAGGAAGAGTCTGAAGACATGGTTGCTATGAGGGTTTTGTTCTTGATTTAGACAAAGTTTCTCAACAAGCTCTGATACCAATTGTTGATCCCAAAGTCAGATCTTAAACCTTAATAGCTTGTTTAAGGGTTGTGATAGAAAGAAAGAATTTAATCTAACACTAGAGAAACTTTGCAAAGCAAAGTAACTAAACAAGATGCGGAATATAATGTTTAGCGCAAGAACAATATGATTGAAACGTTGAACTTTAATATATCAATGATATACGAATACTCTAAAATGGTATTAGGGTTTACAAAACCTTAAATTATGATAATGAAAGACAATAGAGAAAAGACACACATTGCATGCTAACCTAGTGAGTCCTTTTATAGCCATAAGGACTCACGTACAAGATCACTACTAACAAACTTGGAAAGTATTAAGGAATAGTAACAGAAACGCTAAAAATCTATTCCAAGTTTATCTCTGACAGCAGGGCCTTTGACTTCAGCAGGGGAACCAATCCCCCTGCCTTTGTTATTTAGCAGGGAGAACTTACACTAGCAGGGGTACGGATAATCAACTAGCAGGGGTAACAAGTAAGCATAGATTTATTCCCAACAAAACCAGGCTTGAGTTTCACTGGAAATCAATTTTAATTTACAGATTTTTATTAACAGTTAACGTTTTTTTAGCAGTTGTTCTAATCAGTTTATTGAAACCAAGATTGTGTTTCTGTTAAACTGATATATTTGATAATTGCATCTGATTCATTGAAACCAAGATTGAGTTTCTTTGAAGCAGATCCACTATAAGTATATAGAGATCACGATTGAATTTCTTATATACAGATTTATAACAGTTGTCTAACTGTTTGTGTTTTGATCTTGTTTGATCTTTCAGAATGTCTACTAGCACTCCTGAAACTCTTGCAACTACTGTGAAAGTAACTGCTGTGCCAGTTACCCACACAGTTGCTAGTCATGCTGAAAAACCAGAAAAATTCAATGGGCAGAATTTTAAGAGGTGGCAGCAGAAGATGTTCTTTTATCTCACTACTTTGAACCTTGCGATGTTCTTAAAGGAGACTGTACCTCAGGTGGAACCTCCTAAAAAAGGTGTACCCAAAAATCAACAAGCCGTGCAGGCTGTTGAAGCATGGAAACATTCAGACTTCTTGTGTCACAACTACATTCTGAATGGTTTGGTGGACTCGTTGTACAATGTGTACTGCAAGACTAAGACTGCCAAAGAATTATGGGAGTCGTTGGAACGTAAGTATAAAACTGAGGATGCTGGTACAAAGAAGTTAGTTCGTGGTAGCTCGTTTTTTGGATTACAAGATGGTTGATTCAAAGAGTGTGATAACTCAGGTTCAAGATCTGCAGGTTTTGCTACACGACATTCATGCTGAGGTTATGACTTTGAGTGAAACTTTTCAAATTGATGCTATCATTAAAAAGTTACCTCCAAGCTGGGTAGAATTTAAAAACTACTTGAAGCATAAGCGAAAGGAGATGACTGTTAAAGACTTGGTTGTTCGTCTTCGTATTGAAGAGGACAACAAGCTGGCTCAGAAAAACACTTATACACCTGATTCTGCCAAGGCAAATATGGTTGAGCATGGTTCGTCTTCTTCAAAGTCTAAAGGCAAGAGCTTTGGCAAAGGGAAGAATGACAAGAAGAGCAAAGGGAAGCCTGAGTACCTTGCTCCTAAAGGTGGAATTGCAAAGCAGAAGTTCCAAGGAAATTTCTTCAACTGTGACAAGCTAGGTTATCGTGCTGCTAATTGCAAAGCGCCAAAGCGGGTGACTCCACGCGAGGCTAATACGGTGAATGATAATGTGGACATGATTTCTATGGTGTCTGATGTCGTTACCATGATCTCTGAAGTTAACCTGGTAGGTTCTAATAATAATGATTGGTGGGTTGATACTGGGGCAACCCGTCATGTGTGTGCTGACAAGAGTATGTTTCACTCTTTCAGAGCGGTTGACAATGAAGAGAAGCTATACATGGGCAACTCTGCAACTGCTGATATTAAGGGCGAAGGAGATGTTATTTTGAAGATGACATCCGAGAAAGAGCTCAAGTTGACTAAAGTCTTGTATGTTCCGGAGATTCGCAAGAATCTTGTGTCCGGATGACTTTTGAATAAGTTTGGTATTCGTCTAGTTTTTGAGTCTGAAAAAGTTGTACTTTCTAAGAATCAAATGTATGTTGGTAAGGGGTATGCCCTGAATGGTATGTTTAAGCTCAATGTAATAGTTGTTAAGAATGCTATCAATAAAATGAATTCTTCTGCTTACTTGATTGAGTCTTCTAATGTGTGGCATGGCCGTCTTGGACATGTTAATTTTAATTCAATGCGTCGTTTGATTAAATTTAATGGCATACCAAATTTTCATATTGATTCAAATTATAAGTGTGAAACTTGTGTCGAAGCAAAACTTACAAGATCATCTTTCAAATCGGTTGAACGAAAAACCGAACCACTTAATATGATACACACAGACATATGTGATTTGAAATCACTACCCACAAAAGGTGGCAATAAGTACTTCATCACGTTTATTGATGATTGCACAAAGTACTGCTACATTTACTTGTTGAAAAGTAAAGATGAAGCTATAGACAAGTTTGTTCTATGCAAAACCGAAGTTGAGAATCAACTTGGTAGGAAAATCAAGGTTGTACGAAGTGATAGAGGAGGAGAATATGTGTCTCCTTTTGCTGATCTATGTGCGAAACATGGAATTAGACACGAGTTTACCGCTCCTTATTCACCTCAGCAAAACGGTATTGCCGAAAGGAAGAACCGTACCTTGAAAGAAATGGTTAATGCCATGTTGTTAAGTTCTGGTTTGAGCCGGGACATGTGGGGGGAAGCCATTATAACGACTACTTATCTTTTAAACAAGATACCTCGTAAGGATAAAGAGGAAACCCCATATGAACTATGGATGGGAAGAAAACCATCATACCAGTACTTACGAGTGTGGCGGTGTCTAGCCAAGGTAGCTGTGCCGACATCTAAGGCCCAAACTATTGGACCTAAATATGTGGATTGTATATTTATTGGATATGCTAAGAATAGCAGTGCGTATGGTTTCGTTGTACATGATTAGAAAAATCCAGATATACACAAGAACACGGTTATGGAATCAAGGAATGTGTCCTTCTTTGAAAACATATTTCCTTGTTTAAAGAATGAAAATGGAAGCACATCTAGAATAAATGATGCAGTTGTCCAAGATTAGAGACAACGAGATGATAAGATGAGAGACAAGATCAACCCAAGGAAGAAGAGGTTGAATCTAGAAGAAGCAAACGGGCGAGAACCGAGAAATCATTTGGACCCGATTTTTTCTCTTTTATGGTAGAAAATGAACCCACTTCTTATCAAGAAGCTGTAAATTCCTCGGAAGGGCCTCGATGGAAAGAAGCGATTAATAGTGAAATAGAGTCTATTTTACAAAACATACTTGGGAGCTCGTGGATTTACCTCCTGGTTATAAACCACTAGCCTATAAATGGATCTTCAAGAAGAAGATGAAATCTGATGGCACCATTGATAAGTACAAAGAAAGATTGGTGATCAAAGGTTTTAGACAACGCGAAGGTCTAGATTACTTTGATACTTATTCGCCTGTTACGCGAATAACTTCTATTAGGATGATTCTTGCTATTGTCGCATTAAGAAATTTAGAAGTTCACCAAATGGATGTGAAAACGGCTTTTCTAAATGGAGATTTAGAAGAAGAAATATACATGAACCAACCCGAGGGTTTCATGGCTCCTGGACAAGAGAGCAAAGTTTGTAGGCTTGTTAAGTCATTGTATGGCTTAACGCAAGCTCCAAAACAATGGCATCAAAAGTTTGATCACGCCATGCTAGAGGGTGGATTCAAAATTAATTAATGCGACAAGTGTCTTTATGTCAAAGACACAAATAGTGGATATGTAATCTTGTGTCTTTATGCCGATGATATGCTTATCGTTGGCAGTAACGACAAGATGATCAAGTCCACTAAAGACATGTTGAAATCAAAGTTTGACATGAAAGATATGGGTTTGGCTGATGTGATCCTTGGAATAAAGATCATACGAACTCAAAGTGGACTTGCATTAAGTCAAGCACATTACGTGGACATAATTCTTAATACTCATAATGCGGGGGATTCCGGCCTAGCTAGAACTCCAATTGACACCAGTTTGCATCTATCTAAAAATAGAGGCGCAGGTGTTGCCCAATTAGAGTATTCAAGAATTATTAGCATGTTAATGTATTTGATGACTTGTACCCGACCTGACTTAGCATATGCTGTTAGCAGGCTGAGTAGGTATACTAGTAATCCAAGTGAAGCACATTGGAAAGCTATGACTAGGGTACTTTATTATTTGAGATACAGTCGTGATTATGGACTAAATTATGTTAGATATCCAACGGTTATTAAAGGATACAGTGATGCAAATTGGATATCTGACATAAAGGATTCTAGATCAACCAGTGGATACGTGTTTACACTGGGAGGGGCCGCTATATCTTGGAAGTCTTCCAAGCAAACTGTAATAGCTAAGTCCATGATGGAATCAGAATTTATCGCGTTAGATAAATGCGGAGAAGAGGCGGAATGGCTACGTCAATTCGTAGAGGATATACCCAGGTGGACTAAACCGGTAACGGCCATTAGTATACATTGTGATAGTCAATCGACAATTGGCAGAGCTCATAGCACAATTTATAATGGAAAGTCTAGACATATCCGTCGTCGACATAATTTTGTACGACAACTACTCTCAACAGGAGTTATCTCAATTGACTATGTGAAGTCGAAGGATAACATTGTGGATCCGCTTACGAAAGGCTTAAGCAGAGAGTTAGTTAGTAAGTCGTCTAAAGGAATGGGACTAAAGCCCTTGAAGGAATGAGTTTCTATGAAGGAAAACCTAACCCAGTTGACTGGAGATCCCAAGATCTGGGTTCAATAGGACAACCTAATCATAGAAGTGTGGGGGAAGTCACGTCGATGTGGGGAGTTACTTAATACATGAACTTTCCTAGTCCATTCCTAGAACGATGTGACTTGTTGAGAGGTTAAACATATGGCTTAATGATTCAGGATGAAATCATAAAGCATAATGATTCAAGATGAAATCATAAAACATATGTTTTTAATGATTCAAGATGAAATCACCTATGTGAGAGAGAAGTGGGGTCGCTTCGAAAGAAATTGCAGGGGCGCAATTTCTAAGAGCTCTTGCAGAACCAGACGAGTGTTCATGACCATAACGAACACGACTATGAGGACTTGACTAGGTCAGGGAGAGTCTTGTGTGAGTGTGTATTGTCGTCTACGTAAATAGAGGCTGAGTTCAAGGACATCGCGTCTACTCAGATCTAGGAGACTAAGTGCATCTCACAAGGGAAGGTTCAAAGGGTTACACCTACCCATCCTATGCAGGACTTAACCGCAGAAATTTTGCCGAAACTTTCGTGTGTTTTCGACCGATTCCCATTCATGTGGGGGATTGTTGGAAAATGTTTTGCAAAATATGGTTTTTGCAATACTTTGGACATAATTTTATATATGTATATGTTTTTATATGTTATATAAAAACGGGTTCGAAGCTACTGAACTTGTGCACGAGCGCGCGACCTGCGGACACGAATGCAGCTCCGAAAACTGGCTTGGGTGCGGGCAGATTTCGGTATCTTTTTTGCTGCAAATTCGGTTTTTGTTTCCAGAAAATTTTGTACATCTATTTAAGGAATAGATATAGACTTTCTTATTAAGTCATGTCAGAATTTTCCTGTGTTTGTAAAATATATGCAAATCGTGTTTATTTTTAGCAGATTTGTATGTCTGATTATTTTAGAAGCATATATTCTGTCTTGGTGACCAAGACATGAATTAGCTATAAAATAAACCATTCTCATTCAGTTTTTGATATCAGAAAAACGCAGCTTTTTCTTTACTCCATTACCAGTTCGTTTTCCAGCAGCCCGTCGATCAGAAACACGCAAGGCTTCCGTGATCTTTTAGGCAAGTTTTTTTAGTCCGGCTGTACAACAGCTTTGGACGTTGTACCCTGGGAAACAGACGGAGAATCTTTTTTAAGGGAAGCGTGTTAAACACGTGCCTCGTCTTAGTTTTACTGCTTTCTTGATTACTGTTATTATTTTCTGTCTTTATATTCTGTTAGTTTTATTAATTGTAATATGATTTTAATAAAAGTATACACCGTTTCCTATACATATATATTGTTCCAACAATAAAATATGTATGTTATTTTAAAAAACACAACATATAATTATATATACATATTAGCATAAAGACCCGTGAAATCACATATTTTTTAAAGTGATACTTTGGTTATAATTTATGTGATGAATAAAATAAGAAAAATAATGAACATGAATATGTTTTATCAATATTTGAAAGATAAAATAACTAATAACTTAAATATTCGATAAACAATCGAGTTTGTAACAGTTTAAATAGTAAACGTCTATGCATTATCCTCTCCAAATTTGATGGTCTTTGATAGCAACAGACATCGGTGAGCGCTAATCAAGTTAATAGCTTATGGTCATTCTGTAAAAACATAATAGTTATTTAAATTTGAAATATGGTATAAACATGCCATCAACCTTGATCATAAAATTTGGAGAATTGATTGGCACACTCAAACTTTTGATTGGGACACTCAAATGTACAACATGTTAGAGCAACAATACAACTGTTCAATGCACAACTTGGAGTGTCCCAATCAAATTTTTGAGTGTGCAAATTATTAGCCTAAAATTAGAAATACTTCTTTGTATACAACATTTGTAGTAGTTTTGAGATAATACCATCTCATGAAATCTGACAACTTTTAAACTTCTTTTGTTTTTTAAACTTGAAACAATAATGTATAGTTGTTCATGTGTAAACACAAGGTGTGACATGTATCAAATATTTAATTTTTTGGACACCCAAAAATATTTAAAAACACGAGTCAAATTGAAAGGAAATTGTTAATAAAAATATGTATGTAAATATTAAAAATTGTACAAACAAAAGATCATTTGTCCATCTATGTTATAGTAGATTGTAACAAATTATTTCAACAAAATAAAGTCTTGTTATCGATTTATATCAACAAAAATGTTACAACTTTTTTATCAGTTTTGTTACGACTCAAATGGCCTACAAAAGCAAGCAAACTTGTCTATATATGTTACGATATAGTGGATTGTGCTTACACAACTTGGTAGTTTACTCATAGTAAACTGGACTAACTTTGTTTAAATGTTACCCTTCACGCCCCTTTTCTACTAATAGTTTACATGTATTTGGTATTATAATAAGATATTAATGGCCTCATGCAAATATATTTAGCATAGTTCATAGATAATGAGATTGATACGACATAATAATATTTAGGCAAATCAATACGTCCGCATTGAGCTACAATGAAAATATTAAAGAAGTAAAACTCACTTAGAGAATAAAGATTACACATATAATTTGGTGATTCATTCTTTTAGCTTTTTTTCATAGTCCTTCAAGATAAAATTGAAGTTATCAACTCCATTAGCCGGAGAAAAATGACCCTATTAGAAATAGATGTGAAAAATAGTGGTACATAATTGCATCTCATGCAGGTTTCTAATTTGAGCAAGCCTTGTGTTGATCAACTCATGTTTGCTGCAAGTATCATCAATACTTATGGTATCTAAGTACTAAATTACTAAAACCTCACTCCCAATGTTCTCAAGTGTTAACCCCTGCCTTCTCTCTTATTAGAGTTCTTGAAAATATACATAAGAAGAAGGTTATGAAAAGAACGCACCTACATATCTAACAGAGGAATTCAATAGATATATATGTATTCATAAAGGAAAAACGCAATAAGTACTACATGCTAAGCAGTTCCTCCATTTCTTAAGCATCATCAAACACTCTCTTAGGTTGTCATGTGCTCAACCCACTTATGTAATTTTACGTGTAGACATTCAAAGAGATCAAATGTAGGCATACCATATGTAAAAACAGTATATTAGTTAGTCGATCACTCATATTTCAAGCTTTAAGTGTTGCATATCGGTAAATCATGAAATGGGTCAAAACCATACTTCGGATGGGATGGGAAAATAATGACATAAGCAATGTGCGTATCGTCAAATCATGAAATGGGTAGAAATTAAATTGTTAAAACAGTACCTATTGAGTGTGCTTTTTTAAGTAACAACCTACTATTGTCATCTTGAAGAAAGATTTGTCGCATTGGGGTATTCGGATGTCATTAACCATATGCCACCAAAGAGGGAAAAAACATTCCATTCACTAAGCTGCTAAATGTCTGTGCTTTTCGTAATTAACTTAATTAATTAAACATAATTATGCATAGTGAAGTTTATTTATTTTTATCACATTCTAATAATATTACCCTTTGGTTGGTTATTAGTGTGAGGTATAGGGTGTGTAGACATTAACCAATAGGACTCTAACTAACCAATTAACAGATACAAGTATAAGGGTAATCTAATGCTAATCTATAGCAAAATCATCGCTTGGATAAGCACGACTAAATCATAGTGAATGATGCACATGATAAGAATTATATGCCTTAGCTTATTATTTCACTAAAGAGTTGAGACTTTTGCATCCATGGATTTATATAAAGCCACTTAAGTCAGTAAAACTCGAAATTATGATAAATCTCTAAGACGTACGACTAAAGAAAACATATAAGGAAACACGTTGTATCTTTTGGGGGTGTTTTTTTTCCTTTGAGCCACTTAATAAGTGGGTCCAACCCTTTGTGCCTCTTAGTGGGAGGAGCTATTAAAACTAATATCTCTCTACTAAGAGGCTAATTAAGTGGCTCAAATGAAACCACTTAATTTAGTAAACACCCTCTAAGGGGTGTTGGATGATCACTTACTCGTACATGTCAGTGTTGGATGATCATGGCCGAGGTGACACATTAACCCACTTGTATCTGTGTTGCATAGAGACATTTGTTTTTTGCGCTCTTCAATAGGGTCCCACGATCATATTTGTTAGAAAAACATGAATAAGAAGAATGTAACTTGATAGAAGTATGGTGCAAGACACCTGAAATATAATCTTTAAGGGAATGTAATCTTTAACAGACGTCCACATATAACAACCCATAATGAGCTTAAAGTGTAACACCCCATTTTGGTAAATGGAATATCATAGTGTATCTATGGCGTGTAATCAAAGCATGCAAGGTAAATGTCCAAAAACATTAAATGACCATGAATAGAACTACCGGAAACAAACATCGGTAGTCCAAGTATAAGCTCACGTACATGAATATAAGTACTGAAATAAAAAAGGACTAAACAATGTACAAAGAAATAAAGTAGCGTAATGTATGGAAAAATGCATAAAGTAATGAAGGCTAGATAGCTTCCATCCGTATGCACGTACTCTCAAGTCCTAGTTGCGTCCCTGAGTACCTGTCGTTTGGGAACATGAAAGGAAAACGGCTGAGCATAGCGCCCAGTGAACGGATATACAAGTATAACATGAAATGACATAAGCATAAAAGACTAAGAGCAGCAGAAATGTATAAGTCCTAGATAACCTGGAACATGTTCATAAAACTGGTTTTATAGTTTGAAAAGACTTATGTTTTTATATGAAAACTGTATTAATTAGCCAATAACCCATATAGGTCATGAGGTTCCACCATGCATGAATACTTGTAGATAAGACCTCATCATGCAATTAGAGGGGTTGCCTCTAATTAATTAGTCTGGGTAGGAGGGATCAACTCCTTGTGAAGGATGCAAGGCACACATCGCATTCACCATGAAAATCCTGTAAAAACATGTAACTAGGATGCACCCACACGCCCCACATGATAATATAAATATAAGGCCAAAGCTGTAAAGGGTCGCCACGAGCAATCACTCCGCCGTGGGGAAGTCATAACACTGGTGCCTCCAGTGTTATCGTTATGGTACCTCCATAACTAGGTGACATTGGTCATGCATGTATATGGCTTAAACATTTAAAACTAAACATAAGTAATCAAAACATATAAAACATATACTTGGGAAAATAGTTGGCTGCAAACGGGGAATCCTAATAAGGAAAGAATGTCCATACTGAAGGACGGAAAATCCATACCTTATGTCCAGTGAACGAGGAAAGATGAAAGGATGAAAAGTCATACTCCGACCTCACTATTGCTACATAAATAAGGGACATGTATAAGTTGTATGATTACTGAGTACGTTACCGGTTATAGCATGTTCTTAGCTTGTTTGATATGTTCTTGTCTTATTTTACTGTTTTAAATGATATATTGTATTATTCATGTATTTCATGTACTCTGATTAAGTATTATCTTATATTCTTGTATTATTATACATGTTGTGTAATAATAAGTAACTTTCTAAAAATAGCAGGTTTCCAAAAATAGAAAGTTTCCAAAAATAGCAGGTTTCTAAAAAAAGAAAGTTTCCAAAAATAGATCAGTTTCTAAAAATAGAAAGTTTCTAAAAATAGAAAGTTTCTAAAAATAGTAATTTCCTGAAATAGAAAGTTTCCATAATTAGAAATAAGCTGGATTAATAAGCTAATAATATAAGCTATTGTTTACTGGTTAAAAGTCATAAGTCATGTAATTAATAATATTGTTTATTAATTAAATACTATAGGTTATAACTGATTATTAATTAATAATTATAGTACATCTTTTATTAATTAATAATATATCATGGTTAAATAATAAACTATAGATTATACAAATTTAATTATGTCATGGTTTAATTAAATTAAGTCTAATAAAATACTTAGTTTAACATGTATTATTAATTTTAATTAATAAACCTAAGTCATGAATTATTAAATAATTGTAAGTCCATGTTTTAATAATTAATTAATAAAATATAGTCTAAAATAGATGACAATAATACTTAGGCTAAAACATGTATTATTTATAAAAATAATATAACCTAAGTCCATGTTTAAATTAAATTAATTATTAGTTATGTTTAATTAATTTAATTAATCTTGTAAAAATAACTTGCAAAATAATCCCGAGCCCGAATCCCAAGACAAAACCAAAAACTCGACACCAACCACCACCCACAAATGCGGCTTCGGTGGCGGCTGGTCGTTGCGCTGCCACGACGACGGCCGCTGTCGCTGCTGCGTCGTGGCTACCCACTGTCCGAACAAAGTTCCCACCGGCATAGGCCGGTGGTTCCCCCTGTTGCGCTCGTTGTTCCCCCTGCTCGAACCAAACAGCCACCGGCAACAGCCGGTGGTGCCTACTGTTGGACCGAAACCCACACCGAGCCCTTTAGGGGGTCTCGGCTGTGGCCACACGAGGGACACCAAGAGTCGTATGACTCTCGGTTGGCTGCCGAAGCAAACCACAAACCAAACAACCCTTTTCCATGTTTTTATTTTAATTCCTAGCATGTTTATGTAATTGTTTTTAAGATCTAACATGTGTTCATAATAAACAAAAGATTGAAAAACAAAGATGACGGTTTTGAATATACCCCAATACGTGATTAAAAGAGAACACGAACACGAACACAATTACCAATCAACCAAAGATCCAAAATCAAAAGGACTCCCTCTTGTCCTTTGTTTGTGTGTCGCGGCTATGAGTCACCAAGGAGAGCTAGGTTTTTAATTTTTCTTGTAAAAATATGTAAATGGTTTTCCTGTGTTTTATTTTTACCATTTAGTTAAAATCAAAGTGGGCTTGGCCCCCTTCCCCCCTTGTCCGCGGCTACCACAAGGCCCAAAGGCAAACCATGCCTTTTTCTTGTTTAAGTAATTTACGTGTTCGTTTGTTTTAATTATTCGTCCTAGTTCGTGCTTAATGTTCGTGTTATATATACTTCGTATATATATCGTGTTCTATTAGTAGTGTTATAATTATTATACGTAATATTTATCATGTTTATAAATGCTCATGATCATATGTTCGTGATTATAACTATTATACTTAATAATTATCATGTATTATTACGCACTTAATAATTATCGTGTATTAATACATACGTAGTTTCTGAATTTAATGTTCGTGACACGTGTACATAACATAAATGGAATGTTTTCATTGGTTCGTATGTTTACGTAGTGTACTGTTCATGGTATTTATATACGTAATGCTAGAGATTTTGTATGGTTCAATTGTTCGTTTCTCGTTATCTTAACGAATTGATTTCCGGTTCAAAATACGACTCAATTGTTTTTGGTGAAAAAGAATATCTTTGGTTGTTTTAAAATAAATGTGCAAAACGTGAAAGTAAATGACGTTAAAGTAAATCTAAAACTAATTTAAAATAAATGGCGAGAATTTAAAAGCGTGACGAAAATTAAAAGGCACTTAAAGTAAATAACGCAAACTTAAATCTATCTAAGGCAAACTTAAAACGCAACTAAAACTTAAACTAAAGCAAGGCTAAAATAAATCTAAGGCAAGTAATCTTATAGTGCGACTAAGTAAAAAGGCGGGAAAAATAAAGCTCGAAAACTAAAGAATTAAAAACAGAAACTAAAAATAACCTGAACACAGCTTATCCGGAATAATCCTTCGTTCGGAATAAACATTCATCCGGAATGTCACCTTCGTTCGGAATGTTCTTCTTCACTCGGAATATTTACCAAAAACCTTGATCCGGAATAAATCCTTTATCCGGAATATGTCACTTATCCGGAATAAAGTCTTGATTCGGAATACTGGTCCTTGATCCGGAATGTTGTGCTTGATCCGGAATGTTTGGTTGATCCGGAATACCTTCCTTGATCCGAAATGTTGAAGATTCCGGATGAAGACCTTGATCCGGAATAATTAATTATTCCGAATAAAACTCCTTGATCCGGAATATTTTGTATTCCGAATGAAAGGTTTGATCCAGAATGTTAAATTATTCTGAATAAACAAGACTGACCCGGAATGTCTCCTTGATCCAGAATGTTGGATATTCCGGATGAACACTTTGGCTAAGCCTTTGATTCAGAATGTTTGGTCGATTCGGAATGAGAGGCTGATCCGGAATATGTCACTTATTCCGGATGAACGCCCTTGATCCGGAACTTTTTCAACAAACACCTTCACTCGGAATAACTTTTGGCCTTGATCCGGAATGATCCTAGGAAACAGAAGAACAGCGAAGAACACACAAGAACCAAAAAGCTATGGATCTAATCAAAACTAAACAAAATCAACCACAAGATTAAATCAAACTAACCAAATAACATCTACTAATCATAAACAAACAATCCAAATCAATCAAACTAACAAACTAATCAAGATAATCAAAACCCACTTAATCAATTTAATAAAAACACAAAAACATAAACATGAACAATAAAACACAAAGATTAAAATCAAACAAGAAAGGTAGATAGGAGATTGACAATAAAAATAAAGATTGACAAGAATTAAAAGGAAACTTACTTGAAATTAAAGGTATTTAAGGTGCAAGACAAGTATTTAAATTTGACATGAAAAGTAAATGACAAGGTAATTAAAATTAGAAGAACTAATTGTCACTATTAGCCAACAAGAGAAAAATGAATACACTAATGACTATTTATAGGAGAGATTATGGAGGTGCTTAGGAAGCTTCCTCCCTTCTTTCTTCTTTCCTTAATTGCAAGATTAAGTCCTTGATCTTCTTAATTCTTTGTTAATCTTCTTAATCTTTTGACTTTAACGACTTTGTCTCGGGATTTCTTTGAACTCGTCTTGTAATTCTTCAATAAATTAGACTTGAGTTCTTCGGCTTTTAGTAAACTTCCGTCTTTTGACTTTTTCTTCGATAAATCTTCAGAATTGGTCTTGGACTTCCGTTCTTTTTGCACTCTTTACTTCTTGACTTCGTCTTTCATCTTTTTCTTCGATAAAAGCCCGTGAATGCCCGTGTTTTCTCCCATTTTCACAATTTCGTCCTAAATCACAACAAAAACACAAACCACGCATAATTCCGACATAAATGACATAAAATACACGTTTTGGCTCGGTTATTATTGTAATTAAGTGGTAAAAAGGATGGGTGTTTACACACCTATCAAATCCCCTACACTTGACCATTGCAATGTCCTCATGCAATGCATTAGTTACAAAGCAAGATTACATTTCCCATCATAATCAATCCATATTGGCCTTTATTAAAGAGATAGAAAATAACAAAACAAGTAAAGAAATCAAAAGCATACCTTAGGGTTTTTGAAAATGTCATGAATGATCATCATCCTCAAGTTTTCACTTTCTCCAAACCAAGCTTAAAAACGAGATCATTGTTATTATAAGTTAGCAAACTAAAACGAACTCATGTGGGCCAATTATTCACTTAGTCTAGTGCCCTGTCATAAGATACCATCGTCATCTAACCGAAACTCTGTCTGCTGCTCGAAGTTCTGAATAATTTCCCAAATTTCACCATCATCCTTCTGAGCTTCCTTGATCCTAGAAAGTAAGTCAGGCTCCAATCTAAGATTAGCCTAGTAGCCATGTTGTCCATGTATCATGATCTTAATATCCAGTCACTCCAAGTCTCGTATAATCTCTTCCTCTATCTTAATACCGTTGATCATACCCGACTTTCTACTAAGAGCATCTTCCACTACATTCACCTCGCCGGGATGATACTGCATCATGTTCATTTCTAACCACCTTCTCTGCCTCATGTTCAGTTCACGTTGAGTGAAGATATATTTCAGGCTCTTATGATCTGTGAAGATATCACATGATTCGCCATACAAGTAATGCCTCCATATTTTCAGTGCAAACACGACTGCTGCAAGTTCCAAGTCGTACGCAGGATAGTTCTGCTCATAAGGCTTAAGCTGACGTGATGCGTAAGCAATCACTTTCCCATGTTGCAAGAGAACACAACCAAGGCCCTTCCTTGAAGCATCACTATAGATCTGAAATCCACCTGTAGCAGATGGGAGAGTAAGAATAGGTGCAGATACCAACCTATGCTTTAGGTCTTCAAAGCTCTTCTCTCCTTCTTCAGTCCAGACGAATTTCTCCCCTATCCACATCAGTTTGGTCAATGGCAGTGCTAATCGGGAAATTTCTCTACGAACCTACGGTAGTAACCAACTAAGCCTAGAAAGCTGCGAACTTCAGTTGCTGATGTCGGTCTTGGCCACTTGGTAATAGCCTCAACCTTTGCAGGATCCATGGTTATCCCCTCTGCGGATATTATGTGGCCTAGGAACGCCACTTTACTCAACCAGAATTCGCATTTGGAGAACTTGGCATACAGCTACTTCTGGCGAAATATCTGTAATAGCGTACAAATATGGTCTTCGTGTTCTTCCTTT
The DNA here is from genome assembly GCA_025667525.1 of Glebionis coronaria. Lineage (NCBI taxonomy): Eukaryota > Viridiplantae > Streptophyta > Magnoliopsida > Asterales > Asteraceae > Glebionis > Glebionis coronaria. The sequence continues at coordinate 444,632,416 of CM046876.1, read as the reverse complement.
GATTTAGAGAAAATCAGAATGTCGTCAATGAAGACAATGACGAACTTGTCCAAAAACTCATGGAAGATACGGTTCATCAAGTCCATGAAAACTGCTGGAGCATTGGTAATAAGTGTGAAAACACTTATCCTTTTACCACTTAAAACAATTAAAAACGAGACCAAAACGTGTATTTAATATCGTAAAAGTCGGAATTATGCATGGTTTGTGTTTTTATTGTGTTTTAGGACAAAAATATGAATAAGGAAGAAAACACGGGCTTTCACGGGCTTTTATCGAAGAAAAAGACAAAAGACGAAGTCAAAAGATCAAAAGTGCAAAAAGAACGTAAGTCAAAGGCCTATTCTGAAGATTTATCGAAGAAAAAAAGACCAAAGACGAAAGTTTAACGAATTCGAAGAACCAAGTCTAATAAAAGAATAAAATTAGAAGACGGGTTCATTTTATCTATCGACAGATCCCGAGACAAAGTCAAGAAAGACGGATTAATTAAAAGACGAAAAGACAAAGTGAAAGATGGCAGCAACAACACCATACACGCCTTCCACCTATATATAGAGAAAGAATTAGTCTTTTTCAGTAGTTAGTTAATTAGATATATTAGTTTAGGAGTAGGATAATTACTTTCTCTCTCTAAACTTCCTTTAATGTTTTCAAGCTTTTTAATTTTAATCTTGTAATTTTGAATCTTAATCTTCATCCTAATTTCAAGCTTTTCATAATCATTCTCATTCTTCCTTTCTTGTTTTTAAATCTATTGTTTGGTTTGATTAATCGTGTAGTTTGTTTAATCTTGTTACTTGCTTATTTGAGTGCTTATTCCATTGTTTTTATTGTTTTCATGTGTTTGATTGTTATTGCTTATTGTGTGTTTAGCTTATTTTTAATTAATTTGATTTGATAGTTTAATCTTTTAAAAGTTGATTTTAAATATTTTGCTTATTTAGTGTTTTTATAATTTTTAATTTGTGGCTTATTTAGTTTTGTCTAAAATTAGTTTGGTTAAAGTTTTGGTTAAGTGCTTATTTGGTTTAGCTTATTTTTATATAATCCGGAGTTTTAAAACCCTTATCCCGAATTACAATACCGTGGTTTCTTATTCCGAACTAGTATAAATTGACATTATTCCGAATTAGGGTTTATTAGTTTTCTCCGAATTAACATTAATATTGATTTCCCGAATTGTGTGTTATGTTGTATATTCCGGATTAGCTCTTTAAGCAACATTCCGAATTAGACATATAAACTGTATTCCGGATTAAAATCTGGAATCTATATTCCGGATTAGGGTTAGACTGTTTATTCCGAATTATCTCTTGTAGCCTTATTCCGAATTGTGTACTGATTTTCATTCCGAATTATAGTTCGGAATCCCTAGGATTCCGAATTAGTTTGCAATTAAATATTCTGGATTGTGTGTTGTTTTGGATTCCGGATTAGGTCACATTTTGGCATTCGACTTACATTTTTATTTGGATTCAGAATTAGTGTTTTAATGTGTATTCCAAATTAGATTTTAACTCTTATTTCGAACTGTTTTAAAATTTTATTTTTCCCGCCAATTTTGTTAAGTTTAATTTCAAAGTGTTTTACTTTATTTTATTTTCAATTTTACTTTTGATCAAGTTTTATAATTGCTTTATTTCTTTAAATTTTGTCATTTACTTTTCAAGTTTTCATCATTACTTTAAAATAGATAAACGACATTTCCTTTTTACACCAAGAACAACTGAGTCACATTAAAAATCGAGTCAATTCGATTAGACACCGTGAACGATTAGACCAATTTCAAGAACTAAAATCTCTATATTAGTTGGTAAGGACAAATGGCACGACTACAAGTTCGTAGTGTCCATAACATGTACGGAAAGCAGTCTTGGCGATATACTGCTCTTTCACCCGTAGCTGATGATAGCCAGACCTCATGTCGATCTTGGAGAAATGTTTGGCCCCTTGGAGTTGGTCAAACAGATCATCAATGCGTGGCAAAGGATATCGATTTCTGATGGTGATTTTGTTAAGCTCACGATAATCGATGCAGAGACGCATACTGCCGTCCTTCTTCTTCACGAATAAAACCGGTGCACCCCATAGAGATGCACTAGGGCGGATGAAACCTCGTTCCAAAAGTTCTTGTAGCTGTTCCTTTAAATCCTTAAGCTCTATTGGATCCATGCGATAAGGAGCCTTGGAAATTGGCTCAGCTCCTGGAATGAGCTCAATATTAAACTCTACCTCACGAGCAGGTGGTATGCCCGAAAGTTCTTCAGGAAACACGTCAAGAAACTCTGACACGATAGGCTGATTCTGGATGGATGGAGATTCAACCTTCATATCATGAACAGTAGCTAAGTAGCCATCGCAACCATGTGACAGTAATGCACGTGCTTGTAAGGTTAAAATTATTTATACATACCTTCTTGGTATAAAACCGTTGTGAATGTACTGTGGTGCATTTACATCATTGAAAATGACCCGATATGAATGGCAGTCTATGGTGGCGTGGTGTTTGGATAGCCAGTCCGTGCCTAATATCATGTCGAAATCGCTCATGTCCAATGATAGTGCGTCAACTGGACGAATTTTGTCGTCAAACTCAAGGGGAAGACCCTTGTACCCATGTGTGATGCGTACAAAGTCTCTTAAGGGCGTGGATATGTTTAAGACATTTTCTAGTGGCATAGGGGATATCCTAACATGCTTGGCATAAACAGTGGATATGACCGAATGAGTAGCACCCATGTCAAATAAGACGCATGCAGCTTGACCATACATTTATAAGATTCTAGTGATGGTACCTATTGACTTGTTGGCCTGGTCACGCGAGGTCGTGTACACCCATCCGGTAGTCGGAGGTGGCTTGGAGTCGGCATGTCCATAAGTGCTCTCGATCTCACCCTTACGGCAGTCCTTCATGCGATGGCCTGGCTGGCCACACTTGAAGCAAGCATCGCTATCACGGTGATACGGCCCTGGGTTCCTGCGGTTGCACGTAGTGCAGAGAGGGTGAGTATACCCTCCAACAGGTGCCCTAGCTCGCTGGGAGCCTGTTTCAGAAAAGTATACGTGAGACATGATTAATGGGTACAAACATGACAATGCAGAAAATCGTAAGACGTAATACCAGATGTAGCTGCGCGGCTGGGCTGTGAACCTCTGTGGTCCTGCTCCCGTCCGTTGCCATTATTCCTGGTAGTAGATGCCGAAGTGTCAGAATAATGAATCATAAAACACATAATATAAGAAATGAGTAAGTTTAGGGACCTGCTGCTGTTGGAGTTGTTGGCGTTGTTACGGTAATTGTCATTACTGACACGCCTATCCGAAGCAGAACGGTCATGGATCTGACCGTTACCCTTAGGCTGATTCTGCTGCTGAGTGGCCGGTTGGGACCGTTCCCCAGTCTTCTGCCTGAAAGATGCAATTGTATAGAGAAAGATAAATATTTGGATAGTACTTAATGAAATGAAATGATCATCGCTGATGACAAAATATACCTCTTGTCGGGTCTTTCTGCCTCTCCAAACTCATCCCTCTCTTGCAGCATCTCCAACTTGTGGGCTGCGTCTGCCACCTGTGCCACAATATTAAAGGTAGCACACACCAAGTTGTTGGCGACAGATGTGCGAAGAGCCCAGCGAAAGTGATACGCCTGCTCCTCTGCAGTCCCGACTACTGCGCCAAGGAATCCAGCCAGTCGAAGAAACCTCTGCATGAACTCATTGCTGTTTTCCCCAGCTTTCTGCCTAATACCATGATACTCCCTCTTGAGCTTATCCTGCTTAGCTTTTGGGAAAAACTGCCCCATAACCAACTCCTTAAACTTTGCCCAAGTCAATCCAGTCACCCAATCGTCGCCTCCATTCGACAGCTTAAGTGCCTTCCACCATGCAAGCACCTTCCCTTCAAACTTGTAACAAGCTGACCTTGCCTTAAAGACAGGGCCTCATCCCATTGCGTCAAAGATCTTCTCAATCTGATCTATCCAACTCTTAGCCTCAGCCGGGCTGTCAGTCTGTTCGAAAGATTTTGGACGCTGCTTATTGAATCACTCCAGCCATGTGATCAGGGTAGCTGGAGGTGGAGGAGGATTTTGATGCGGGTGCTGATTGTTGGCAGCTTGCACCTCGGCTCGAATTTCATTCTCAGTTGAGGAAGCATAGCCTGCATAGCAGCTTGGACTGCTGCATTCAGTTGTTCTTGTTTACGTGAGAGAACCATCTGACAATATAAAACAAAATGCAATGATTAAGTTGATTAAAACATAATATATATATATATATATATATATATATATATATATATATATATACATGAAAAAATTTATGCATATAAACATGAAAAAATAAATTATGCATGAAAACAGTGTATGAATGCATGACAACGAAAATGACATGGGTTTGGGTGAACGCCTATGGGTCGGTTCACCTAAACAAAATGACATGACGAGGATGAACGCCTATGGGTCGGTTCATCAAAACAAAATGATTCGATTAAAAGCACATGCGACTAAATATGGCCAGTCTTTTACCAACCATTACTTAGTCAAAATTCCTGCAACAGTAATACATGAACAAATGCATGAAAACAACTGTCAGTTCTATGGAGACCATGGTGATTACCCACTAATCACAGGTCATGTTTTAAGAGCCTACAGGTCGAAACCTGTCTTTGATATCATAATTGTAACACCCCATTTTGGTAAATGGAATTTCATAGTGTAACTATGGCGTGTCATCAAAGCATGCAAGGTAAATGTCCAAAAACATTAAATGACAATGAATGGAAATACCGGAAATAAACATCGGTAGTCCAAGTATAAGCTCACACACATGAATATAAGTACTGAAATGGAAAAGGACTAAACAATGTCCAAAGAAATAAAGTAGCGTAATGTATGAAAAAAATGCATAAAGTAATGAAGGCTAGATAACTTCCATCCGTATGCACGTACTCTCAAGTCCTAGTTGCGTCTCTGAGTACCTGCCGTTTGGGAACATGAAAGGAAACGACTGAGCATAAGGCCCAGTGAACGGATATACAAGTATAGCATGAAATGACATAAGCATAAAAGATTAAGAGCAACAGAAATGTATAAGTCCTAGATAACCTGGAACATGTTCATAAAACTGGTTTTATAGTTTGAAAAGACTTATGTTTTTATATGAAAACTGTATTAATTAGCCAATAGCCCATATAGGTCATGAGGTTCCACCATGCATGAATACTTGTAGGGAAGACCTCATCATGCAATTAGAGGGGTTGCCTCTAATTAATTAGTCTGGGTAGGAGGGATCAACTCCTTGTGAAGGATGCAAGGCACACATCGCATTCACCATGATATTCCTGTAAAAAGATGTAACCAAGATGCACCCATACACCCCACATGATAATATAAATATAAGGCCAAAACTGTAAAGGGACGCCACGAGCAATCACTTTGCCGTGGGGAAGTCATAACATTGGTACCTCCAGTGTTATGGTTATGGTACCTCCATAACTAGGTGACACTGGTCATGCATGTATATGGCTTAGGCATTTAAAACTAAACATAAGTAATCAAAACATATAAAACATATACTTGGGAAAACAGTTGGCTGCAAACGGGGAATCCTAATAAGGAAAGAATGTCCATATTGAAGGACGGAAAATCCGTACCTTATGTCCAGTGAACGAGGAAAGATGAAAGGATGAAAAGTCCTACTCCGACCTTACTTTTTCTATATAAATAAGAGAGACGTATAAGTTTTCTGATTACTGAGTACGTTACTGGTTATAGCATGTTCTTAGCTTGTTTTATATGTTCTTGTCTTATTTTACTATTTTAAATGATATATTTTATTATTCATGTATTTCATGTACTCTAATTAAGTATTATCTTGTATTCTTGTATTATTATACTTGTTGTGTAAAAATAAGTAACTTTCTAAAAATAGCATATTTCCAAAAATAGATCGGTTTCTAAAAATAGAAAGTTTCTAAAAATAGTAAGTTTCCTGAAATAGAAAGTTTCCATAATTAGAAATAACCTGGATTAATAAGCTAATAATATAAGCTAGTGTTTACTAGTTAAAAGTCATACGTCACATAATTAATAGTATAGTTTATTAATTAAATAATATAGGTTATAACAGATTATTAATTAATAATTATAGTACATGTTTTATTAATTAATAATATATCATGGTTAAATAATCAACTATAGATTATATAAATTTAATTAAGTCATGATTTAATTAATTTAAGTCTAATAAAATACTTAGGTTAACATGTACTATTATTTTTAATTAATAAACCTAAGTCATGAATTATTAATTAATTATAAGTCCATGTTTTAATAATTAATTAATAAACTATAGTCTAAAATAGATGACAATAATACTTAGGCTAAAACACGTATTATTTATAAAAATAATATAACCTAAGTCCATGTTTAAATTAAATTAATTATTAATCTTGTTTAATTAATTTAATTAATCTTGTAACAAATAACTTGCAAAATAATCCCGAGACAAAACCAAAAACCCGACACCAACCACCACCCACAGCCGCGGCTGCGGTTGCGGCTGGTGGTTGCGGCTGGTGGTTGCGCTGCCACGGCGGCGGCTGCTGCCGCTTCTGCGTCGTGGCTACCCTCTGTCCGAACAAAGTTCCCACGGGCAGTAGGCCGGTGCTTCCCCCTGTTGCGCTCGTTGTTCCCCCCTGATCGAACCAAACAGCCACCGGCAACAGACGGTGGTGCCTTCTGTTGGACCGAAAGCCACACCGAGCCCTTTAGGGGGTCTCGACTGTGGCCACTCGAGGGACACCGAGAGTCGTATGACTCTCAGTTGGATGTCGAACCAAACCAAAAACCAAACAACCCTTTCCCATGTTTTTATTTTAATTCCTAGCATGTTTATTTAATTGTTTTTAAGATCTAACATGTGTTTATAATAAACAAAAGATTTAAAAACAAAGATGAAGGTTTTGAATATACCCCAATACGTAATTAAAAGAGAACACGAACACGAACACAATTACCAATCAACCAAAGATCCAAAATCAAAACGACTCCCTCTTGTCCTTTGTTTGTGTGCCGCGGCTGTAAAACCCGCATGCTTTTACCATGAATAGTACCCTTAAGATCGTACGTACTAGATTAAAACTTTCCTTTTATAGTATGTTTACGTTCACGTATAAGAATTTTAAGTATTACGTACGTGTTAGAGCACGATAAGTATTTATTACATATGAACACACGATAATTATTCAAATAATAATTATAATCCCGAACATGTGATCATGAAATCATGAACGTAATTTAATCACGAGCTAATATTAATTACGTATATATATTTACTACGAACACGAATAAATATATTAAGTCACGGTTAATAATTAACTAGAACACATAAAACACGAACACGATAAAACACGAACGAACACTAAAATATTTAGACTCAGAAAAGGTACGGGTTACCCCATGTGGGGCCCCCTACCCGCGGCTACACCAAGAGGATGGGCGAAGCCCATCTTAATTTTACTAAAATAAGGGAAGTAGGAAAGATTTTGGTCATTTTTCACATTACAGGAAAAATAACAAAACCCTAAAACTTTTTCCTTCTTCCTTCTCTCCCTTGGCCGCCGGATATACAACACAAAAGGGGGTGTTCGGTTGATTTTTGATCTTTTATATTGTGCAAGCATTCGTGTGTGTTCATCCTTGATCGATCCACGCATTCGGTATAACCTTTTAATCCTTTTCTTTATGTTTTGATTTAATAAGTCACATAAAATCATGATGTTTTTAAAAACTAATTAAAAACATTTATTAAAACATGTAAATGGTTATGGGGTAAATCAAACAAGGGTTTTAGGGGTGTTTTGAGGTTGGCCGACGCCTAACCGAGACCAAGAGAGGTCTCGGCTTGGCTTATGAACCACCACCGAGACCTCATGGTCTTGGTATGGTGGTGTGGGTCCCACGGCAGCAGCAAACAAGGGGGAACCCCGAAGTGGTTCGGGGTATGGTGTTGATTACGGTTCCGGTTCATAGTTTCTAGTCACGGTCCGGTTCATTGTTTATATTAAGGTTTATGATTTTAATAGTTATATGTTAAAAATTCAATTAATAAAACATGACATAATTAATTTAATTAACCTGACTTAGGTTATAAATTTAATTATTAGATCATGAATTTTAACCTAAGTATTTATTTTAATTAGACTTTATAATTAATTAATTATTAAAAATCATGACTATAATTAATTATTCAACATGACTTAGGTTATATTATTAGTAACTAATAATACATGTTTTAACCTAAGTATTTTAACTTTATTTAATTAAAAACATGATATATTTAATTAAATACTTTTAACCTATAGTTTATTTAATTTACATGTAATAATTAATAAACTATACTTTATAACAACATGACTTAGAGTAATAATCAGAAAACACTTAAACTTATATAATTAGCTTATTTAACCAGCTTATATCTAATTATGGAAACTTTCTATTTTTAGAAACTTATTTAGTTAAGGCAGCTAATCTATTTATGGAAACTTTCTATTTTTAGAAACTTATCTATTTTAAGCAGTAATTCTATTTTTGGAAACTTTCTATTTTTGGAAACTTTCTGTTTTTGGAAACTTTCTATTTTTGGAAACTTTCTATATTTGGTAACTTTCTATTTTTAGAAACTTTCTATTCTAGGAAACCTGCTATTTTTAAAAAGTTACTTATTATTACACAACAAGTATAATAATACATGAAATACAAGTAATACTTAATCAGAATAGACAGAATGTAAGATAAATACAATATAAAGCTTAAAACAGTAAAACATGACATGAACATACAAAATAAGCTAAGACATGACATAAAACCAATTACGTATTTAGTAATCAGATACTTATACACGTATGTATTTATGTAGCATTAGTGATACCGAAGTAGGACTCTCTTCCATTCGTCTTCTTCGTTCACTGGACATAAGGTACGGATTCCCGTCCTTTCAGTATGGACATTCTTTCCTTATTAGGATTTCCCGTATGCAGCCAACTGTTTTCCCGTAGTATAAGTTTATATGTTTGATTGCTTATGTTTAATTTAGAATACCTGAAGCCATATACATGCATGACCAGTTTCACCTAGTTATGGAGGTACCATAACCATAACACTAGAGGCACTGGTGTTATGACTTCCCCACGGCGGAGTGATTGCTCGTGGTGTCCCTTCAACTTTTGGTCATATTATTATATTTATCATGTGGGGCGTATGGGTGCATCCTAGTTACATGTTTTCAGCAGATTACTCAGTGTGAATGTGGTGTGTGCCTTGCATCCTTCACAAGGAGCTGATCCCTCCTACCCAAAACCAGTATATTAAATTAGAGGCAGCCTCTCTAATTTGCATGATGAGGTGACCCCTCCAATTATTTATGCACGATGGATTTTCATGACCTATATTGGCTAATAGTAGATTATGTTAAACAGTTTTTATAAGATAAACATAAGGCTTTTCAAACTATAAAACCAGTTTCACTAAGACTTGACCGGGTTATTCGGGACTTAGTTTCTTCCGCTGTTATATGTTTATATGCTTATATTATTCATGCTTTATTGTACATCCGTACACTGAGCATATTGCTCAGCCGTTTTCCTTTTCATGTTCCCAAAATGGCAGGTACTCAGGGACGCTCGTAGACTTTAAGCGTACGTGCATATGGACTGGAAGCTTTCTAGCCTTTCTTTACTTTATGCATTTTCTATACTTTGATACTCTTTCCATGGACATTGTTTAGTCCTTTCATTTACAGTACTTATGTTTGTGTGTGATGAGCTTTACTTTTGGACTACTGATGTTTGATTCCGGTATTTCCTTTTATGGTCATGTAATGTTTTAAGACATTTATCCTTGTATGCTTTGATGACACGCCATAATTACGCGTCACATTCCATTATCCAAATGGGGTGTTACAATTATGGTATCAGAGCCAAGGCTTCGACCTGTAGGCTCTCAAAGACCTGTGATTAGTGGGTAGTCACTATGGTCTTCCTAGAACTGACAGTCGTTTTCATGCATTCATCATTTTTATGCATACATATATATGTCATTGTCGCAGGTTTATGACTAAGTAATGGTTGGTACAGGAATGGCCCTATTTAGTCGCATGTGTTTTATCGAAACTTTTAAATTTGGGACCGACCCATAGGCGTCCCCTCGCCATGTCTTTTATTTTGGGTGAACTGACCATAGGCGTTCACTCTCGAGCATACAAAAGTTTTCATAAAACTGCATCATGCATTCATATACAAATTTTCGTGCATAAAAATTTTTCTCTTGATTTATTGGTATAAATTTTTTTTCATGTATATATATATTTTATGTTTTGATCTGTTTAATCATATGTTTTATGTTATAATGTCAGATGGTTCTCACACGCGAGTAGGAACAACTCAATGCAGCAATCCAAGCTGCAATGCAATTTTTGCTTCCTCAACTGAGGAATGACATCAGGGCTGAGGATCAAGCTGCCAACAATCAGCAGCATAACCAAGCACCTCCTCCTCATCCTCTAGTAACATTGGCAATATGGCTGGAGAGATTCAACAAGCTCCGTCCTCGAGCTTTCGAGAAAACAGATAGCCCCAGTGAAGCTAAAAGTTGGTTGCCTCACATCGAGAAGATCTTTAATGCTATGGGTTGTGACCCCGTGTTCAAGGCGAGGTTGGCATGCTATCGGTTCGAAGACGATGTGTTAACTTGGTGGTTAGCATTGAAGCAGTCTGAGGGAGGTGACGATTGGGTGGCTGGTTTGACATGGGCTCAGTTCTGAGATAGGGTGATGGAGCAGTTCTTTCCCAAGGCTGAGCAAGACAAGCTCAAGAGGGAGTACCATGGGATCCGACATAGAGCTGGGGAGAATAGCAATGAGTTTATGCAGCGCTTTCTTCGCTTAGCTAGTTTCCTTGGTGCAGCAGCAGGTACTCCTGAAGAGCAGGCACACCACTTTAGGTGGGCTCTTCGCACATCGGTCGCAAACAATCTGGTGTGTGCTACGTTCAACACTATAGCACAAGTGGCCGATGCGGCACGTAAGCTGGAGATGCTGCATGAGAGAGATGAGTTCGGGGAAGCTGAGAAACCCGACAAGAGGTAAACATTCGTATTCAAGCGGTGACCAATCCGTATTCTTTCTATATATGTCAATTATTCATCTCTTTAAATTGTATCTTTCAGGCAGAAAACTGGGGACCGGTCTCAGCCGGCTACTCAGCAGCAGCCTCATCAGCCCAAGGGAAACGGTCAGACTAACGACCGTTCTACTACGGATAGGCGTGGTGGTAATGATAATTACCGTAACAACGCTGGACACTCCAACGGCAGCAGGTCCTAATACTTACGCATTTTTTTATGATCTCATGTTGTAACTCATAATTCTGACACTCTAGCAAATCTTCTACCAGGAACCATGGAAACGGTAGGGACCAGAACCAGAGAGGTTCACAGCCTAACCGTCCAGCTATCACTGGTATTCAATCTTACGATTATTCGCATTGTCCTTTGTACCCTATTATCATGTCTCATGTAAAATGTTTTATCAGGTCCTCAGCCAGCCAGAGCACCCGCTGGAGGATATACTCATCCTCTTTGCTCTACTTGCCACCGTAGGCACCCAGGGCCATGTCGTCGTAACACTGACGCATGCTTCAAGTGTGGTCTTCCTGGCCATATCATGAAGGACTGCCGTAAGGGCGAGATGGAGGGCACATCGGTACATGCTGATACCAAGCCGCCTCCTACCACTGGACGTGTCTACACGACATCTCGAGACTAGGCGAACAAGTCTACAAGTACCATCACTGGAATCTTGTATATGTATGGTCAGGCTGCGTGTGTTATTTTCGATACGGGTGCTACTCACTCGGTCATTTCTACTGCTTATGCCAAGAACATTAGGATACTCCCCATGCCACTAGATAATATACTGAGTATTTCCACGCCTTTGAGGGACTCTGTACGCATAACCCATGCATACAAGAGTCTTCCCCTATAACTTGACGATAAGGTTCGTCCTGTTGACGCACTTTCGTTGTACATGAATGACTTTGACATGATTTTGGGCATGGATTGGCTATCCAAGCATCATGCCACCATAGACTGCCATTCATATCGAGTTATCTTCGGTGATGTTAATGCACCAGAGTACATTCACAACGGGTTCATACCCGAAAGGTCTGTACAAATCATATCTACCCTGCAAGCGCGTGCACTACTATCACATGGCTGTGAGGGTTATCTAGCTACGGTTCATGACATGGATGCTGAATCTCCATCAATTCAGGATCAACCAATAGTGTCGGAATTCCAAGATGTATTCCCAGAAGAACTTCTGGGCATACCACCTGCACGAGAAGTGGAATTTAATATCGAGCTTATTCCAAGAGCTGAACCGATCTCTAAAGCTCCTTATCGCATGGCTCCCATAGAGTTAAAGGAGCTGAAGGATCAACTGCAAGAAATTCTAGAACGAGGTTTCATTCGACCGAGCGCATCTCCATGGGGCGCACCGGTCTTATTTGTTAAGAAGAAGGACGGCAGTATGCGTCTTTGCATAGACTATCGCGAGCTCAACAAGATTACTATCCGTAATAGGTATCCTCTGCCGCGTATAGACGATCTGTTTGACCAACTACAAGGCGCCAAACACTTCTCCAAGATTGATCTTAGGTCAGGCTATCATCAGCTACGGGTTAAGGAGCAGGACATCGCCAAGACTGCTTTTCGTACCCGCTATGGCCACTACGAATTTGTAGTCATGCCATTCGGCCTGACCAATGCTCCAGCAGTGTTCATGGATTTGATGAACAGAATCTTCCATGAATTTTTGGACAAGTTTGTCATTGTCTTCATCGATGACATCCTGATTTTCTCAAAGTCCAAGGAGGAACACGAAGACCATCTTCGTACAGTACTACAGATTCTTCGCCAAAAGCAGTTGCATGCTAAATTCTCCAAGTGTGAGTTCTGGTTAGACAAGGTGGCATTCTTAGGTCACATTGTATCAGCAGAAGGAATCACTATGGATCCAGCGAAGGTTGAGGCTATTACTAAGTGGCCGAGGCCGACATCAGTGACGGAAGTCTGCAGTTTCTTAGGCTTAGCTGGCTATTACCGTAGGTTCGTAGAGAACTTTTCCCGCTTAGCACTACCATTGACCAAACTGATGCGGAAAGGGGAGAAATTCGTCTGGACTGAAGAACGAGAGAAGAGCTTCGAAGACCTGAAGCAGAAGCTAGTATCTGCACCTATTCTTACTCTCCCATCTAGTACGGGTGGATTTCAAATCTACAGTGATGCTTCGGGGAAGGGACTTGGCTGTGTTCTCATGCAACATGGGAAAGTGATCGCGTACGCTTCACGGCAGCTTAAGCCTTATGAAGAAAATTACCCTACGCATGACTTGGAACTTGCTGCAGTCGTGTTTGCATTGAAGATATGGAGGCACTACTTATATGGAGAATCATGTGACATTTTCACGGACCATAAGAGCTTGAAGTATATCTTCACTCAACGTGAATTGAACATGAGGCAGAGGAGATGGTTAGAGCTGTTGAAGGATTATGACATTAATCTACTGTATCATCCCGGAAAGGCGAATGTAGTAGCAGATGCACTTAGCAGGAAGTCCGGAATGATCAACGACATTAAAATTGAGGAGGAAATCATAAGAGACTTGGAGCGACTAGACATCGAGATCATGGTATGTGGACAACACAGTTACTGGGCTAATCTTAGAGTAGAACCCGAGTTACTCTCTAAGATCAAGGAAGCTCAGAAAGATGATGGAGAAATCTGGGCGATAGTTCAGAATTTGGAGAAACAGACGGAAATTCAGAGTAGATGCAAAAGGTATCGTATGGAAGGGTACGAGACTTTGTATTCCTGATGATCAAGAACTCCGGGAAGCCTTGTTAGCTGAAGCTCATAGCTCCGCATTCTCTATACATCCTGGTTCGAATAAGATATACCATGACATCAAGCAGTACTTTTGGTGGAGTGGTATGAAACAAGATGTGGCCACTTACGTCTCCAAATGTCTTACCTGCCAGCAGGTTAAGATCGAGCATCAGCGATCTGGCGGTCTCCTTCAACCGTTAGATATTCCAGAGTGGAAGTGGGACAAAATCACCATGGATTTTGTTACTGGTCTTCTGCCAACCAAGAGGAAGCACGATGCAATTTGGGTTATCGTAGATCGGCTTACCAAATCAGCTCATTTCTTACCGATCCGCAAGGAAGATTCGGTAAGTAAACTCACCGATACATATAGAAGAGAGATCATGAGACTCCACGGTGCTCCATCCAGCATCGTCTCAGACAGAGATCCTCGATTCACTTCGCGATTTGGAAGAGTCTACAGAAAGCTTGGGGTACACAACTTAAGCTTAGCACGACTTTTCATCCTCAAACAGACGGGCAGTCGGAGCGAACGATTCAGACATTGGAGGACATGTTGAGGTCATGTGCATTGGAATGGACGGGTGATTGGGACAATTATATCTGTTTGATGGAGTTTGCATACAACAACAGTTGGCACGCAAGTATCAAGTGTGCTCCTTTCGAGATGTTGTATGACAGAAAGTGTCGCGCCCCAATCTGTTGGGATCAGGTTGGCGAGCGAACACTTGAAGGACCAGAGATCATAGAGATGACTAATGAGAGGGTCGCAGTAGCTAAGCAGAAACTTCAGGAAGCACGGTCACGTCAGAAGAGTTACGCCGATAAGCATCGTAGGGACATACATTTTAACGGAGAAGATCATGTCTTTCTTAAGGTTTCGTCGGTACGTGGTGTTAGACGCTTCGGGATTAAAGGGAAGCTCAGTCCTCGTTTCATCGGACTGTTTGATATCATTGAACGAGTCGGTGAAGTATCTTACTGGTTAGCGTTACCTCCGCAGCTTTCGCATGTACACAATGTGTTTCATGTGTCCTTACTAAGAGGGTACCAGTATCATCCCCTTCACATGGTTCAGTATCTACTGGAACAGATACGCGAAGATCTCACTTTCATAAAAGAACCCGAACGAGTTCTTGACAGACAAGAACGAGTCATGAGAAGGAAGACGATTCCATTCGTCAAAATCCTTTGGAGGGATCATACCGAGCGGGAAGCCACTTGGGAAACAGTGGAGTCTATCCGGGCTTCTTACCCTCATTTCATATTTTGAATTCGGGTATGTTCTTCTTTTCTAGTTTACTTTATCTATAATTCAGGGACGAATTATTCTTTTTAGGGGGGAAGAGTTGTAAAACCCGCATGCTTTTACCATGAATAGTACCCTTAAGATCGTACGTACTAGATTAAAACTTTCCTTTTATAGTATGTTTACGTTCATGTATAAGAATTTTAAGTATTACGTACGTGTTAGAGCACGATAAATATTTATTACATATGAACACACGATAATTATTCAAATAATAATTATAATCCCGAACACGCGATCATGAAATCATGAACGGAATTTAATCACGAGCTAATATTAATTACGTATATATATTTACTACGAACACAAATAAATATATTAAGTCACGGTTAATAATTAACTAGAACACATAAAACACGAACACGATAAAACACGAACGAACACTAAAATATTTAGACTCGGAAAAAGTACGGGTTACCCCATGTGGGCCCCCTACCCACGGCTACACCAAGAGGATGGGCCAAGCCCATCTTAATTTTACTAAAATAAGGGAATTAGGAAAGATTTTGGTCATTTTTCACATTACAGGAAAAATAACAAAACCCTAAAACTTTTTCCTTCTTCCTTCTCTCCCTTGGCCGCCGGATATACAACACAAAAGGGGGTGTTCGGTTGATTTTTGATCTTGTATATTGTGCAAGCATTCGTGTGTGTTCATCCTTGATCGATCCACGCATTCGGTATAACCTTTTAATCCTTTTCTTTATGTTTTGATTTAATAAGTCACATAAAATCATGATGTTTTTAAAAACTAATTAAAAACATTTATTAAAACATGTAAATGGTTATGGGGTAAATCAAACAAGGGTTTTAGGGGTGTTTTGAGGTTGGCCGACGCCTAACCGAGACCAAGGGAGGTCTCGGCTTGGCTTATGAACCACCACCGAGACCTCATGGTCTCAGTATGGTGGTGTGGGTCCCACGGCAGCAGCAAACAAGGGGGAACCCCGAAGTGGTTCGGGGTATGGTGTTGATTACGGGTCCGGTTCATAGTTTCTAGTCACGGTCCGGTTCATTGTTTATGTTAAGGTTTATGATTTTAATAGTTATATGTTAAAAATTAAATTAATAAACATGACATAATTAATTTAATTAACATGACTTAGGTTATAAATTTAATTATTAGATCATGAATTTTAACCTAAGTATTTATTTTAATTAGACTTTATAACTAATTAATTATTAAAAACCATGACTATAATTAATTAATTAACATGACTTAGGTTATATTATTAGTAATTAATAATACATGTTTTAACCTAAGTATTTTAACTTTATTTAATTAAAAACATGATATATTTAATTAAATACTTTTAACCTATAGTTTATTTAATTTACATGTAATAATTAATAAACTATACTTTATAACAACATGACTTAGAATAATAATCAGAAAACACTTAAGCTTATATAATTAGCTTATTTAACCAGCTTATATCTAATTATGGAAACTTTCTATTTTTAGAAACTTAATTAAGGCAGCTAATCTATTATGGAAACTTTCTATTTTTGGAAACTTATCTATTTTAAGTAGTAATTCTATTTTTGGAAACTTTCTATTTTTGGAAACTTTCTATTTTTGGAAACTTTCTATTTTTTGAAACTTTCTATTTTTGGTAACTTTCTATTTTTGGAAACTTTCTATTTTAGGAAACCTGCTATTTTTAGAAAGTTACTTATTATTACACAACAAGTATAATAATACATGAATACAAGTAATACTTAATCAGAATAGACAGAATGTAAGATAAATACAATATAAAGCTTAAAACAGTAAAACATGACATGAACGTATAAAATAAGCTAAGACATGACATAAAACCAATTACGTATTTAGTAATCAGATACTTATACACGTATGTATTTATGTAGCATTAGTGATACCGAAGTAGGACTCTCTTCCGTTCGTCTTCTTCGTTCACTGGACATAAGGTACGGATTCCCGTCCTTTCAGTATGGACATTCTTTCCTTATTAGGATTTCCCGTATGCACCCAATTGTTTTCCCGTTGTATAAGTTTATATGTTTGATTGCTTATGTTTAATTTAGAATACCTGAAGCCATATATGCATGACCAGTTTCACCTAGTTATGGAAGTACCATAACCATAACACTAGAGGCACTGGTGTTATGACTTCCCCACGGCGGAGTGATTGCTCGTGGCGTCCCTTCAGCTTTTGGCCATATTATTATATTTATCATGTGGGGCGTATGGGTGCATCCTAGTTACATGTTTTCAGCAGATTACTCAGTGTGAATGTGGTGTGTGCCTTGCATCCTTCACAAGGAGCTAATCCCTCCTACCCAAAACCAGTATATTAAATTAGAGGCAGCCTCTCTAATTTGCATGATGAGGTCACCCCTCCAATTATTCATGCATGGTGGATTTTCATGACCTATATTGGCTAATGGTAGATTATGTTAAACAGTTTTTATAAGATAAACATAAGGCTTTTCAAACTATAAAACCAGTTTCACTAAGACTTGACCGGGTTATTCGGGACTTAGTTTCTTCTGTTGTTATATGTTTATATGCTTATATTATTCATGCTTTATTGTACATCCGTACACTGAGCATATTGCTCGGCCGTTTTCCTTTTCATGTTCCCAAAACGGCAGGTACTCAGGGACGCTCGTAGACTTTAAGCGTATGTGCATATGGACTGGAAGCTTTCTAGCCTTTCTTTACTTTATGCATTTTCTATACTTTGATACTCTTTCCATGGACATTGTTTAGTCCTTTCATTTACAGTACTTATGTTTGTGTGTGATGAGCTTTACTTTTGGACTACCGATGTTTGATTTCGGTATTTCCTTTTATGGTCATGTAACGTTTTAAGACATTTATCCTTGTATTCTTTGATGACACGCCATAATTACGCGTGACATTCCATTATCAAAATGGGGTGTTATAATTTTTCTTCCATGAATTATAATTATGAGTCACCAAGGAGAGCTAGGGTTTTAATTTTTCTTGTAAAAATATGTAAATGGTTTTCCTGTGTTTTATTTTTACCATTTAGTTGAAAATCAAAGTGGTCTTTGACCCCTTCCCTCCCCTTATCCATGGCTACCACAAGGCCCAAAGGCAAACTAAGTAATTTACGTGTTCGTTCGTTTTAAGTATTCGTCCTAGTTCGTGCTTAATGTTCGTGTTATATATACTTCATATATATATCGTTTTCTAATAGTCGTGTTATAATTATTATACGTAATAATTATCATGTTTATAAATGCTCGTGATCATATGTTCGTGATTATATGTTCGTGATTATAATTATAATACTTAATAATTATCATTTATTATTACGCACTTAATAATTATCGTGTATTAATACGTATGTAGTTTCTGAATCTAATGTTCGTGACACGTGTACATAACATAAATGGAAAGTTTTAATTGGTTCGTATGTTTACGTAGTGTACTGTTCATGGTATTTATATGCGGGTTTTACATAAAGAAAGTCGTTGGATCCTGCAATGTGATCTTAATTACTTTTATCTTTTAGTAAATAGTGAAAGAGTCATGACGGTTTTAAACCAAACATTAAACATAAGTTATGTCGACTTTTCTGATAGTAAAGTAATACAAATTTCCTAACCCGACTACCATGGGCCATATTTCCAAATATCTAAAAAAAAGTACAGTTGGTTATTACCTCTTATGTAAAGTATTAGTCTTTCCATGTCTTAGCTCTTCTACACAATTCTTTTGTTAACATGACTGCACATTTTTAACATGTTATTTACAGTATGATATCCCCATCATACTGTTGGGTCGAATTATTGAGTTGATAAGTCAAAACACAAAAGACAAGGACTAAATCTGACAATGAAGAATTCTACAAGCTGGTGGACAAACTTGTAGAAGATATTATCACAGAATAATAGAAGATTTAGTTGTCTTATTATTAGCTTTCTTTGTAAGCTATGTTTTCTAGTATATAAAGAAAACATACGTAGGTTTTTATTTATATATATTATTCATTCACAATGTAAACCTAAAGTGTGTGTCTCACTAGACGTGGGATTCAATGTATACACGTCTAGTGGTTGTTTGTTATTAATATAATGAGCAACCCAATTGTTTTAATTCATGTGTCTTGTGCCTAAACACCTTGTTATGATCATTGTTCTTATTCCGCTATGTTATCATATGAATGATGATCAACCTAGATATAATGGTTCTTAACCATTGAGTCTAACGATCAATAGGGAACCACAATTGGTATCAGAGCCTAAGGCTCTTGATATCTAGGTCCGACGAGGTGTTCGTGTATGGTGAAGAAGAAAAATTCGTATGGAGTTTTTCTGGACGTTTTTATGTGCGCAGCAGTATTCAGAAGGTCATAACTTTTGATTGAACCGTTGGATCGTCACGAAATTTTTGATGTGTGTTCTACATACATAGATCTAAACATCCACCGGAGGGATTGTCGAGTTTTATCCCCAGGCAAAAGTTATTAAGCGTCGAAGTTGGCTGATGGTTGATTTTCAGTTTTCTGCTTTCACATGAAATCATGAATTAGGGTTTCTTTAAACCCTAGATCTACATAAAAAGCAGAATTTTGTGAGATTGGTGGCTGTTAATTCAGGATCTATGGTTAATCTACAAACCCTAAGTTAGGGTTTCGATGTTTAACTTTCAAAACCCTAGATCTGGACGTATGACAATAGCAGTGACAAGGACGTGTGACTGATTTTTAGCAAGGACGTAATTGGTTTCTCCAACAAGGGTTCTTATTGGTGTAACAAGGATACATTCACACGAATATGTTTTGTGTTCACACGGCCAAACCCTAATATTCGTTATACAATTACTCACGTGGGGCTACTTGTATTCACACGACGCAAATGTTTTTATTGGTGGAATTAATTTTTTTTATTCCATGATATTCACATTTGACGAACATGTTACTGATTTCCAATATGTCGAATATTATTGGTTAAGAAGTTTGTGTTCACACGATTGCTTGCTGCTAATTGGTGGAAGAAAAGTTTGCATTCACATGGTACAAGATTATATACGGTGGACTTGCAAGCATATGATAAAACCCATTCACGGTTTAAATCGGTTTTGGATGTGGTTTATTGCTCTAAGAGATTAAACGTTGACAAGTTTAAGCGTAGACGCTGATGAGTGTACGTTCAACGTTGACAAGGAAAAGTGAATGCAACGCTGACAGATTATGACGCTGATGTTAGCAAATTAAACGCTGACACGTTTAAACCTTAGACGCTGACAAGGTTTAATATAGACGCTGACAGGTTTAAATGTAACGCTGACAGGAAGGGTTTCGACGCTGACAGAATAAGTCAACACTGATAGGTTGACAGTGTCGTCCGATATATGAGCTTCAACGCTGATACGTATTGTCAGATATTGGACAATACATCTGACCAAGATATTGGACAGAAGAGATATTGGATAACACACTGATTGCTGCTGTTTGAGAAAACTGGTACGTTTTAAGCATACAAAAAGGAGTTTATACACACAAAGGTACATGGAATCTCCGTTTTATTCAGAATATCAAGTTGATATTTATGGCTCGGATATATTTAAATGGATTAATGATTTTAACGCGAGTTAGCAATTATTCGTGGGATTTGATGGATATTTTAAACTATGTAATCGGGATAGCCTTGCGAAAGAGTTATCCACATTGGACTTTTACATATGGTATGAAGGTGTTATTCCATTAAAATCATCATGAAGAAGTGTTAGCTTAAGG
This sequence comes from Glebionis coronaria, assembly GCA_025667525.1. Taxonomy (NCBI): domain Eukaryota; kingdom Viridiplantae; phylum Streptophyta; class Magnoliopsida; order Asterales; family Asteraceae; genus Glebionis; species Glebionis coronaria. The sequence goes on along the minus strand of CM046876.1, from coordinate 444,611,421 downwards.
GGAAGAATTCTTATGGGAAGTTTGATGATTGAAGAAGATTTTTCGCAAGTTTGTGTTCTATCATATCTTAAAGTGCCATAGACTTTAAAGGTAACTTGTTCGTGCTTACATAGTTGGTGACGAAGACTTGTCATAAACACTTGAAGGAGTTACATTATCGTGCTCAGTGTCTCACAAAGGATGAGAATATTGACAAGGGATCGAGGTCTACTTATATTTTCAATCTGGTATAAGTTCTTCATCACATGGATAAACAAGACATGGAACATAAGTTTGGGTTATTTTACTTCAACATCAAAGATACTTTATTTATTTTTCTTCAGGATCATTACATAGAGCCTACTTTTGGAGAATCTACAAGATTGCATACTTTCACATATTCCCTATTGATGTGTCAAAAAGGGGAAGAATATGTGCTATACTTAAGGGGAAGCTTCTTGGAGATCATGTACTACATACAAAGGATTCATGCTTAAGAGGAGTGTTTTGACATCATCAACTAGGGGAAGATTGTTGGGTCGAATTATTGAGTTGATAAGTCAAAACACAAAAGACAAGGACTAAATCTGACAATGAAGAATTCTACAAGCTGGTGGACAAACTTGTAGAAGATATTATCACAGAATAATAGAAGATTTAGTTGTCTTATTATTAGCTTTCTTTGTAAGCTATGTTTTCTAGTATATAAAGAAAACATACGTAGGTTTTTATTTATATATATTATTCATTCACAATGTAAACCTAAAGTGTGTGTCGCACTAGACGTGGGATTCAATGTATACACGTCTAGTGGTTGTTTGTTATTAATATAATGAGCAACCCAATTGTTTTAATTCATGTGTCTTGTGCCTAAACACCTTGTTATGATCATTGTTCTTATTCCGCTATGTTATCATATGAATGATGATCAACCTAGATATAATGGTTCTTAACCATTGAGTCTAACGATCAATAGGGAACCACACATACATCGTTGCATTTTTGTTGTAATGTTAACCATATATAAAACAAAGATGCTGTTTTTTTCACGATACTACTAAGTTGAGATATAACTAAAGAAAAATTATAAACTGACATGCGTAACTATAAATGAAAGCGACACACCACTCCAGTTATCTCACTAAACAAAGAACAACTCAAGTTTCACATACGACTGTTCCTTAATGTTGATTATGATATTCTTACTTAATCAAAACATTCAAAGAACTGATCGACATTGCAAAAATAATAGAAAAATTATATGATAGCAAGATCGGTAGTTTAATAAACTATTATGTAAGTATCGTCTGATTACAAACCTGACCATTGATACAAGAGTTTACCTCGTATGAAAATTTCTTCGTCTCGATTCAATTCGAATTGATTACCAGTTGAAAGTATGACTCAGTCGTTCTTGGTGGAAATTACGGAAATGTGATTATCTATTATAAACTAAAAGTAAAAATTGAAAATGTAAATGTCGTTTAGTGAAAGCTTTAAAAGTCAAACTAAAATTTAAAGAGTTTAAAAATAAATGACGAAAAATTAAAACTTTAAAAGTAAATTTAAAACTTAAAACTTTGTAAAAATGTAAACTTTATAAAAACTTAAACTAGGACAAAGTACTTTTGAAAATAAACTAAGTAAAATTGGCGGGAAAAATTAAAGTTTGAAAATTAATTCGGAAAACAAATACTGAACATAAGTCGGAATATGAAAATCTGGGATTAATTCGCAATCCGTGTTCCTTGTGTAATTCGGGATACCAGTCTTCAATGCAATTCGGAATGTGTAAAACTTGATATAGTTCGGAATATGAATGATGCATGTAGTTCGGAATACAAACCCCTAACTTAGTTCGGAATCCCTGGATTTTCAACCTAATTCGGAAAGTGTAATCATGAACCCAATTCGAAATATAATATCTGAGGTAATTCGGAATCCACGATCACTACCTAATTCGGAATCTACATGCCTGACTTAGTTCGGAATCTTGTTATCCAACTCCTAATTCGAGAAACGGGTTTTTGGTACCCAATTCGGAATCGACCTCTCAAGACCTAATTCGGAATGGTGAGATATGTATGTAGTTCGGATTTCAGCTATCACAGACCTAATTCGGGATTTAGAATGTGATGTTTTTGGAGGGAAAATGAAGGAAAACTGTATATAAGTCGGGAAATAAGGGTTTTGGTAGTTCAGGAAAAGAGGGTTTTTAAAAATCCTAACTTAATCAAAATGAGCAAAATCACAATAAGCACTTACCAAAACTTTTACCAAATCTAATTTTAAGAAAAGCTAATAAGACACAATTTAAAAACTTTTAAAAACACTAAATAAGCAAAAATTTAAAATCAACTTTTTATAAAATATTAAGCTACCAAAATCAACTAATTTTAAAACTAATAAACATAAAAATTAAGCAAATAAGCATCTTAATCTAAAAACTCTAAACACACCAACTCAATAAGCACAATCAAATAAGCAAAACGATCACATCATCAACAAAATTAAACCAACTACATGATTAATTAAGAAAAATAATAGATTATTAAGAAAGGTAGAATGAGAGATATGCAATAAACTTGATTAAACTGAAGATTAAGATCAAAGATTACAAGACTAGGATGAATGTTTGATAAGCTTGAAAGAAAACTAGAGAGAAGAAAAATAAAACACACTTAAAAATAAAACTAGAAAAATTAAAGACTAAAATTAACTCTCCTCTAATGACACATTAAAAGACTATATATAGGGGAGGTGGAAAGTGCTTGTTTATTCTGTTTTCTTTTCGTCTTTCTCGACTTAGTCTCGGGATTAGTCGAATGATAACTTGAACTCGTCTTCTATTTTTCTTCTTTTAATAGACTTGGTTCTTCGACTTTGTTAAACTTCCGTCTTTAGACTTTTTCTTCGATAAATCTTCAGAATAGGCCTTTGACTTCCGTTCTTCTTGCACTTTTGATCTTTTGACTTCGTCTTTTGTCCTTTTCTTCGATAAAAGCCCGTGATAGCCCGTGTTTTCTTCCTTTTTCATATTTTTATCCTGAAACACAATTAAAACATAAACCACGCATAATTTCGACTTTTACGACAAAAATACACGTTTTTGTCTTGTTATTATTGGAAATAAGTGGTAAAAGGATAAGTGTTTTCACACTTATTAACCACAAAGTCTCAATATTTGATTTTTAGTTTAGTCTCGACATGAGAGTCATACAATATATGGAAGGAAAAGAGCATAGAATGTTCCGTGAAACAAAACATAAATGGATGTGTTCGACTATTCTACATTCTATAAAAGCGTTAAGAATAATGGACATAAGATTACCTTTCCAGTTACACACCAACATGCTTCCTGATCTTGCTCTTCGGCTTTGTATTCATGAATAGAAATTGCTACCTGTAAAAAATAAATGCAATCTATTTTGTCAATTTATATTACTAAAAAGGCAAACTATAACATTAAAGGCATGGAAAAAAGTTACACTACACATACCTAATCGGTCATCTTTTAAACAAACTGATATGAATGAGGCTTACCATCAGAACAATTTATTGTTTAGCTATGTCGTGCATGGTGCAGATACAATGAATTTACATTATGCCCTTTTATCCAACTACAAATCAACAAAGACTATCATTACCGACAAAAAACGATAACCAATCAAAACATTTTAAAATTTATAAAGATAACTAAATGAACGTCTAACATGTGTAGAAAGTCATCCAAACTTCCGATTCAATTCATATAAAGTTATAACAGTTCACCCCAAATATTTTCTTAAGGTTTTAATGCAATAATGATTTGATTTACCTTAATCAAACACATTGAATACACACAAAATAAGAGAGATAATTAACAATTTCAAGACTCTTTAGCAACAAAAAAAAATCGTTCGCATAGATAAACTGGCATTGATTCCAGTTCAATATGATTGGTGCATCCGGTTAAGCAACAAAACCACTGGCATCGAGTAGATTTCATACAATTGATTCAAATTCAAAGATAAAAACACGAATTTGTGTTTACCTTGTGATAAAAAATCTAATTTGAGCTGTTATTTTAGTTGCTCTTTTGATAAAGGTTTGTTGAATTTAAAACATGTAGCCACCATTAACAAAGCATAACAATAAAAAATAAACCCAAATAACATCCTTAATAAGAAAACATTTCTATTTGATCGAAATAAAACCACTCACTGATTGCATCGAAGGTGATGGATTAGAAAATGGCGTTCCGTAAAATCTTCATATCTTGAATCTATAAAAGAGTCGGGGTTGAGTTTTAAGCACAAGGCCGCTTGGAACTTTTTGAAGGACAAGCACAAGTGGAAAAATCTTGATTCGACTCTAGAAAGACGGAATCGTCTTCGTGTTACCGAGGACAATCCCGAGTTCTTCGGACCCTACGCGTTGCCACGTCCAGTCGGGACGCATCGTATTGTTGGGTCAAAAGTTGATGAGTCAAATCACCATGGAAACAAGAAGGACCAAATATGACATTAGGAGAAACTTCAAGCTGGTGGACAAAATACAAGAAAGTTCCCCCTGCTATGAAACTTTCTACTGCTATAAGTTTCCCCTGCCATATGTGATAAAAAGAAAAGATTTGGTCAAAGTAGTGATAAGAATGAATATTTCTGTTTTGATTTATTCATTAATACTTTATTTAGTTTCCATGAAATCTAGGTTTCCTTATGTTATAAAAGGAACCAGACGTAGGTTTATTATTCATATCTTCCATTCACAAATGTAACCTACAGTAAACTTTGATCCCTAGGTGTGGGATTCAATGTACACACACCTAGAGTAGTTTGTGTTAATGATTAATACAAACTCTTTGGGAAAATGTCATCTTGTTAAACATCTTGTTCTTGTCAATTGTATTATTCGGTTGTGTTCATCACATATACAACTGATAACCTAGATAAAACGGTTTTTACTGTTTGAGTCTAACGATCTATAGGTTTCCACAATTGGTATCAGAGCGGGTGGCTCTCAAAATCTAGGAGAATCAAGGTGTTTTTAAGTTGTGATAAAGACTTGATAAAAAGTTAGTTGGGTACGAGATCATTCTTAAGACGCTCTATGCTCCTATTCGCTATTATATGTGTCTCATTTACAGGGGTGATGATTCATTTTATCACGAGGCTTCTACTTATTATTGCCGTGAATTTTGGGGCCTACTCATTATAGCCGTGAGTTTTGGAGTCACATGGTTAGAACAAGACATAGAACACGAGGTTATGTTATTCTACTTCAGCATCAAGATTGTTATACTTATTTTTTCTTCATGATCATTATACATAGCCTAATGAATTGGAAGATTCATAAATGACTAGCACAGTTTAAAGGGAAGCTAAAGTGTTAGTCATTCACATATGCCATTGAAGTGAAGATTTATGCTACTGCTCATTGGTATTACCACAACTAATATGGGTATCTACTGTTCAAAATCATTTTTTATTGTTGCCTATGTGCTTCATGGAGGGTATTTTGAAAATTAGAATACTTGGGTTTGATGTATGATATTGGTTAGTAGTAGTTGGAAATCAACGTTGCTCACATAGAAGACCCCTATTTGATCATGTCAAAAAGGGGAAGTTGTCTACAGAGAATGTTCAGCCTGTTGATCTTTGATGTTGTATGCTTAAGGAGAAGTGTTTTGACATCATCAACTAGGGGAAGATTGTTGGGTCAAAAGTGGATGAGTCAAATCACCATAGAAACAAGAAGGACCAAATATGAAATTAGGAGAAACTTCAAGCTGATGGACAAAATACAAGAAAGTTCCCCCTGTTATGAAACTTTCCACTGCTATAAGTTTCCCCTGCCATATGTGATAAGAAGAAAAGATTTGGTCAAAGTAGTGATAAAAATGAATATTTCTGTTTTGATTTATTCATTAATACTTTATTTAGTTTCCATGTAATCTAGGTTTCCTTATGTTAAAAAAAGGAACCAAACGTAGGTTTATTATTCATATCTTCCATTCACAAATGTAACCTATAGTAAACTTTGATCTCTAGGTGTGGGATTCAATGTACACACACCTAGAGTGGTTTGTGTTAATGATTAATACAAAGTCTTTTGGAAAACTTCATCTTGTTAAACATCTTGTTCTTGTCAATTGTATTATTCCGATGTGTTCATCACATATACAATTGATAACCTAGATAAAATGGTTTTTACTGTTTGAGTCTAACGATCTATAGGTTTTGCTAAAAGTCAACATTCCACCAACTCAACGGCTAGTTCTAATTCAAACCTGAATGCGTATCAACAAATGATGAAAGAACAATACGAGGTAGACCGCAATTCAAAACTGGATCGCATGGAACGCTAGTTGACCATAAAAATTAATTACTTTAACACGCATAAGGTGGCCGAGGACTTCAAAATTCTTCAAATCGACATAATCACGGTGAATCCGGCAGACGCGACAATCATCGAGTTTCAAAAAATGCGATTCGCGTATTGTATACACCTCCCGATAACTAGTTAATTTATTTGTATTTTCATGTATGTTTTATGTGTTTTTTTCTGTTATCTTTTTTAATTAATGCACTTTTTTATTTAAATGTAATGTTTTTTAATTTAATGAAGTTTTTATTTCTTTTTAAAGAAAAAAATTACTTTAGCATCACATTTTGAGCCCTAACAGTTGTCACAGAAAATATGTTACCAAAGCCCCTAAAATCTTAAGTAACCCATTTGACACCACTTTTAAAACCCAACCTCTCCCATCGAAAAAAACCATTCGCAGTTCAGAAAGCCCGATCCGTACTCACACCACTCCACCAATAAAAACATTCTATATACATCACACGGATCACCATCCAACGTCTGTACCTCACCCACAACCCCACACTCCAACGATCACCATACCCTTTGAGAAAGCACAAACTTTCCACCTACCACTATATAAACCCAACAAGTCAGATCCCCAATTCTACATCACACATAAATATTGTAACATTTAATTGATCCAGACACCCAAAAATTCAAATTTAACAAAAATGCCAGGAAAAGGAAAGCGGGGAAAGGGGTTAGGCCAAAGAGGAGCCAAGCGTCACTGGGAAGTCCTTCGTGATAACATCCAGGGTATCACTAAGTCTGCTATTAGAAGGTTAGCTCATCGTGGTGGTTTCAAGAGTATCAGTGGGTTAATTTACGAAGATACGCATGACGTGTTGAAGATCTTTTTGGAGAACATCATCCATGATGTTGTCACCTACACTGACATGCTCATCGTAAGACAATGACGGCTATGGATGTGGTTTATGCTTTGAAGAGGCAAGGTCATACTCTTTACGAGTTTGGGGGTTAGACTTCAAATAAGGGTTTGTTAGGGTTAGGATGTAGTGGTGGTTATTTTTTAGATCTGGATAGATGTTTGTGTAGTTGTTGGTTGTTACGTCTTGTAATGAATCTCTATTGTCGATTAATATGAGTTTCATAAGTCTAAGGTTTATTATCTTCACTGTTAGTTGATTTGATCTCAAATTTGTTTATTATTTGGAAATTGTGATCAATGGAAGTATATGTTGTTTGATGCTAGAAAACAACTGATTGTGCATCTTGTGTGCACTGTTACTTGTTGTTGGTAATTATAGAAAACGGGGATTATGGTTATGTTGTTAAGTTTCAATAATTTACTAAAATACACATGGATATTCTGGTTGAATCCTTTTTATAATGTTCCACCCCGTTGGTTTAAAGTGTTGTACAGAGTAGAGTAGTATATAGGATATTCTGCAAATTTTGATGCTATTAGGTATCGTCGTATTAGTATTGGTAAAGTAAGCATGTTATGAGTTTGTTTCATATAACTTTAGTTGTATCCGTAGCTATACAGGTCTGTGCATGGTTGTTGTGTGTTGGTTCTTGTATTTGCTTTTACTTAAGTAAATGAAATGCAATGGCTTTTTGGATGTGATGGTTGTTATGTCGTTAAGCTTGTTGTGCTTTAGATTTGGGTAGGTGTTGTGTGTTGTTACATCTTGTAATTGAATCTCCAATGATGATTAATATGAATTTTAGCAGTTTCCGTTAATTTCATACTTATATTATTTGAAAGCATATTGATTTAGTTTACCGTCAGCTGGATATTAGTAGCCTTTTCCTTAAGGTTTTGCAATTCAAACTCAAAATTTAATTATTAAATGAAAGCTACAATGAACTGAAGCGTGTTTGTTTGTATGTCTAATTGCAAGTGACTTTTGAAATGTGTGTATGTTGTTATCAGATGCTTAAGAATAGTTTATCGTGTATCTAGTAAGCTATTTTGTATGATAGTATTCACAAGTAATTGCTATTTGGAAACATGGTTGGTTCACTTTTACTTGGCTGATTAGATACTATCACAAAGATTTTGATGCAGATTATCACTGATAGCTGGTAATTAAAGCAAATGGAGATTTAAGCGTATGTTATTTAGTATCGAAATTTAACTAGTTGAAAGAAGGGATAATCTGGTTGAATCCTGCATGTAGCTGCCAAGTTGTTTTAGAGTAGTTGTATACATGGAGCTATCGCAGATAGAATAACATGTGGGAAAATCATGATGAAGGTTGTTAATACCCTGCAGACTTTGATGAGATGAATTGGTTTGGTTCCTTCAGGGAATCAGGATATGCTGAAAATCATGATACTAAATTATTAGGTATATGTATGGATAAAGTAAGCCTGGTATGAGAAGCGTATTTTCTAGAATATATAGTTAGTGATAACGACATTCATATGGAGCCCAACAAGGTTGAAGAGGAACAAGAAGAGGACGAATTTCAGAGGTTGAAGAACTAACTTGGGTAATGAGCCAATCTTGGCATTACTGAAAGGATTGGATGACTTTGTTGAGCATGGTGACTCATGGAGCAAGGGTTAGGATGCATGCGAGGACGAATAGAGAAGGTGATTGTTTGGGCATCACGAAAACTAAAGATTTACAAGAAGTAATACACGAATCACGTTTTGGAATTAGGCGTAGTGGTTTTGCCTTAGAATGCTTGAGGCATTAGGTAGACGAGATGTCGAGAATGACCTATATGGATCATGAACGTCTCCAACACATTTTCAACCATAAGGATTGAACATGAGGTATAGACGATGGATGGAGTTGTTTGGTGACAATGATTGCAAGGCCAGGTACCATCTAAGAAAGGCAAGCATAGTTGTTAAGGCATTGAGTAGGAAAAAAGGAGCGAATGCAAGATGAATTCGAGATATATGTATGACGATTCAAGCTGAGATTAGAGGTAAGATGTTAGTAGTATAAGTTAAGATCAATGTTTTAAAACCTGGCTTTTTAGTTGACCCGGTCTAGTGATCGGTTCACGGGTCAACCGGTTCAACCGGTTGAACCGCCAAGTTAAATTGTCTTACGTCAAGTTAAATTGTCTTACGTCAAGTTAAATTGATAAAAAATATTTATTTTTTCTAGTTTAATATTTATAACATTATAGAAAATGTATGAAAAAAAGTTAATTCATATTTATAATTTGTATTAAACCATAATAAAACGATATTAATTTGTGTTTTAGTTTAGTTTTAATTTTATTTTAACTAACAATAATCACCAATACTTAAATTTATCATTAAAATTTAGAAATGTTTATGAAAAAAAAGTTTTTTATAAAAATTGTGACCCGTTCGGGCTTATCAAACCGGGTCAACCCGGTTCAACAAAAAACCGGCGGTTCAATCCGGTTCTCAAACAAGCAAAAACCCGGTCATATCCGGCCCGGTCTCTAAGCCGGTTCATGGTTCAACCGGTTCAACTAGCCGGGTCAACCCGATTTTTAAAACATTGTAATAAGTGTGTAAACACTTATCCTTTTGCCACTAAAATCAAGGAAAAACAAGACCTAATCATGCGTTTAATGTCGTAAAAGTCAGAATTACGCGTGGTTTTGTGTTTTTGTGTTAAATAGGTACAAATGATCAAAAGAAGAGAAAACACGAGATTTCACGGTCGTTTATCGAAGAAAAAGTGAAAGATAAAGTCAAAAGACCAAAAAGTGCCAAAAGAATGAAGTTTGGAGGACTAAAAATGAAGATTTGATAAAGATTTTACAACAAGGACCATTTTTGCCAATCTCCAAAGTTATCCACTAATAAACCACATTGAAGAGTACAAAATTACGAAACCAACGGTCCCGACCTCGCGTCGTAACTCTTTACGGTTTGTTTTCTATTAATTTTTAAAGTTTAATTAGTTTTTAAATAAAATTAATTAGTTTTTAAAAAAATTAAATATATATATATAATATTTTCCGAAAATAAATTATTAAAATAAAGTTTTTATTAAAATTAATAAAATAATTTTCGTAATTAATATTATTATTATTATTATTATTATTATTATTATTATTATAATTATTAAGAAAATCTGGTCAAACAAGTCAAAGGGGGTCAACCCTCAGTCAAACCATGCCAGGAAAGGGGTTAAGAGAATTGTTTTGCATATATAAACCTGAAAGGCTACATGCCCCAGTGGCTGCGTCTTTCGGCTTTGGCCTAACAGACCCGAGTTCGAGTCTTATGCTGGGTATTTAAACTCAGTGCCACGTGGCACCACCTCAGTGGTCCACGTGGTGACCCGACCCGACCTTTGACCCGACCCGACCCTAGACCCGACCCAACCCGTTGACCGGTTCGGCCCGTTGACCGGTCCAGACCAGACCCGGTTCAGACCGGCCGGTCCACAACCGAACCAGACCCGGTTCAGACCGGTTCAACTCGGTCTAAACCGGCTAACATCAGCAATGACGTCAGCACCACGTGGCGGCGGCTGGCATCACCACCTCAGTGGTCCACGTGGCGACCCGACCTTTGACCCGGCCCGACCCTTGACCGGACCCAACCCGTTGACCGGTTCGGCCCGTTGACCAGTCTAGACCAGACCCGGTTCAGACCGGCCGGTCCACAACCGAACCAGACCCGGTTCAGACCGGTTCAACTCGGTCTAAACCGTCTGACGTCAGCAATGACGTCAGCACCACGTGGCGGCGGCTGGCTAATGCCAGCGCGCCACGTGGCACTGACATACTCTGTAAATTGCAGGTCCTAGGTATTGTAGGTGTGGCGGCTGACCAATGGAGATGCGACACGTGGCAGAGGCAGGGCGGCGCTGACATGTCAGTCCTAGGTCAGAGGTGGCAGTGGCGGCTGGCGGCTGGCCAATCAGAGCAAGACACGTTGCGGCGGTGCCGCCACGTCAGTACGAGGTGGCTAATGCTGTACGAGGTGGCAGTGTGCAAGTGGCGGCTAGCCAATCAGGGACTGCCACGTGGCAGTGGTGATGAAAACAAAGTTAAAAGAGCGTGTGCCTGGCTAATGATTTGCGAAAATTCCCACACTTTGATAACTGTCAAGCATTAATCGGAGAAAACAAGAATAGAGGGCCAGCTGTCCTCAAATTTGCTTAACTTTGAAGCAAAAAGTAGATAGTGAAATTACTATAATACCTCCATGTTGGTTGCCTATATAAAGCCTTCCCTCATCCCATTTAATCAAGTTTTTTTTTCCTAGTTTCCCTTAGTTTTCATATAGTTTTATATTTTGGTAATTTTATTTTTTAAGCTTTGTAAACTTCAAGTTTTTAATAAAAGTCAAGTTTTAGTTTCATAATATTCTCATTCTTCCTTTCTTTTTAATCTTATAATCTATCTTATTAGAGTTAACTGCATTTTTGGTACTCATGGTATGGTCTGGTTTTCACTTTTGGTCCAAAAATTCAAATAGTTTCAATTTTGACCAAAAAAGTAAGCTATTTCTTCACTTTTGGTCCAAATTCACGTTGACCGTTAATTTGACCAGTTAGATGGTATTAAATGACTAAAATGCCCTAATCTTAATATGTTAAATTACCAAAGTACCCTCTCTCTCATTATATCTTTTCCTGTTGCGATGTAACAAGAAAAAAAAATAATAAAAATAATAATAATAATAATTATAAAGAGTGCGACATTATAATAATAATAAAAATAATAAAAATGATAAATAATATTATTATTATGAACATCTATAATCCATCTCATCTTTTTTTTGTGATTCTATAATCCATCTCATCACCACATACACAACATCACAAACAACAATTCTGTTTCTAAATTCACTCTCAAATCTCATAGCACTCTTTCTTACTGTATAAAAAATACCAAATCAATAAACCTACCTATCAAAAACCCATATTCGAACAACAACAAAAATAAAATACAAATAAAAAACACCATCCAACATCAAAATAATCAAATACAAAACCCAGATCCAAAACTGCATGTGATAAAACAAAACCACCTCCGAAAATGACGCATACATCAATACCAAAGTTGGGATATAGGTCACGGATGTGAAAGTGGGCCGGAATTGGCAGTTTGTTTGTGATTGAATTTTCTAGTTAGTTTCATAGGTCTTAGATGATGATGATAAAGATCTAGGGTTCTTAGAGAATGAATTGAGATTTTTGATGATATAGAATTTGGTGTAAAGTCTGGAGGATATTTGTTTGTGATTTATGGTGTAAAAAGAAAATTGGGGAATATTTGTTTGTGATTTATAGTGTAAAAATAAATCTGGAGAAATACTTGTGATGATGATTTATGTATGTGTGTATTGAAATAAATGTTAGTGGCAATACATAATTAAAAGGAAATTGTAAGTTTTATTTATTTAGTGGTGATAACAAAAAGAAAAGAAAAATAAGTAGTTTATGGGTCCCATTTTTATATTCTTATGTGATATAATGAATGAAAAGACAAAAACACCCTCCTAACTAACAGTCAAACGAGTCAAACTGACGGGTTAACGGAAATGGACCAAAAGTGAAGAAATAGTTTATCTTTTTGGTCAAAATCGAAACTATTTGAATTTTTGGACCAAAAGTGAAAACCAGACCAAACCATGAGGACCAAAAATGCAGTTAACTCATCTTATTATTTTGGGATAAGTTTTTATAACTTTTTCCAAATAAGATTAGATTTATATAAAGTTTGGAATAATTAATTTTATTTCAAGCTTATTGTTGCCTTTTAGTAGATCTAGCTTATTTGTGGAGTAATCGTTTAATTAGCTTTTTAGCTTTTTAAATCTCATAAGTCCTAAGCTTAGGCTTACGACTTATTTATAAGCTAGCTTTTTATTTAAGCACTTTTAGTTTTTATTAATTAGTTATTTAGATCTATTAGTTTAAGCTTAAAAAAAATTAAAAATATTTTCAAAACACCAAAAAAATAGTTAGATCTATTAGTTTTTTTTCTTTTATATTAGAAAAATTTAGATCTATAAGTTTAGAGTTTAAAATTTAAAGTATTTTTATAAAACCTTAAAAAAATAGTTAGATCTATTAGATTTTTAAATAGATTAAATAGATTTATAATTTTTAGCTTTAAAATTTAAAATACTTTTATAAAACATAAAAAATATTTTAGATCTATAAGTTTTAATTAAATATCTTTATCATTTAATAGTTATTACTTATTATTCTAACCTTTTATGTTTTCTTTGATCTCGGCGTATCGATCTATCATTTTCGAAGAAGAGCTTATAGTTGATTAATTTGGTTCAAGTTGATATGGTTGATTAGTTTGGTTAGAGATTAATTTGGTTGGCCGTGTACTTTACGGGCCGGGTTACACTTTTGATAGTTTTGGTATTGGGAGGCCGTGTACTTAACGGGCCATATTTTGTTGATGTTGTTGATGTTGTTTGTTTAGAGCGTTTTTCTACGGACTACGGGTACTAAAGCTCTCCTTTTAATTTTTCTAGTTTAACCGCTTTAGTCTTATTTAATTAGATAGTTTTAGCTTAAATTGTTTTTAATAAAAGTTATATTTTTTTATAAAAATCGGTTTAATTAGTTTTAGTTATTATTATTTGTGTTTAAAAAAATATAGTTTAAAAGTTTTTTAAAAGTAGATTTCATTTAGATAAGCTCATTATTAGTAAAAAGTTTACACCTTTTTGTGATTATTAAGCTTATTAGTACATAAAGCTTGTATCTTTATCGTCTAAAAAGATTAGTAAGCTTAAAAGGTTGAAGCTTTATGCTTAATTTTTAAGTTTATCTTTGTGATTTCATTTTTCGTCACTTTTATTTGCTATTACGTGCTTGCATTTAGATTAATTTCTCCTTTACATTTATTTTTAATTATAGTTTATTTTTGTTGCATCTAGATCTATATTTGTAGTTTAATTTTACATTGCATCTTAGAGTAATATTTACGTGAATTAATTGCGCTTTTATTTTTATATAGTCCTTAGCCTACATATTTTTCCCATTTTTAGCTTAAATAGACATAGATTACCAATCAAGTATTATTAACCAAAAACAATTAATCTCTACGTTAAAATTGGATTTCAATTCGAGTGATTCGAGGAAAACGAACTTTAATTGTTACATACAAAATCCTAGTTTCAAATGGCGCCGCTGCCGCTTCGCTCGTACGATTGACGATTTTTCGTGAAGACGTTTGGATTTTGGGATCCTTCTCTTTGAACGTTACGTTTCTTGCACAAAAAATCAAAAATACAAAAAAATCAAAAACTTAAAAATACAAAAAAATTAAAAATCACAAAAGCAATTTCTTTCCTAAGAATTGCACCAAAAAAATTAAAAAAGCAAAACGTAATACTTTTTCCTAAAAGTACTACACCAAAAATATTACGTATTAGTGTTAATTTTCTTAGTTCGATTTCTTTCGATTTTTCTTGTGAATATATATTTTTCTAAAAAATACAAAAAGATTTTTCATTTACTATAGTATATTACGTAGAACAATAATTTACCTACTTTTCAAATAAGCCTTAGATGGGATTTCATCACCTAACTATTGTAGTCGAATCCTAAATGAAATAAAAAGGCAAAATAGATAAATACTAGTAAGACGTTTGAACTCGAAATATACAAACTATAAGGTGGGTATAAGGCGATGCGCTATAAAAGGCCGTCTAAGGAAAAAGGTTTTTAAGTGCTTTGTGCCACCTCGTTTCCCCGCTTGCTTATGCGTATATTGAGATGGACGACCGATTATTGGTTTGCCAACTCAAGTAGTAATTAAGTATATATTTTTGTAGCTTTTTACTATTGTTCCTCGAGAGGGAAAATCTTTTTCCTCTCAAAGTCGACCGAGGTCACCTACCTCATTCCAAGTTATAATTGTATGCGCACTCGCGCGCATACATACATACCGATTAGTGTACCAAACTCTTCCAATTCTTCCAAAAAGAGGAAGAGGAAGAAAAACAAAAAGACCGTCATTCAAGCCGATCCCGAGAATCGAGCTTTAGACATAACGATGGCAACGAATAATCGACCAATGATTGAGATTCTTCAATCTCACTGTAGAATATTGATAACCTATGAATCTATGAAGTGGGTTGATGTTTTCTAGTGAGAGAAACTAGAGAGAGAAAGTGAGAGAAAATGTGTCTTTATTAATATGAAAACATGAACAACAACCAACCCCTTTCCATGGTGGAAAGGGGTATTTATACTCCAAGCAAACATTGGGCTTGGGCCGGTCCATGACAAGCCCATGGACCGGTTCTTACTTAACTTAATAAGTAACATTTAACTAATTGTTAACTACGAGCTATTACAACATAAATCATATTGTGGAGTGACCGATACTTCTAATATACGTTAAAACGTATTTCTAACAATCTCCCCCTAAGGGAGGTCACTCCACGTTACAAAGTTCTAAACCTAGCATACTATACTAAGTCTTCGTTCTTTAGCTCGTAGTCTTTTCTTCTTTTCTTTCTTTTGTTGTGAATATGTTGGTTTGATCTTTTTGGCTTTGGCTTGAGAGCATTGTTCTTTGGCCTTTCACGTGCGATCTTTGCCTTTCTTGTGAATTTGCCTCCTCGTGACTGCATGTTCCACACACTTATGTCTTTTTTGTTGAATTCTCGAAAGTTTCAGAGTTTGGTACAGCGGAAGACTTTATCTTGTACTTTTTTGAATTTTTGCTAAACTTTGATGCAGAAAAACATAAGCATGTGGGAACGACTTCTACAGGTACACCGCAATACCACCGTCTTCACTGGTACACAGCAACGCCACCGTCTTCAACAGGTACACAACAACGCCACCGTCTTTAACAGGTACACAACAACGACACGAATAAAATGGCTTTGAACATTTTGTTCTAATTCGGTAGCATTTTACCTCCGGTCGGTGAAGACCGTTGGACGATATTAGATATCGTACCCGTGACGGATAGTTTCAATTAAGTAACTTCCTGACAGGATTTCGCGGGTAAACCCGTTCTCTTTATTCGACCGTCCAAAGCTGTCTGCGAACATAAAGAGTGAATCACTTGGATAAATTATCCTTGTGATTTGAAGCCGTCAATTCATGAAACCTGGAACAAGTGAATTTCAATTAAGATTTTCACCATCGTTGCTTTCCAGTTGTCACGAGCTCAATTCATAAAGAATCATGCACGTCACCTACCAAGTGTTGTTTGATGTTAACACTAGAAGGATTTCCACTCGTCACTGTGATCAATAAAGAGTCACTCTGAGTGTTCTGGCAAGATCATATGATAATGCGTAGAGGCCTGGAACGAGTTTAAGTTCAATTAAGAATTAAACCACTGTTTCCTTCCAGTTTTTCACAAGATTGATTCTAAAAGAACCGCACGTGTAACCTACCATGAGCTTGTTTGATGTTGGCTCAAGCAGGATTTCCATCTTCATTGTAATACTTGCGTATTACTCGGATGTTCTGGCAATATTACAGGAATATTACGTAGGACTCATGAAAATCTCTTACTTTTCACAGTGTGTGAGAAAGCAAGGAATAAATGGAAAGTGTCCTAATGAGACTTTTGATAATCTCTTGGCTCTAGACTCGATTGTGCGTTTTGATTTAGTGAGCGATGGCTGGAGAGGAGTGCCACCTTTTCAATACCAGTCTATTCGGAGTGAATAAACCAATAGATAACGTGTTGATCTCTGTGTGATTAAAACAAATACCTTTTGAGAGATATTTGAGTTAGCTGGGAAGGGTTGTGCATTGCATCACTGGGTCCATGATGTCTTTCTTCAATACTGAGAATCATTAGCAAAAATGACCTTAATAGCATATGTATTGACCCGGTTTCTGCCTAAAGTTGTAAGGAGGGCTTCTTTCTTTACACCCTTTATCTTTACAATTCTTTTTCATTCTTCAACCCCTTCAATGCTTACCAATACGTCATCACTAGCACCTTGTTGTGATTGTTCCAGTGCTAGCTTAAGTACTTGGTCGGCATTCAGCTACGTTCACAATCTTTCTCCAACTTTCCTAGGACTTCTAATTCTATCTAGGGAATTGTCCTTGGGAAGATTCCATCGGCTCTGATGAATCATTGGACTAAACCTATTCCTACCACCCTTTTGTCACCACATTCGTCGTGAATTAGTGTGTTTTGGGAAGGAATTGCCACCATGAAAAATCATTGAAAATCACCTAAAGTACTTGTGATATTGAAATCAAAAGTTTTGTACCTTAGGTGTTTTGTTCATAAAAAACGCCCCCCCTTAACACGTGCTTTACACATATTAAGTTGGATAATCGTTAAGTCTTTTTTCATCTTTTAGCCAAGTATCATTTAAATCTCCTTAATCCCATTTTCTCCCCTTATCCAAAATGTTAACCATTAATATTTGGGATATTGAATGGATTAACCGGTCTTTGGGTAAAAATGAAATCGATGTTTGGCCATAGAACATGTTCATGCTCCCCCTTAAGTTAATAAGGGATAGTTGTAGTGCTTTAGTATAATATATTTTGAAAGATTTAGAATCTCGTGAGAAATTCTTGAAAAATTATCATACCTTAACACTACATCAAGCCATTAAAGCACAATATTCACAAATATACATATTCACAATTGAAAACCAATATAAAGTGGACCTGAAATGTACGACCCATTAGATGGATCGTTGCAGTAGCTTGTGGTGCACTAAATATGGTCTACCACCCACGAATCTTTCCAAGCTCTTCATCAATCTACGTTCACGGAGCTTTTGATCGATCTTTTTGATCACATAATTCGCCATCTGCCTATAACCCTTATGTCAATCCTCGGTCATCTCTGGCAAAGTCCCACCCGAGTTCAGATGCTCCAACTTACCTCTGACTTGTAGAAGAGTCCCATCACTGTACTTATAAAGCTCACCCACCCTCATAAGCTTCATTAAACCTCGACTGTTCAAGTAGAAAATGCCGCAATTCGGAACAGAGATGCCGGTATAAGGACATCTTTCTACATGTTGAGGTAGAACTTGATTCACTGGACGGGTTAAGTTGAGATTCCTTTGATAGATTTCGACTCCCAACTGAAGATCTTCAACTCTTTTCTTGATAACAACGCTTCGTGTGAACATACGAAGTGCTGTATTCAAGGCAATGAGGTCTTCACGAGGAATATGTGTGAGTTGATCTCGGGTCATCAGAAGCAGCATATCTTCGATATCCTCAAGGCGAATGATAGAAAAATCTCCCTACTGGATTTTGTATTCTCTGTCATCCTCCCTTTTCAAGCGAATCTCCGTCACATGATAATAGCCATTCTTGGCTTCAGTTTTCAACCCTAAGATGCTGGAGATGCGGATATCGGATCTAACGTTACTCCCTGAGTTGACTAGACAGCAGCCCCTGTACGCCCTTCGAACTCGTTCGTCCCAGTGTGATGCACCTATGACAGCATACATATCATAATTATGATTTACCTTTGGGACCCAGAGTCGGTTTACCTTTTCCTCGATAAAGGGTATTGTCCCCCAGTTGGCAGCTTTCAGCAAGTTCAGGGAGGTTGCGTACTTTGAGGACCCCTTCAGAAGATACACAAGATCATTGGTGACGAAGAAGTCGAGAGCAATCTGATTATCCTGAGTAGGATCATGTGGAGGTGGGGCTCTTTCTGAATCATGAAGACCTGGCCGTTGAACGGTGTTCAGAGCTTTCAGGATCTCATCGGCATAATACTCGAACTCCATTTGGGTCAACCGGGTTTTGGCGCGAAGTCTCTTATCCTTCAGTGCTTTCTTCACCAAAGATGGAGTAACCGAAGTCTTATACTCATGAGCAAGAAATGCACATAAGTCAATCGGACTGCGGATACGGAGATACAAGACATCTTTGTCAGCGTCTGTGATCGGATCATATTGCGCCGCTGCCGTAATCCAAGCCTGTGGTGGTGCAGTCTCGTCAATCTCCAACGTGTCTGCCCAGTCCCTTGTGCTTGGAACAGTAGATTGTGGGTCTTGTTGTAGAGGAGTGGAGACGTGAACATCTGCTTGTTCTGATTCAGGCATGTCGGCAGTGTCATGAACGGGTGAGTGTTGTGCAGCTTCAGGTTCGGTTACCGATTCTGCAATCACAGGAACAACAACAATAGAACTAACAGGGTTAGTGGTAACAGGTATGGATGCAGCGATAAATGTACCAGGAATAGATGACGCTGTAGTGGCATTCACATCGTGGCGCCACTTCGATCGTCTGGATTCCGTGGAAGTAGATTTTTCCTTTGCAGCTGCATCTTTCTTGGACTTGGTGCCAGACTTAGCAGGTTTCTTTGAGCTGGCAACCTTATCCCCTTTCTCAGGCTGTTTACCCCCATCATCATCCTCATCATCATCCCCGTTGCTCCCCCGAACACTCTCCTCATTACCATCACCACCATCATCGCCATCATCATCATCGTCATCTTCATCCTCATCATCATCATCATTCTTATCATCATCATCCTCATCATCATCATCATTCTTGTCATCATCATCCTCATCATCATCATCATCCTTATCTTCTTCTTTTTCTTCTTCCTCTTCTCCACCAGTACCCTCTTCTTCTTCACTCTCTTCCCTTTCTTCCTCAGGGAGAATGTGGTAGGGTACCACACTTCCAAACGTCTTGAACAACCTATCATCCTCCATGATAGCGTCATTCAATGATTTGAAGAGAGCCCGTTGAATCCTAGATTTATCAAACGATCCAAGTTCCCTCATACGCGCTTTGAGGATCTTTTTCAATTCAAAATCCGTCAAGTCATAAGCAATCTTGTAGGCGGCTTCTGAAGGATTGGATGACTTGATCATCAAGTTGTCAGCAGCGAGTGTCTTCAACTCATCACGCAGTTTAGGCATTAGGGATTCAACGGAGTCTTTCACTCTCTGCTCAATAGAAGCTTCAAGGGCTTCTTTCTGCTCTTTAAAGTCATCCTTAATAGCTTTAAGTCTCGTAATTCGTGCTTGATGCCTATCAGCTTCAGCCTTTTTAACCCGAGCGAGTTCTTCTGCATGAGCTTTACGTGTAAATTCCATGTCTGCAGCGAACTTAGCAATCAACTCTTCTTGAGCTTTCCTAGATGCTTCTTCACTTTGAACTCGTCTATTTAGCTCTTGGCGAAGTTCATCCATCTCTCTTTTGTGATTGTCCGTATGTTTATCCAACATTTCGGCCATTACCAATGCGGCCATTGTAGACGTTGCAGAGCTGCTCTGGGTTGATGGAATAGGCTCGGTTGTGACAACGGTACTAAGGATGGGAGTTATTGGTGGTGGAAGAAATGGTGTTGAAACCGGTCTGGTTGGTACGGGTTGTTTTGGTGGAATTTGAGTTGCTAAAGGTTGAGTAGATTCTATGATTGTAGGAGCACCCGTCCTTTTTGCAACACTTGCTGAAACAGGGGGGGTGGATGTCTCCTTCGAAGTAGAATACTTTTCAGGTGATCCAAACTCAAACACATCATCTGGTTCCACGTACTCTTCTTCAATATTTACCCGTGCACCCGAACCACTGCCTCCCGTGTCTTTCCTACTCCTTTCCATAGCTATCTTCATCGCTTTTCTCTCAGCCTTGTTAAGAGCAGGATCATCAATATCTTCTTCATCGTGGAGAACTAACTCATCAGCCATACCCTTTCCCTTCTTAACTGTCGTCTTCTTCTTTTTGGCTTTGGGTTCAGGTAAATCTGTTTGCTTCCGTTTACCTTTGCTCTTAAGAGTCTTCACCTGCTAGAATGCTTGCTCGTTGATTCTCAATTTCTGTTAGCAAGTTCTTGTAATCATCAGATGCGATATTCTCATCGGTCAGAAGATGACTGGGAATGGGACCAGGAATAACCGTATTCGAATGAGTCTCCTGCCTTAAGTCTACCAAGTCATCATCATCCATCGTGTGGTGACGACTACCTGCACGCTTGTTAATGGATGCATCGTTTTCCATAAAGTAATGTATGATCAACTTAATAAACCTAGGGTACTGGTAACTTTTAACCTTACCCTTCGTGTTTGTGAAGAGTTGAAAAATAAACTCCTCCCACAGAAGTGATGCATAGTCAATACCCATACCTTTAAACATACCATAAAACATCTTGATGATTGGTGGACGAACAGCATCAAACCCAGTTGTTTTGGGTGTTAAACATCGGCTTAGAATCCCAAAAATAGCTTTCCATGGTTGACCAACTTTTGGCAGTAGTAAACTCAGACGCGGTTCGTATGTCAAGACATCCAATGGCAGTGAACATCTCCATGATCTGGTCCTTAGTCGGGTTGGCTGAGTATGATAGACCTTTGAGTGTCGGTCGAAATCCAAAGATCTTCCTGAAGTCTGACACAGTAAGCGTCTGCTGCTTGTTGTCCAAGGAAAAAGTGATTTTGTTCGACGTTCTCTCTTTGGTAGCCCAGAACTCGTAAAGGTAGTCATAAGGCACTGAAGCACTTCTCCTTAGCGCATGCTTGAGATGAGATTTATCAAGTATGGCTGTACCTACCTTATCCATTATGGGTAGAATGAGATACCTCCTTCAAACGGAAGTTGTTTGGAATAAACTTTAGAGTCTTGGATTCAGCAATGGCGGCGGCTTTGGTGTCTTGTATTTGTTGTACTGTAGGGTTAGTCATCGTCTCTGCTTAAGATAAAACACAAAGATTGATACATACAAATATGAATATCATTAGGACTTTAAACTTAACCATTGGACATATGACCTAATCCCTTAAGCTTGCAAACCATTCAAACATCTTCTATACGGAATAATCATTCAATTCGGAATAATTGGTCTATGCTGAATATAGATCCTATGCGGAATGATAAGTCTATTCGGAACATTTAGCCTATGCGGAATAAATCCCTATTCTGAATAAAAAGTCTATTCGGAACATTTAGCCTATGCGGAAGAAAATCCCTATTCTGAATAAAAAAGTCTATTCGAAACATTTAGCCTATGCGGAATAAAATCCCTATTCTGAATAAAAAAGTCTATTCGGAACATTTGGCCTATGCGGAATAAAATCCCTATTCGGAACATTTGGCCTATGCGGAATAAAATCCCTATTCGGAACATTGGGCCTATGCGGAATAAACCAAGCATTAGGGCTGAGCACGGCAGACCCAAAACCGACCCGGACCGAAAACCGGACCGGACCGGACCAAACCGAACCGGACCGAGCAATTTCGGTCCGGTCCTCGGTCCGGGTTTTTTGAGGAATTCGGTCCTCGGTCCGGTCGGTCCGGTCCGGTCCGGTTCGGTCTTACCAAAATCTCGTCAAAAATGTCTAATAGGACCGGACCGGACCGAGGACCGAACCGGACCGGACCAACCCGGACCGGACCGGACTATTTCGGTCCGGTCTCGGTCCGGGGTTTTGGACAATTTCGGTCATCGGTCCGGTCCGGTCTTGACCGGTCCGGTCCGGTCCCGGACCGATGCTCAGCCCTACCAAGCATCTCCTATTCGGAAAATTGGGCCTATGCTGAATAAAATCCCTATTCGGAACATTGGGCCTATGCGGAATAAACCAAGCATCTCCTATTCGGAAAGATTTTTCTATGCGGAATAAAAAATTCTATTCGGAAAAATTTTGTCTATGCGGAAAAACCTTTCTATTCGGAAAATAGCTTCTATGCGGAAAGATTTCTCCATGCGGAAAGTTCTTTCTACTCTGAATAAATCCCTTATTCGGAAAGTCATTCTTATGCGGAATGTTTTCAACACTTAGGTATTTGCTAATTAAGCACGAAATCGTTTGTTTCAAGTGTTCTAAAGGCCTTAGCAGTTTAATTCGTGCTATTCCGTATCAACCCCAGGCAAAACCCCCAATTAATTTAAACCCTAATTAAGCAGAAACTTCATTCGAGTGATTTTCAATTAAAAAGAGTTAATTAAATTGTTTTTCATGAATGATTAAGCCAAATTGATACCTTTTGAAGATCTTGAACAAGAAGATGAACGATTTTGAGATGTTTTATTTGATTTCGTGAGTGTTTGTGTGTTTGTTTGTTAATGGCGGCAATGAGATAAACAGTCAGACAAGGTGAGAGAGAGAAGAGACGGGGGGAAGAATTTGACTAGGTCAAATTTTCACAAGTTTGACATATTGTCAACTTTACCCCCTTAACTTTTCCTCTTTCTTTAATCAAAATTCTTTTGTTTTTCCAAGTTCTAATTCTTGTCATTTTGACCCTATCTTATGTTAACTACCCGAGCCTTAGTGATTAACCTATCTTAACACAAGCACAAAACTATCCATGACAAACTTATAAGCAACAACAAGACAAATGCCAAAGCAATCCAACCATTAACCATTAAGCTTTTTGAGTTTTCTTGAAAACTTTTGAAGATCTTTTTGATGTGAAAGATGATGTAACATTTTCTCCCCCTTAAACGATGACCTGTTTTCTATTTAAAGAGCTGTAGTCATTGTTTAACGAGGCACATGATGATGAAAAACATTTCCCAATTGATATCTTGAAAAGTTTGATTCGAGGTGGCAATAAGATTTCTCTTATTTTGACAAATTAATGCACTGAGACGTACATTAATTCGTGTTAGACCAAGTTGTAAAGTAAACTTGATCCCTTTGCATGATTTGGCTTGTAAATCACGCCCGAGAAAATTAATTCCCGTTGTGAGCCAACGTTTTCCAAGGAAATACGTGACTTTAATATGAAAACCGGGTTGTAGTCAGAAATAACTACAAGCCATAATGGGCATGTTTTAAAAATGTACAACTTTTATACGGACTCTATTTATGGCACCGTGTCAATATTGATCGACATTTCTAAGGTCGTAAATATTACCGTACTAAAAGACATGCCCGTTTTAAACGAAAATATTTTTGGTTTTTCTTGATTTTATAATTTTTATGGTTTTTGTAGGTTTTATATTTTTTATGGTTTTTCTTGGTTTTATATTTTTGTATTTCTTTTTGTGGTTTATATATTTACTATAATATACATGATCACGAACAAAGGATACTCTGAATAGTTTACCACGACTATTCAGCTGATTCTTCTGCCAACTCTTTGAGAGTCGCTGGGGTGAATGATTTCATGCCAAGCTTGTCGATCAAAAACTCGATTCGTCCTCGATCTAATGCTTTGGTGAACATATCCGCCAGCTGGTACTCAGTAGTGACAAAATACAGCTCGATCACTCCGTTCTCCACCTGCTCCTTAATGAAATGGTAGCGAATGTCTATGTGCTTGGCCCGGGAGTGTTGAACATAGTTGCAGCAAAGGGCAATGGCGCTCTTGTTGTCACAATACATCGGGATTTTGTTAAATCCCAAACCGTAGTCAGTTAATTGTGATCTCATCCAAAGGACTTGAGCACAACAACCGGACATGGCGATGTATTCAGCCTCCGTGCTAGAAATTGCAGCGCTTTTCTGCCTTTTTGAAGACCAACTGATCAATCTATCTCCTAGGAGTTGCACAGATCCAGAAGTGCTACGCCTCGTGTCTTGACATCCAGCATGATCGGCATCTGCGTATGATATTAAAGCAATCGAGGAATCTTTCGGATACCATAGACCACGATGAAGTGTTCCTTTTAGATACCGAAAGATCCTTTTAACTACATGTAGGTGCTTTTCGATAGGCCGAGCCTGATACCGGGCACACATGCATACAGCAAATTGCAAATCAGGCCTGCTAGCAGTCAGATATAGAAGGGTGCCGATCATCCCACGGTAAAGTTTTGGATCGACAATAGTCCCATTCCTATCTTCATCTAACTTGGATTTCTCCACCATTGGAGTGTCCACGGGGTCACAATTTTCAAAGTTATATTTCTTAAGAGATTCTAGAGCATATTTGGATTGATTAATAAAGATGCCTCTGGGATTTTGAGAAATCTGTAATCCTAAGAAAAATGAAATTTTTCCCATCATCGACATCTGAAAGCGTGTGGACATTATCTTCTCCAATTGATTTGACAATTCTATGTTAGTGGCAGCAAATATTATATCATCAACATAAATTTGTACCAGAAGCATGTCGTTGCCTTCCTTGAGAGTGAATAGAGTGGGGTCCACCTTGCCTTTGGAGAAGCCTTCCGAAATGAGATATGTTGACAGGAGATCATACCACGCGCGTGGAGCTTGTTTCAACCCATAGAGAGCCTTCTTAAGCTTGTACACATGATTAGGAAACTCCGTACTGACGAACCCATCCGGCTGACTAACATAAACTTCTTCCCTTAGTTCACCGTTCAAAAATGCCGTCTTCACATCCATTTGATAGACGATCATGTTCATATGAGCAACATACGCAAGGAATAGTCTAATCGCCTCCAATCTTGCCACAGGAGCAAAAGATTCTTCAAAGTCTATACCCATGGCTTGTTTATATCCTCTTGCGACCAATCTTGCCTTATTCTTCAATACCGCACCCATCTCATCAAGTTTAACCTTATAAACCCATAACAAAGTAAGGATGTTAACCTTGTCAGGGAGAGGAACCAATTCCCATACTTCAAGTCGTTGGAATTCATTTAGTTCCTCCTGCATAGCTTCAATCCAAGATGATTGGGTCATAGCCTGCTGCCAATTTTTAGGTTCAACTTCAGAGAGAAATGCATCAAAGTAGCAATAGAGTGCACTCTCTTGTAATTGATGGCGTGTAGAGACTGGTCGATCTAGATCTCCAATGACATTCCTAATTGGGTGATCTTTTGTCCATTTAGTGTTATGGTTTTCAATCCTAGGTGGTCTGGAGTGAACAATAGAAGGAGCTTCTTCTGAGGTAGACGCGGCTGAAGGGTTTTCAGGTATCGCTACACCAAAGAAAGGAAGCTCTTGCAGGTGAGCATATTCCAAGTCGTGATCAATGGAATCCTCTTCCACATCATTAGGCACAAGTAGGGGTGATGATTCAGGTGTAGTTTGAGAATCACTTGGTGAAGGTGCATCCGGTTCAATGTGAATTGAAGATGCATTAGATAAAGGTTCATTAGCTTGAGCAAACACTTCAGGGATTGGAGCGATTACTACAGGTGCTGGAACTTCATCAGTTGGAGGATCGAAGAATTCATCAAACAACGGTTGAAACAGTTTATCCCACTCGGGCCTTGTTGGTGGTAAAAATGATGTAGAAGTAGGATTATTGGGAACTAATCCGGAACTAATAGCACTGGTTCCCATCTCATGAAGCGCGGGTTCAGAGCTGTGTTGCTCAGAAGCCATCGCTGTCAGCTCATCGAAATCTGCGTCCATAGTTTCTACAATCTTGCCAAGACGACGTTTATAGATTCGGTATGCTCTCTTGGACGGTGAGTAACCAATGAAAATACCTATATCGGCTTTCGGTTGAAGCTTACCCAAGTTCTCACTATTGATGTTTGGATAACAAAGAGCACCAAACACATGAAAAAATGAAACATCGGGTTTACGGTCATGTAGAAGCTCATAAGGTGTTTTTCCATGGCGTTTCCGAATGATAGAACGGTTTTGGGTGAAACATGCAGTAGATATAGCTTCTTCCCACAAGAACAATGGAGCGTTCGCGTAAATAAGCATGGTCCTAGCAGCTTCCATAAGTGTACGATTCCGTCTTTCAACGACACCGTTTTGTTGTGGAGTGCGTGCAGCGGATGTTTCATGTGAGATACCAACTCCTTCATAATAATCACGAAGAGTCTGGTTGACGAACTCTGTACCATTGTCTGTACGAATACGGCGGACAGTAGTATTCAAACGTACCTGAATGAATTTCAGAAAAGTGATGATAGCCTTCGGTGCTTCATCCTTTGTACGTAGAAATCTAACCCATGTAAACCTGGAGAAATCATCCACAATGACGAGAATGAATTTCTTACCGCTCATACTTTCAGTTCTCATTGGTCCACAAAGATCCATATGCAAAAGATGAAGTTTTTCTTGATTGGTGTCTTCAGCTTTGGGCTTGTAAGATTTCTTGGTGCTTTTCCCCCTTGAACACGCGGAACATAAATGGTCCTTGTGAAATTTAAGCTTTGGAAGACCACGAACTAATTCGTTTTTAGCCAGATGATTAATAGCATCAAAGTTAAGATGAGATAATCTGCGATGCCATAACCATGACTTGGTCTTAGATGCTTTAGAGAGAAGACATACTGGAGAGGCGGCCATCATGTCTTGTAAGGACAAGGTATAAAGATTTGCACCACGAGATCCCTTCAACAAATCTTTTCCTTCCAAGTTGCGAATGAAACAAGTGTGTTGTCGAAAAGCAACCTCGAGGTTGGAATCACAAAACTGTCCTACTGAGAATAAATTATGACCAAGACCTTCAACATAGTATACCCTTGAAATCGTCACATTTCTAATCTGATATTCACCATACCCCATTATCTTTGCTATATGATCATTCCCGAATTTAACCGTACCAAGAAACTTGCTGACGAAATTTCGGAGCATCGAGCGATTTCCGGTCATATGTTTTGAACAACCGGAGTCCAAATACCACAGGATGATTTGGACCACCTGAAAATATCACCACACGAAGACAATGTAGAGGTATCGGAATCTGAGTGTTCCTTGTTATTTGCAGGTACAGATTTAATAACCTTAGATTTGCTAACTCTAGGTTTCTTAGATTTCCTAGCCTTTTTCTTCCTAGTGGGTGGTGTAGATTCTAGTTGGCTTAAATCCTGAGGTATTTCTTCACTGATAGGCACTATAGTGGGGGCTGACCTAATTAAAGGGCGCTGTTTCCATACTTGAGTGCGAGTGTTCCTAACTAAAGGACGCTCAGACCTAACCTCAATGGATGCATTCCTAGTTAAAGGGCACATTGTTCCATCTAATGTAAAGGTCCTACCAGTGGGACGCCATTGCCAGCCAACTTGGGCACGAGTTCTACCCGTTGGCTTCCATTCAAGACCATTCTTAATTGCATTCATTTCATTCACATGCTCAATAAGACACAAATCATGACGTTGGGAAAACATACATTCATTACAATTCCAACAATTCAAATTAGAATTCACGAATGGTTTTGGCTTCTGCACAGGCGCAGAGCTTTTAGTCTTAACATGATTCTTCTTATTTAAAACTGAACTAACATTCCTATGGTGATCTTCTACTTTCTTCTTTTTGGCACTACTAGTGGAGGGCTTGATCTTATCTTTCTTGAGTGGCGATCCTTTAGCCTTAGTAGTCTCTTTTAATCCTGTAGAAGCCAAAGTGGGAATATTAGCAACAAATTTTAAAGGTGCCTTACTTGATTGTGCCAATGACGGTTTTGCTCCTGGAGTCTTATTAAATGGAGTTACAGCAATGGGCCTATTAGTAAGTAGTGCAGAACCTGGTGTACCTATGTATTGCAAATATGCTAAGCAATATTGAACTCGCTTAATATATTCATGAGCCGAATAATAGTCGCTACTTGAGGGATCTAAGGCATAAAGATCGTCTAAAATATCCCTAAGAAGATCGACATGCTTAATGGCATTCCTCATATAATCATCGTAGGTAACCGGGTTTTTCTTATGAAGCGGGTTCTTATAAAGCACTACTGACTTGGTTGTTGGAGCACTAGTGGACGGTGTAGAGTCGGTAGCTAAGTTATCAACAACTTCTTGTCGGGTGAGAAGAAGTGTCTCCTTTAACTCGGCCAAAACCATATTTTTGTCAATGAGCAGGATGTTCAAGTCAGAGATTTCCTCGCACTTTTGGTTCAGTTGTTCAACATAATATTGTTGCTGTGCCGCATTAAAAGCGAAGCGTTCTTCTAGTGAACCATAAAGAGCGGATCGTCCCTGTCTTATCCGATCCATCTCCCCTAGAACAGACGAAAGTCTAATTTCTAAGACTTGGTTTTTAGACTCTGCGGCCTCTAGTTCCAATTTGAATGTTTCATTTGATGACACATCTCTCTTCAATCTCATGATTTCTTCCTCTAATGTCTTAACTATTGCAATCATCTTGTCACTCGTCTCAACACCGTTTTCACAACCATTTGATATCAAAAGATCCTCATTTTGAGTTTGTTGTTTTAATTCTAAAGATATACAATGTTGTTCTAGTTGATTAAAGCGTTTTGAAAGTAAATTGTAAGAATCTTGTAGCTTTAAAAACTCAGCGTTAGATTCGTGACAAGAATGATTATCTACCTCATTTACAGTATCAGCAACATTTACAGAGAGATCACAAACATCATCACATATATTCTCACAAATATTCACAGCATCACAATTAATCATAGCGGATGTAAGCTCATTCGAATAATTAACATTTACAGTAGAAAGCACATCACACGAGATTACTGCAGACAAGAATCGGTCATATTCGGTTAAAATCTTTTCTTTTTCAATTAGTTGTAGTTCGTAAGCGGTGTCCATTTCATAAAACACTTTTTGAACTTCACCAATTTCAAACACAAGATTTTCCTTAAGAGATGCAAAAATTCCTTTTAGACTTTCGACAAACGGATTGATCTCATTTTTAAACACCTCGTTCATATGTTCGAAAGCCCATTCTCTGGCGTTTAGGCCATTTGAAGTCGTACGTTCCAAAATGACCTTGTCAAAATTAGTAAAGTATTGATTAATCTCTTGCAAGTTTAACCATACAGTGCTAACAGGTGGAAGATCCTTTGGAATTTCCTTAGGACCTTCCATATTGACAAGTGTAGGAAAAGTACTAGGGTTTTCTTCATCTAATATGTAGGTTGGTGCTGTTATGAGATCTTTGTCCATATGGAAGCGAATTCTAAAATCCGTTTTTGCAAGCTCCTTATTCAATTTAAAATAATCACACTCGGATATTTTGCAGAATTGTATGACTGATCCTCATCAACTAGATCCTTACTTGTTCGATCACCAGGAAAAACAATCGGGTCTAAGGCCAATCCTAATTGAGTTGCATTATAAAGTCTAGGACTATGTCTTAAAGCTTGTTTTGCATACCGTGGATTAGGGGGAAGGCCTTTTTGACGTGATAAGTTAAATTCTCTAAATGAAGCATCAAATAAGTGAACTAGTTGAGAAGCAGCGTATTGTCTTAAAAGCAAGTAATCTAGACTTCTAATCTTATTAGTAGCATTAATCTCCATTTCATTCTTCTTAGACTCGAGTGACTCAAAATCCGTTTGAAGTTTTTGAAAATTAGTGACCACTAACTCTTTTTCTTTAAGTTCATTAGAAAGATTTGCTCTTAAATTTTCAATTTCTTGCAAGTGACCCATTTGTTTGTTTCTAAAATGATCATATTCGAGATTAGTTAGAACACTAGACGAGGGCACTAATTCCAAGGTTTGAACTTTCTCGTTGCTTAAGGTAAGCTCATCAGACAAATTCTTATTCTTAGCTAAGGTTTCTAAGAGTGCAGCATTCATTTGGCTAAGTAATGTAGCAGGAACCATGACCAAATCTTGTTGAGCAGGAGTAGGCGTATGCGAAATGGGTCCCGGTTGTGATTCACTCAAAGTCTGGGGACTCACATTGATATTGCTATCATTGTTTGTCTCCTCATTTGAAAGACTCACCACCGAAGATTCATTCGAATCAGCACTCTCTTGTACAACTTGATGTGGTTGAATACTAGCATCAGTGGTATTATTGGTGGTATTAATAAGTACCTCAGATCTCTTTTCTGGCCCTAAGCTGGAGATAGTTGCCATGAGAGCAGCCTTTGCAGATTGAAAGTCATCACAGTCTGAGTCATACGCATCAAGATCATCGGCTTGGTATGCTGCATTCTGTGTGGTGACAACGTCTTGTTCAGAAATCCCTGGATCAGCAAGAAATGCAAGCTCCTCTTCATCAAGTTCCCTTCCTTGTGCCTGTGCATTTACCAGATAGATCTTTTCTGCAAACCATTGTCCATCCCTTCTCCTCTTGGGTTTCTTACAATCCCTGGACATGTGACCCTCTTCCTTGCAGTTGTAACATGTAATCATTCTCAACTTGCCCGTGGAGCAGGATTGGCCATTGGTGCCTGATTGACCGTGCGAGCATTGGTGGTTGATGTGGTAGGTCTCCCCTGATATGGTTGAATAGGCTGAACCATGACCCTGCCATTCTCAATAGTAGCTTGTTGACGAGAATTGGATGAATTCCTCAACTGATTGTTGGTTGGAGCTGATCCTCTGTATCCTCGTTTGCTTAAAGTCCTTGTGAGATAAGCAGACATAGTGGTTAGCACTTCAACTGGGTCAGCTCCTTGTTGGAATACAGGAATGGGGACTTCCTCATCATCAAAATACATTGCTTGGTCTTGATGAGCTGCATAATCACTAGAAGGAATACTCATTTGATCAGGGTAGCTTGTTGGATATGCTGCATTCTCTTGATAAGAAGAATATGAAGGCTGAGCATAAGGTGTAACATTTGCTGGATGAAGTTTTGAAGCATACTGTGGTGAAGGTGCATTGAACCGATATTGTTGCTGATGTGAGGTGGGTGGTTGTGGTAGAATCGAGTATTGGGGGAAGGTCGGTGTCATGTAAGGTGATGGATGATAGGCTTGATGTCCCAAGATATAAGGTGTGTTGTTGTGTGACAAGCTTGGCTGATTCGCCATCAAAGCTAAGGAATCAGGGTACATACCTCGAGGAGAACGGTGCATAATCACATGTTTCTCATGCTGCTGAAGAAAAGCATAGATTTGATCTAAGTTGCACTTATGCAAATCCCGGGTTAACTTAACATCGGTAATATACTCACCCCATTCAGCTTGAGGTAAAGTATTCAAGAACTTGGTGTTAACCTGGAATGGAGCAATCACGAGATTGTATACATTCAGATCATTCATTAGAGTAGTGAATCTGAAGTAATAGTCATGTAGTGTTTCCCCTGGGCTGTACGTGAATCTATCAAACAGATCATACAACTGACATTCCCTTTCCTGTTTGGTAAGAGACGTACCTTGTAGCAACACCTTTAGACGTTCCCATAAATCTTTGGCAACCGTATATTGACTTACCATACAATAAATATCATGCGGAAGAGCTTGGAGAAGAGTCTGTAGAGCCTTTTCATCAGCATCAGTAATGAGTTGTTGTGCCGGTGTGAGTTCTTCATATTCTCTTGGTCGAGACACGTTATTTGCCACAATGGTACCATAGTCGAGTGGACCATTCAAAACCGATTTGACCATAAGCCTTCCGTATGTTGGTTTGCCCTTCAAGTATTGCATCATACGGCCCTGCCATACCTCAAACACCTCTTTAATAAGCATCGGTGGACGACTATCAGTTCCCGTTATAATTGAGATATCCGTAAGAGATGTCATCTGAGGCATTAATGAACTCGGATTCATTGTGATCACTTAAAAGACTCAAAGATTATCGGTTGATCGAGCAGTGAAGAAAGGTTGAGAATTTGTGTTGTGTTGGTTGAACTCAAGATTAAATCCACTAAAGATCGTCGAAAAAAACTCAAATACCCCTTGAACTTGCTTATACGGAATAACCCTAACTCAGAATAAACCCTATTCGGAATAATACCTATTCGGAATAATCCTATGCTGAAAACCCTTATACTGAATAACCCTATGCGGAATAACCCTATTCTGAAAATGCCCTATTCGGAATAAACCTTATGCTGAATAAACCTTATGCGGAAAACTTTGCTATTCGGAATAATAGGCTATTCGGAAAGATATTCGGAAAGAATTGGCTATTCGGAAAATATTGGCTATTCGGAAAGCTATTCGGAAAGTATGGCTATTCGGAAAGATGGGCTATTCGGAAAGAATTGCTATTCGGAAAGAATTGCTATTCGGAAAAAATTTCCTATTCGGAAAGTTGCTGCTATTCGGAAAAATCTTCTTATTCGGAAAGTCTATTCGGAAAAAATCCTGCTATTCTGAAAACCTTCCTATTCGGAATCCCTATTCGGAATAAACTGGAAATATATGTTCGAGACTTGAAAAACAGCTTTAAATCCGATTTTTTGATCAAAAACCACAAAAAGTTTTATGATTTTTACCAAAATAAGCTAAACCCAATCCTTATCAATCAATCCCAATAACAAAAACACCAAAAACAACAAGATTCAAGATTGATTTTTTCTAAAGATCACTAATTGATTCAAAAACTAAAAAAGCAACACAATCCTTACCTTAAATCACCCCATAGCTCTTGATACCAAATGTAGAATATTGATAACCTATGAATCTATGAAGTGGGTTGATGTTTTCTAGTGAGAGAAACTAGAGAGAGAAAGTGAGAGAAAATGTGTCTTTATTAATATGAAAACATGAACAACAACCAACCCCTTTCCATGGTGGAAAGGGGTATTTATACTCCAAGCAAACATTGGGCTTGGGCCGGTCCATGACAAGCCCATGGACCGGTTCTTACTTAACTTAATAAGTAACATTTAACTAATTGTTAACTACGAGCTATTACAACATAAATCATATTGTGGAGTGACCGATACTTCTAATATACGTTAAAACGTATTTCTAACACTCACGTTGAAGGAAACGATGACGCGATTGTGGTGCCGACCATTGGAGCTAATCATTTTGAACTTAAATCGGGTTTTATTCAAATGGTTTCCGCTACACCATTTTTAGGCCGTACTATTGATGACCCACACGCTCATATCAAACGTTTCATCCAATTAGCTAATACTGTTAAATACAATGGGGTGCCACAAGAGGCCGTTCGCCTACAACTTTTTCCTTTTTCCCTCGAGGGACAAGCCCAGATTTGGCTTGATAAGGAACCACCCCAAAGTATCACAACATGGATTGATTTAGAGACCAAGTTCATAAACTACTTTTTCCCACCATCACGGACCACCTCTTTAAGGAATGCAATAATCACCTTTGAGCAAAAATATGGGGAAACTTTTAGTGAGTCTTGGGATCGATTTAAAGAGCTTTTGAGAAAATGTCCACAACACGGTTTCACCAAAGTGCATCAAATTAATACGTTTTACAATGGCTTAACTCTAAATGACCAAGACTCACTTAATAGTGCCGCGGGGGGTAATATTCTTGTGAAAACCATGAATGAGGCTTGGGCCATTATTGAGAACAAGGCAAAAGTGCAAACTAAGAGTGTTCGGACTACAATAGCTAGTGCTAGTGATAATGAGGCGACTAATCAAATTAAGGAGCTTACTTCAATTGTGAAACATCTTGCTTTAAAAACCGACGCCCTCACTACACATGTGCATGCCGTGAAAGATAATAGTGAAACGTGTGAGACTTGTGGTGGACCACATTCATATTTCAATTGTGACAAGGTTTATAATAAACAACAACAAGTTTGTGCTTTTAATGCTAATGAAAGGGTTCCATTTAAACCAAATGTTGATGTTAACCATTTGTCTTACAAGAGTACTAATTATTTGGCTCCCCCGGGTTTTGTAGCACCTCAAAGACCACCTCCACCCGCCCAAAATACCCAATACCAAAATAATAACCAAGGTCCTCAAACGGGTAATTTTCAAGGGAATGGAAATCAAGGAATTTTAATGGTCCAAATCAAGGGTTTCAAAATAATAACCAAGGTTTTCATAATAACAACGGTTTTCAATCTCAACAATATCAAAACCAAAGTTTTCCTAATCAAGGGGTTAACAATCAAGGGTTTAATCAAATGAACATGCATAATCCTCAAATGGACTTGGTTCTATAAAAATTGACCGACCATGAGCGAATGATGAAAGAGATGCAAGAATCGACCGATAAGAAATTTTTGACTATGTTGCAAGCCCTTAGACCCCAAGGAGCCTTACCATCCAATGCTGAGATTAACCCTCGTGCTAATGTGAGTGCTATAAATACTCGAAGTGGAGCCACTTTAGTGGGACCTTCCATCTCTTCGCCCATAAAGGAGAGACAAGGCCCGGAGGTTATAATGAGTAATCCTACTCCCCCTCCGGTGATTCCTCCCACTACCACTCCTAGTACTAGTCCTCCATTTCCGAAAGAGCCTATCCCTACGGTTGTTCAAGAAGCGAGTCCTTCTCCTTCTCAACCTTCAAAGTCTACGCCTAATATTCCTTATCCATCTAGGTTAGGCAAGACTAAAGTGCTCACCAAAGATGACGTTCATGTCTCTAACTTTTTGAAAATGATTTCCAATGTAAATGTTAACATAAGCCTTATTGAAGCACTCGCTCAAATGCCAAAATTTGTGAAAATGTTTAAAGATTTGCTTAATAAGAAAGAAAAATGGTTGAGCTCGTGAACACTCGTTTAAATGAGAATTGTTCCGCGGTTCTTCTCAAAGAGCTTCCCGAAAAGCTAGGAGATCCCGGACGATTCGTGTTACCTTGATCGTTTACTCAAATCGATGATTGTATGGCTTTAGCGGATCTCAGCGCTAGCATCAATCTTATGCCACTTTCGGTTTGGAAACAATTGTCATTACCCGACCTTGTACCGACTCGTATGACTTTAGAGTTAGCTAATCGAACTCTCGCATACCCCGTTGGTATTGCCGAAGATGTTTTTGTTCGAGTTGGTACATTCACTTTTCCCGTGGACTTTGTCGTCGTCGACTATGAGATGGATCATCGTATTCCGTTGATACTTGGTAGACCATTTTTAAGATCCGGAAGAGCCTTAGTTGATGTAGCCGAAGGGGAGTTAACTATTAGGGTTCGGGATGAACAACAAGTTTTTAAAATGGGAAAAATCACAACAAAATCAAGTGGAAAAGAGTCGGTCAATATGATTGATGTTCTTAATTATGACAATGAAGAGATTTTTATTAATCCTTTTGGAAGTGAAAAGTCTAATCAAAATGATTTTGTGATAAACTCATCCCTTCCCGTAGAGCCTCAAATTTTTGAAACTCCTATTTATGACATCTATAGTGATGACACTTCTTCAAGTGATCACACTATCTTCGGCTTAGACGACTCGTCTTTTGACCCACCCACTTTCGACCCACCCATTTATGATTCACCAATCTTTGATACCTACGATGATGACACTTCTTTAAGTGATCTCATCAACTTTGATGACCCACCCCATGATCTTAATGCACCTCATATCTCGATGAGTGATTCTTCCATGGAGACTCCTTTTGACTTCTATACTCCAATTTTAGAGGTCATGACTATTGAGGAGGATCCTCCACTCTTAGAGATCATACCTAATTTAGAGGTTATTCCATTTGAGGAGGATTTAGATATCTTTCTAAATACCTTTTTTCCTCATGAGGATGAGTTTTCCTATGACTCCGATGATACTTATATTTTCACATCGAGTTTGGAGGAGGATGACCTTCCTACTTTGGATTTTGACGACATTTTGAGATTAAATGTCGACACCTCTTGCTATTTTCCCATTAAGGAACCGGTGTTTGATCCCGGAATAAAGACTTTTGTGCTTTCATTGTCTTATCACCATAACACCGTTCCTCGTAAGAGACTTTTGCATAAGGATACCCCACTTTTCTTTGACTTGCGTACCACCTCGGGGATTATTTCCTTTTGTGATGAAAATTATGTGTTTGACCCGGGTGGATTTTCATGGGGTATGCCTTATATGACTTTGTTTCATCCTTTATCATGGAGAGATTTTCCTCCCTTGGAAATCTCGATTTTCCATGATTTTCCCATTTGAATGATGACATTCGGGAATTCGAGTCGAGCTAGAGACTCGTGATGAAAAATCAAGCATCGTTTAACTAGGTTAGATTTTTACCCTTTTCCACCCTTTTTACCCTTTTTCGCCTTCACCCATTTTCACCAATAAGTGTAGGGGGAGCCATGTAGGTTGTTTGTTTTGTTTGTTGTGATTGTGCAGGGACATGTGCTTAAATGATCCACTTTTGGTACCTTTGACGAGACCCGTGTTCCCGTGTTACCCGTGTACCCGGTTCCTTCGATAAGTTTTTGCTATTGTGATTCAATCTTGTATATAAATAAAACGAATAAATGTAATCACTTTAATTGTCCCTTCCTTAGCTCGATTTTAAACAACGTACTCAATGTCCTAAGTGTAGGGGAGTTTATTCTCCCACATACCTAAACATTGAGGACAATGTTTATATTAACTGTAGGGGGGACTTCTATCGAATTTTAGTGGGCTTTTCTATGAATTTGACCCCATTTAACCGGAAAATTTAAAAAAATTTCAACGTTTTTCAAATTTTTGATCTATTTTGGCCTAGTAGTATTTTTATTTATTTTCTTTCCTTTTATTATCGCATCGTAATAATTTCCATTTCAAGAATAAAGTCAAAAATGAATAAATAAATAAAATGGTTTTAACAAGTTTAGATGTCTTTGATATATTAGGCCCGTCGTGAATATTTTGACTCAACCCGAGTTTACTTATCCAAGTTTACTCTAGCTAGTATCCTTAGCCATATGGACCTTAATTGGTTTATTAGGCTAAGCATCCACGAGTCTCATTCCTTGAGATTTTAAATTGTGGAGAACGAGAGATGATAGAGTTATTATAAGTTCGGTATTCTTTCATTAACTTATGTGAGTTAGTTATGAGCTTTTTCTCCCATCGCTTGTTAATAAATGTATTTGCAATAAATAAGGTTGTACGATTTGAAAAGTTACTTAGCTTCTAGCACAAGATCGTTTAAAAGTTGCTCGGTATTAATTAGAGTTCATAGCCAAGGCATAACTTATTGAAGCGGGACGCGAATATGGCTTATCCAAAAAGGCCCTAACAAGGCATGAGGATACCCGAGTCCAAAAAGGCCCTAACAAGGCATGAGGATTCACTTTTTGCTAAAGATCCTAAGATGATGTGAAGATCATTAATCCAAATCAATATGATGGATCAAGACACACGACGAGAAGAAATTACTCCCCTAAAGATCATGGAGAAGTCTATCCAAAAAGACCCTAACAAGGTATGAGGATAAATAGATCCAAGTCCGAAAAGGAGGCGGATCGTTGTATATCAAAATCCTAAATAAAGAAGAGGATAAATGAAGAAGTCGTGGTCAACGTTTGAAGCATCTTTCACTCCTTATGAAGATGTATACCAAAATGAAGAGAAGACCATAATTTCAAGATCGTCTCTCAAGATTTGAAGTTTGAAGAACAATCCAAATATCGGTCCGAGAAAGGTCTCAAATCGTGAAACGAGTTATGCCAGGATATGAACTTTATGAGGTTTCGAGAAGCCGTTTTAAAAGATTTTGTCCTTTAGCTAACTATTGATTAAATCGTCCCACTTTATTTTTGGCCTTAATAAATTATCGAAATAAGTCAAAAATGCATCCTCGTGATCATTCAAGACAAACATAAAATACAAGAGATACACCGTAGGAATAAGGGGGTCTAAGTGATTAATTAAACCACATGAGTAAGTGTTAGTTGTGCTAACTTATGATAAACAATGATCTCGTTTTTAAGCTTGGTATGGGAAACGTGAAACTTGAGGGTGATTAATATTCATGACACGAAAGCCCTAATCTAAGTTTTTGATTTCTTTACGAGTTTCTTCCATCAAATAATTTCAAAGTTAATAAATGGTTATAACTCTTGTCTCCTTTTAAGTTTTTATCTTTCATCGTATTAGTAGTGGTAATAGTAATGAAGGCCGAGATGGATTAATTATGAGAACAATATAACTTAATGCTTTAAAATAATGCATTGCATGGGGTCATTGCAATGGTCAGGTGTAGGGGATTTAATAAGTGTGTAAACACTTATCCTTTTGCCACTAAAATCAAGGAAAAACAAGACCTAATCATGTGTTTAATGTCGTAAAAGTCGGAATTACGCGTGGTTTTGTGTTTTTGTGTTAAATAGGTACAAATGATCAAAAGAAGAGAAAACACGAGATTTCACGGTCGTTTATCGAAGAAAAGGTGAAAGATAAAGTCAAAAGACCAAAAAGTGCCAAAAGAATGAAGTTTGGAGGACTAAAAATGAAGATTTGATAAAGATTTTACAACAAGGACCATTTTTGCCAATCTCCAATTTTATCCACTAATAAACCACATTGAAGAGCACAAAATTACGAAACCAACGGTCCCGACCTCGCGTCGTAACTCTTTACGGTTTGTTTTCTATTAATTTTTAAAGTTTAATTAGTTTTTAAATAAAATTAATTAGTTTTTAAATAAATAAATATTTTTTTAATAAATTAAATATATATATATATATAATATTTTCCGAAAATAAATTATTAAAATAAAGTTTTTATTAAAATTAATAAAATAATTTTCGTAATTAATATTATTATTATTATTATTATTATTATAATTATTAAGAAAATCTGGTCAAACAAGTCAAAGGGGGTCAACCCTCAGTGAAACCATGCCAGGGAAGGGGTTAAGAGAATTGTTTTTCATATATAAAACTGAAAGGCTGCATGCCCCAGTGGCTGCGTCTTTCGGCTTTGGCCTAACAGACCCGAGTTCGAGTCTTGGGGAGGGCTTATACTGGGTGTTTAAACTCAGTGCCACGTGGCACCACCTCAGTGGTCCACATGGCGACCCGACCCGACCTTTGACCCGAACTTTGACCCGACCCGATCCTAGACCCGACCCAACCCGTTGACCGGTTCGGCCCGTGGACCGGTCCAGACCAAACCCGGTTCAGACCGGCCGGTCCACAACCAAACCAGACCCGGTTCAGACCGGTTCAACTCGGTCTAAACCGGCTGACGTCAGCAATGACGTCAGCACCACGTGGCGGCGGCTGGCCAATGCCAGCGCGCCACGTGGCACTGCCATACTCTGTAAATTGCAGGTCCCAGGTATTGTAGGTGTGGCGGCTGACCAATGGAGTTGCGACACGTGGCTGAGGCAGGGCGGCGCTGACATGTCAGCTAACATGTCAGTCCTAGGTCAGAGGTGGCAGTGGCGGCTGGCGGCTGGCCAATCAGAGCAAGACACGTGGCGGTGTTGCCGCCACGTCAGTACGAGGTGGCTAATGCTGTACGAAGTGGCAGTGTGCAAGTGGCGGCTAGCCAATCAGGGACTGCCACGTGGCAGTGGTGATGAAAACAAAGTTAAAAGAGCGTGTGCCTGGCTAATGATTGGCGAAAATTCCCACACTTTGATAGCTGTCAAGCATTAATCGGAGAAAACAAGAATAGAGGGCCAGCTGTCCTCAAATTTGCTTAACTTTGAAGCAAAAAGTAGATAGTGAAATTACTATAATACCCCCATGTTGGCTGTCTATATAAAGCCTTCCCTCATCCCATTTAATCAAGTTTTTTTTCCTAGTTTTCCTTAGTTTTCATATAGTTTTATATTTTGGTAATTTTATTTTTTAAGCTTTGTAAACTTCAAGTTTTTAATAAAAGTCAAGTTTTAATTTCATAATATTCTCATTCTTCCTTTCTTTTTAATCTTATAATCTATCTTATTATTTTGGGATAAGTTTTTATAACTTTTTCCAAATAAGATTAGATTTATATAAAGTTTGGAATAATTAATTTTATTTCAAGCTTATTGTTGCCTTTTAGTAGATCTAGCTTATTTGTGGAGTAATCGTTTAATTAGCTTTTTAGCTTTTTAAATCTCATAAGTCCTAAGCTTAGGCTTACGACTTATTTATAAGCTAGCTTTTTATTTAAGCACTTTTAGTTTTTATTAATTAGTTATTTAGATCTATTAGTTTAAGCTTAAAAAAATTAAAAATATTTTCAAAAAATCAAAAAAATAGTTAGATCTATTAGTTTTTTTTCTTTTATATTAGAAAAGTTTAGATCTATAAGTTTAGAGTTTAAAATTTAAAGTATTTTTATAAAACCTTAAAAAATAGTTAGATCTATTAGGTTTTTAAATAGATTAAATAAATTTATAATTTTTAGCTTTAAAATTTAAAATACTTTTATAAAACATAAAAAATATTTTAGATCTATAAGTTTTAATTAAATATCTTTATCATTTAATAGTTATTACTTATTATTCTAACCTTTTATGTTTTCTTTGATCTCGGCGTATCGATCTATCATTTTCGAAGTAGAGCTTATAGTTGATGAATTTGGTTCAAGTTGATATGGTTGATTAGTTTGGTTAGAGATTAATTTGGTTGGCCGTGTACTTTACGGGCCAGGTTACGCTTTTGATAGTTTTGGTATTGGGAGGCCGTGTACTTAACGGGCCATATTTTGTTGATGTTGTTGATGTTGTTTGTTTAGAGCGTTTTTCTACGGACTACGGGTACTAAAACTCTCCTTTTTATTTTTCTAGTTTAATCGCTTTAGTTTTATTTAATTAGATAGTTTTAGCTTAAATTGTTTTTAATAAAAGTTATATTTTTTATAAAAATCGGTTTAATTAGTTTTAGTTATTATTATTTGTGTTAAAAAAATATAGTTTAAAAGTTTTTTAAAAGTAGATTTCATTTAGATAAGCTCATTATTAGTAAAAAGTTTACACCTTTTTGTGATTATTAAGCTTATTAGTACATAAAGCTTGTAGCTTTATCGTCTAAAAAGATTAGTAAGCTTAAAAGGTTGAAGCTTTATGCTTAATTTTTAAGTTTATCTTTGTGATTTCATTTTTCGTCACTTTTATTTGCTATTACGTGCTTGCATTTAGATTAATTTCTCCTTTACATTTATTTTTAATTATAGTTTATTTTTATTGCATTTAGATCTATATTTGTAGTTTAATTTTACATTGCATCTTAGAGTAATATTTACATGAATTAATTGCGCTTTTATTTTTATATAGTCCTTAGCCTACATATTTTTCCCATTTTTAGCTTAAATAGACATAGATTACCAATCAAGTATTATTAACCAAAAACAATTAATCTCTATGTTAAAATTGGATTTCAATTCGAGTGATTCGAGGAAAACGAACTTTAATTGTTACATACAAAATCCTAGTTTCACATTGGTTAAGATTGTCCAATGCAGAGAACACGTCAACAAATATGTTATGTAGCTTGGACCATACAATGGAAAGAAAGAATATGGTGGCTTATATTAGTTGGAATGAATTTGGACTTTCATTGGTGGGCAGTATAAGGACTTTGATTATGAAAGAGGAGCATACAATGAAGTATTATGATTATTCTTGAGTGGATGTAGTATGATCTTAGGTACACTAGTTGATTGTCGAGTATGAAAAATAAGAAGATAATCGATTGTCTTAGTAAGTATTTAGCGAGTGGAAGTAAGGAAGGATAGTTATGGAATTTATTCCTAAGATTACAAAGTTGAGTGTTGAAAGCAATATGATTTGGGTGATAGTCGATAGAATGACTTAAGGTATCCAATTATACGACGATGCAAGTGGATTACAAGATGAAGAAGTTGGGAATGTTGTATGTAGGTTAAATAGTTGAGAGATATAGAGAGCATGTGTCGGTTATTCAAAGAAGTGTATGGAAAGAAGTGCATGTTGTCGGTTTTAGAGGCTAAGATTGGGAAAATAGGATTTATGGACCTAATAGTGTGGAGGGGAAAAGAGATAAGTAGTCGTGATTAAGGAAAGGCTTAAGGAAACCTTTAGAATATAAGGTTAGTGATCGAGTGTTGTTGGAAGTCTCACCATGTAAAGGTGTCGCACGTTTTGGTAAGGAATAGTAGGATATTGCCTAAGAATATGTATAATCATTGGTGATCCTTAAGGGATTGGTCATGTGCTTGTAGATTATATATTGAGATTATCCAAGAAGTTAAGTAGTGTGCATGAAACGTTTCATGTGTCGAATTTTATAAAGTGTTTGGCTTATGCATATTTACATATGCCACTAGGCAAAATTAAGAGTGATATAACTATTGATTTTATAGAGGAAATTTGGAGACTGGGTGTAGAAAGGTTATGAAATAGAGTCATAGTAGGAGCTTGACCTATCAAGTTGTTGGAAGATTAAGTTTGATACATAAGTGTTCCTATCACACTTTAGTGAATTTCTAAGTGATTTCGTATGTTTTGATTGATATCTTATTATATTTATATATGAGTTTGTTAAAATTCGAAACATGATCTTGAGTTCACTTGAGTATATCGGGACTACTTGAAGGATAAGTATCCTCGATTATTTGACTGGCAATGTTAAGTGTTGAATCTTTTAGTTATCAGAACGAGATTTCTAAAAGGAGGGGATACTATGACAATCGTGGTTTGAGCCAGTTGGTCAAGTTATTTAGAGGATATATGATGTGTCTTATATATGTTTACTTATGTGTTTTATGTGCTTATTTGTGTATGAGAATATGAGGTTAAAGTATATGATTTGATAATCACGGTACTTTATGGAAGTGAAATGTGATGAAATGAGATCACATGTGCATTTTGCGGTAGTTTGTGTATCGATTACGTATTTTGCGTGTACGTATAATATATATTATATTTATATTATATATATATTATGTATGTATTTGATTAGTTTTAGTGATTTTTAGAATAGTTTCTATTTCTGAAAACTCTTGGAAATGAAGGTTCACTAGAAAACTAGTTAGAAAGTCGAAGGTTTATCGAAAGACCCTAAGATTTTTACTTAGAGATAATTAAAAGGTAAGTAAAATATAAAGTAAATAAATAAAAAAGAAAAAAAATATAATCAAGGGTGTTAGAGTGTAGTTCGGCCGAC
Organism: Glebionis coronaria; assembly: GCA_025667525.1. Classification (NCBI taxonomy): domain Eukaryota; kingdom Viridiplantae; phylum Streptophyta; class Magnoliopsida; order Asterales; family Asteraceae; genus Glebionis; species Glebionis coronaria. Next base: position 444,567,733 of record CM046876.1, on the reverse strand, counting down.
CTAAGGGCATAAAAGGGAAAAAGGAATCCTAATTTGAGCCTAAGCAGGAAACCTAACCAGTTTAACTATAAATACAAACCTCGAAACCCCCTCAAACGATTATCCTAATCCCATTGGAATCCTAAATCAGTCGATCAAATTATAGGAAGAAGAAAAATCCAAAATCAATTAGGGTTCAAGGTAATTCACAAACCTATGTTCATTAATTCTTGTTTAATTGATTAACTATCTAACAATTAATATGATGGTTAGGTTTAATTAGGTGTTAGAAATTAGGTTTATAGATATGTAGTTATGAACTAGGATTTCACAAGATTGATTAGATTAATGATTTATGTAATTAGTTTGTGCAATTAGGGTTTAAATCAAGTGATTATGTAGATTAATTCACTGTATAAATTAGGGTTGTATTGAAAAAATTATAACTCAAAGATAAAATATGGTTAGAACGATTTTGATTATGGAAAAGTGAAGTTTAAAGTGTTATCTTTCCATAGAGTCCGAAAACAAGTGATTTGGAGGTCGGTAAGTGTGACAAATTATTTTTACAAGAAAAGTGTGAAAGTTGTGAATCTGATGACGAAAATTAAATTGAGTTTTGAATTTATTAAGAATACATAAACGTGTTATTATGACTTGATTTTTGACATAGAGTAAGTTCATATGTTCTGTGTGATGACATATAGTCTCTAGTCGGGCTATAAAGCCCGACCCATGGGAACTACCCGTATCCATTACGTATGGATCATATACAAACAGCGCCAAAGCCCATGTGGCCCAACAAGTCGCTTTCGCACATGGTTTCATCTCAACCGTTGTGACAACCGTGGTTTTGAGGTTTGCCACTTAGTCGTATTTTTAGGGTGTTATGTGTGACTATGTGTTTTATGTGTTTACGTGTTTATTTGGTGTGAATGAGGATGGTTTGGACATCGTTTATGAGTACGAAGTGCTCTTAAGTAAATCGATGAATGGTTATTTCATTAATCATAAGCTCACACTATAGTGACTATGAAGTGAAATGAAATGAAATGAAGTGAAATGGAATGAAATGAAGTGAAATGAAATGAGATCACGCGAAAATTTCGTGAAAATTGAATTATCGTTTTCGTAGGATTTTGTGTATGTATCATACGTGATATATGTACATTAGATATATATTATCTATATTCTATGTATTCTAGGAGTTTTCTATTTTAGGAAATTTTTGAAAATAAAGTTAAGATCGAAAATTACGCAGAAAGTCGAAAAATTAACGAAAGGGTGTCCGGTTTCGACCTGGAAGTGTATGGAAGTATAGGTAAACATAAAATAGAAGGGGGAGAGTGTAAATAACCCAAATTTAAGGGGGTGGGTCGTGGATGGGCTGTTATGGCTGACTAAAGGAAGGAAACGGGTAGGAAAGGCCCAGGTAGAGTCCTTTTTGGGCTCAAAGTTGTTAAGGAGGTTACCAAAGCTTATATAAACACCCCTAAACCCCTAAAAACGACCCATAACCCTACAATATACCTAATATCATTTGAAACATCCATGGGGGAAGATCAAAACCGAAATATTGCATAAGGGTTAAAGGTATGTAATTAAACTAGCTCGATTAACGTTAAATTTACGTATCTAACCTAGTATGGTGGATTAGGGTTTAGGATTTTTGATTTTTGATTCAGGTTTCATACTAGAAATGATGATTTCTGTAATTAATAATATTAGAGTTCTTAATATTCAATTAATTAGGTTATTATGAGGTTTAATGATGATTAAAGGGTTTAATCATGTTTAAATTCGTTTTTAAAAACTGGGCAGAATTTTTGGTCCATTGTTTTGATCATATATAGAGTTATAAAAAAATTTAATTTTCGAATATTATTTCCATGGAAAGGTAATTGAGTTGGCTTTCAAATTTAAGAAACGAGAACTAAATTGGAGGTCGTAAAGTGGGTTAAAAATAGGTTACAACAATCGGAGGTCAAAGCAGTTTTGAAATCAGTCAGGTTTAAATTAATGTTTTAAGATGGTTAGGGTACTTAGGAGTATAATTGTACGTTAAAACGAACATGAGACTTAGATTATATATTAAATAAAAGATCTGGAGGAGGGCTAAACAAATGGGTTAGGGTAAGACCCTCTTATCATAACAAACTTTTCATACGTTCAAAATCAGTAAATTCTGGATAGGTAAAAGTATATATATATATATGGAGGCCTTAACAGTAGCTTTAAGGTTGCGGCCAAAGAGGAGAGTTAGATAACACATGTAAGGGAATATGCTTTATTTTACAGGGCATGTTATTTTGGTTAAGGGGGTGTTCGACCAATAGTTTGAAATATGAAAAACGGGACTGTTTTGGGTTAAATGTTAACGGGGCAAGTTATGAACTAAACTAAGTTAAGGGCTTTATAGAGGGGTGTAATGAGATTCATATGGAATATAAATGGGTTTAAGTTGTAGTATAAGGTTAGATATCCATCATAGATTGATGAGCCATTTTGGTATATCGTTCATGTCTTGATTGTATACGTTTGTGTGTTTAGATTTGTGCTAGAGCGCGGGTACTTGGAGAAGCTTGTTCAGGTAAGTTTCATAGTCCCATGTCTTTTTATGATTTGAATTCTAGATGGGATGGAAGAGACACTGTATGGTTTTGTAACTAATGTTGTGAATGTTTTAATTTTTTGTGATGGACTTGTGTGTACACTTATGTGATTAACTGCTATGTGATTCTTGATTGTTATTGTGGTTTGACTTGGTACCATAGGGATGTTGACAAGGTGGGGCCTTGGGATTGCTTCATAGGTGTATGGGCGCCTATGGGACCATGGTGATTGGTAAGGCTTGGAGCCTTAGAATTGTGGTTATTGGTAAGGCTTGGAGCCATGGATTTGTGGTGATTGGTTAATCTTGAATGCTAGTTGTTAATACATAATTGTAACACATTGTCCATATGTTATTTTGTTAATGGTTGTTATTCACAGCTTATAACTAATTTGGTGTTGGAGTCTAAACCTATGACTCTCACCAACTTTATGTTGACGTGTTTTAGCGTCTCTTTCAGGTGACAATGTGGTTAAGCGTGATAATAGGAGTGGCTAGCTGGAAGGCTTAGGATTGCATTTGGAGGAACCCCCTTTCCTCTTAGTCTTTATTTATGTTTGAATAAGTGATTCTTTGTAGACACCTATATGTTTATTATTTGTTAATTGTATGTCTTTGGTAAGAGGTAGACCTGTTACCTACTTACCTAGATGCATGCATTATTTGAGATATCTTCATGACATTGTGTCACCATTTATGATATTTCCATTTCATTTAGTTATCTCTATAGACACGCTATTGTTGTGATGATATCCATACATCGCGCCCTATATTCCGCCATGGTGGGGTGTGACAGAATGGTATCAGAGCCAATGGTTATAGAGAATTAGGTTGCCAAGTCTAGTAGCCTAGTCTATTGCTTAAGGATCCCTGCATATAGGCATCATAGGAATATGTGTGTATGGTTTTGATTGTATAATCTGAGTATTGTTGATTCGTTTTCTGTGATTTTTGACTAGTATTGATTGAACTATAGTTGTTCATACTTAGTCACATGTTAATTTCTGTTTTATTTTTTATATATGAATTACTTTCATAATAATTGATAAGCTATTTGGTGTACCTAATGTATAGTATTTTTCTTTTGATGTTTAAGTCATGTTCTCTAAAAAATCATGTGGTGATTCGAGTTACTAGGAGTAGGTGGATAGGAAGGATTTTAAGTTGTTTCCACTCTTATGGGCGACATGACTTATAATTGATTATGATGTTGTGTTGGAGTTTGTCTATGCTGTTTTAGCTAGACTATGGATTTATGTATTCCAAGAGTTTTACTATGTTATTTTAATAGATGGAGTTTTGGAACTTATTGTTTATGTGGTTATGAGCTTATGTGAGTAGATGAATTTATGTGTTATATGTTGTATTGATTCTTATAAGTGTCATCATAGGAGGGATTGCATTGAGGAAGGGGTAATTGTATAAGTATGGCGGCCAACATAGTTATACAAGTAACACAACTTCAATGAGTTCTCAAGTATGATTGCATGAAAGAGGGTTAGTACATGCTTGTATATGATGAGATGTGGATTTTTGGTATATGTATAATGTATGGGTTTATGTAACGGATGTCTACCATATGGCTATTTTTGAGTGTGTTATATGTTTTGGGTTATACTCATGTTGTGTGACTATGGGGTCACACGATATGGACTGGTTTTAGTGATGGGTTTTATGCCTTGTGGCAAGATGGTGATTACTCGTATGGAAAAACGAGTGTATGACGCGATTGATTGATTTGACATGTATGGAAACGAGTATGTTTTGGGTGATTTAATAGATATATATATGCAGATGTATATATACTAGTATGTGTTAAGTTATGATATATGGTCGTTTAGTAGTTATTATAACTTGAACGTACCTTGTGTTTGCTCGTGTTTTATGGTGCTAGAGTTTGATGGAGTTCCAACGACGTTTTGAGTCTTTTGATGTGTGTCTACATTCGGGTATGTATTTTAATTAATGAAAACTACTAAACTTTCTTACAAATAAGTGTGGCTAATTATAGGAAAACGGTTTTGAAAAGAAATTGTAAGTGTATGGTATGATATCGTGACTTACATATATATTTTTTTAAGTTTGTGGTAGTAAGCTATAAAAATAATTTGTCTCGAAAATAATTGAATTAGTTTTCTATGTAACATGTGATAATACATTTTAAAGGGGAAAAGAAGTTTTACAAAAATTTTCTCAAGTAGAGTTAAAATTTTAGAAGTATTTAACTAGACAGAAAGAGTAAAAAAGGAGATTTTATTATAGTAATGATAATAATAACACCACACCTTGTAAACGTGTAGTAGTTTAGTTATAACCAGCCTAAATGGATTTTATAAAATAATAATAATAATAATATAGAATAAAATGAAAAAAAAACACCGTATTTTATAAACATGTATTGGTTTCATAATAACAAGTGAAATAAGTTTAATACGGGTAAACAAGATAATGGTTAGAATAAGATTGTAGTATACTAACTAGTTGATATCTTTGATAAAATAATGAAGATAAAAGATGAGTTTATTGTTCAAAACGAGTATGATTGATTTTAGTAGTATTGAAGTTTGGTTCTTATGAGGAGTAACTAAATGGGGTGAAAGTTTAAAATTTTCTGAGGTATCAAAATTTGGTAATACTAACCGTGACGAGTCAAATTTTTCGTTGTTGGCACACTCCATTGAATCTTTTGGATTACATTGTTTCATTTTCAGTTGTTTTGGCTAGGTTTCATTATGGTTGATCTTTCGGTTTACCCTATATTTATTATGGGACGCGATCGTTTGGAATTCTTTTGGTACACGTCATGGTTGATTTAGTTATGCGGTTGAGGAATCGTTAGGATGAGAGGATAGAGTTGGGTAGTATTACTTATGGTTAGATATTAGAATGGAGAGATGTATTTTGGTTTAAAGGTTGTGTTGAAGGAATGATTAAGATTTGTGGAGTTTTGAAACCTAGATTGGTTACGAGAATAAGGAATAAGTAAAGTTAGTTGGCTGGTCGTGGGAACGAGATGTCATGCTATGAGAAGTTGGTTGAAGTACCATTAGGAGATTGATGAAAGTACTAGCGGATGTGAGGGTAGAGTAGAAAGTTTCTACTAATGGAAGGATTAACACGCAAGGGAATTGGTATAGTTATGGAGGCAAGGTAGTAGTAGACACGTGAAGGAAAATATGGATGTGAAAGAATGATTGGTAGGAGGTTGATTAATGATGAAGTACAACAAGTAAGGAAGAGTGAGCCATTGAGGGGTTGAAGTACCTTTAGAAATATTGTGGTAGATGAGTTGAAGTTAGAGGCTACTGGGTAGTGTGAAGTTCCTAGGTCACATCATACAGACGAGAAGGGGTGCGTGAAGAGCTACATCGTGAATCAAGGAGCTGAAAGGACTACATGCCAGCTGCTAGAAGGAAGAAAGAGATTTCAAAAGAGTCACAGAAGTTGCAAGGACTGGAAATGTGACAAGCACTATGATGGGAATCTCTGTATGGTTCTTGACGAAGAAGGACAGATCGAGTATCGGAGTGGAGTTACAAAGAGTTGAACTAGTGGATCGTGATGAATTAAATACATAACATGGGAGATTAAGAACTCGTGGAGGTAACAAGGGGAGTCGAGTGACTACGCGGATAGAATTTTTGTGGAAATCAATATCGAGGGATGAGTAGTGGAGCTGAGCTGAATAAGTTCATGGAGAAGTGATTAGAGAGTCGGTTTTGTGAATGTGTTATGAAAGATCTTTGGAAGAGACAGTTATGCATTATCCAATGCACTAATGATTTCCATAGAGTTGATGAATTGAGTGAGAAGTTTTCGTTGGACATGATAGTGAAGGAATTAGGGAGAACCATGGAAGGAGAGAACCAAGTATTCCTAGAAGATGATGATTGAAAGTACCTCATGTTGGGTGCAAGATCAAAATAGAAGTATGAGATTTGAATAAGAATTTAAAATATGGCTTAGTTTAGACAACTAGAAACTAATATAGGTATAAGATGAGAGTGTGATCCGCATGGGATCACATAAAACTCTAGTCTGTCCCTATTAGGAGGGAGCAGGAGAACTGATCGTGAGGAAAAACAAGTGAAGCTACTTGGAAAAATTTTGAGGTATAGATGACTTGAAAGATGGGAAGCATAACATCGTGATGTATGTCGTGAGCTGAGGAAGAAGAAGGAAGTGTGGATAGATGCGAATCATGAATGAAATAGGTCGAGATAGGAACCGAAGGTAAAACTTTGGTATAGCCTAATGAGTAGACTAAGGCACTAAGCATGCTAATATTGTTGTAGTGTGGAAAGGAAATGGTACTGACCTATACTGTTTGATTGGAAGGCTTAGTATCGATAATCGAATGGTTGAGGAGTTATAGATGTGATGTGTCATGAGAGACGTAGGGCTTGGTCTAACTGAGACAAGATGAGGAGCACTATGACCTTGAAGGTAAGACATTGTGTAGGTATAAAGGAGGTGTTGAGTATCAGGGAAAAAAAATCTTTCATGGAGAAAAGTGAGAAAGAAGTGTATAGGTGCTACTAATGATCTATCCAAATTTTATAGAAGTAGTTGTAGAATGGGTTTGGATGGCAGTTGATAGACTAACTGAGATAACCATTCGTTTGGTGATGTGTATAGATCATAAGTTGATTTGGATTGGAAAAGCCTCGTTGTGATAAACTAATCAATATGTGAAATATCATCATAGGTCACTTGTGTAAGGAAATTGGAATTTTTAAGTAGTTTGTGGTATGGGCTAAAGGGAGTTGATGAACATGATTGGACATGAGTATATCCGCCTAACTCAAATGAATGGACGAAGTGAGAAATTGCTACAAGTATAGGAGTCGTGTTGAGAGCTTGGGTGACTGATTTAGAGGGAGGTGGGAAACTCGTTAGCAATGTTTTAGTTTTCATATAATGATAGTTATCATACTAGAAGTCGATGAAAGCCATTTGAGGCACTATATGGAAGGATATGGTGAGTTTCCCCTATTGCGGACTAGAATTGGTGAAAGAGGTTGCTAATATAATAATTTTGTTTGTGAAAAGGACGAGAGAAACAAGAGATGATATGTTAAAAAGGAGGAAACCACTACAGCTTAGTGACAAAGTTATGTAGGAAGTTTCACCCGTAGTAACGGGCGCCATGTTTTGGTAAAAGAGAAAAGTTGATGTCGAGTTTTGTATGTCCATTTATTATCTTTGGAAAGATTGGACCAATAGCTTATGGGTATAGAATTACCTGGGGAATTGGGTGGTGTACATGATATATTTCATGTATTAAGATTTGGGAAATGTGGTTTGAGAATGCATATTTGAATGTACGGTTATTCGGGATTAGTGTTAATAAGAGTCTTCGATTTGTCAAAGAGTCATTTGTGAGATTTATGGGTTGTGAAGTCAAGAGTTTGGGAATGAATTTAAATATTGTTGGTTAATATATCTAGTAAATTGAGTCATGAACTAAAGTTCACGTGGAAAAGAGAGGAGTTCAATTAGAACAAGTATCCTCATGTGATTTCTTGATTATGTGTTTGATCCTAAGGAGTAAATCTCGGGACGAGATTTTTATTAGGAGGGAGTAACGTGACAACCGTGGTTTTAAGGTTCTTCACTTAGTCGTATTTTTAGGGTGTTATGTGTGACTATGTGTTTTATGTGTTTACGTGTTTACTTGGTGTGAATGAGGATGGTTTGGACATCGTTTATGAGTACAAAGTGCTCTTAAGTAAATCGATGAATGGTTATTTCATTAATCATAAGCTCACATTATAGTGACTATGAAGTGAAATGAAATGAAATGAAGTGAAATGAAATGAGATCACGCAAAAATTTCGTGAAAATTGAATTATCGTTTTCGTAGGATTTTGTGTATGTATCATACGTGATATATGTACATTAGATATATATTATCTATATTCTATGTATTATAGGAGTTTTCTATTTTAGGAAAGTTTTAAAAATAAAGTTTTTTTTCTTTGAAAATAAAGTTAAGATCGAAAATTACGCAAAAAGTCGAAAAATTAACGAAAGGGTGTCCGGTTTCGACCCGGAAGTGTATGGAAGTATAGGTAAACATAAAATACAAGGGGGAGAGTGTAAGTAACCCAAATTAAAGGGGGTGGGTCGTGGATGGGCTGTTATGGCCGACTAAAGGAAGGAAACAGGTAGGAAAGGCCCAAGTAGAGTCCCATTTGGGCTCAAAGTTGTTAAGGAGGTTACCAAAGCCTATATAAACACCCCTAAACCCCTAAAAACGACCCATAACCCTACAATATACCTAATATCAGTTGAAACATCCATGGGGGAAGATCAAAACCGAAATATTGCATAAGGGTTAAAGGTATGTAATTAAACTAGCTCGATTAACGTTAAATTTACGTATCTAACCTAGTATGGTGGATTAGGGTTTAGGATTTTTTATTTTTGATTAGGGTTTCATACTAGGAATGATGATTTCTGTAATTAATAATATTAGGGTTTTTAATATTCAATTAAGTAGGTTATTATGAGGTTTAATGATGATTAAAGGGTTTAATCATGTTTAAATTCGTTTTTAAAAACGGAGCATAATTTTTGGTCCATTGTTTTGATCATATATAGAGTTATAAAAACTTTTAATTTTCGAATCTTATGTCCCTGGAAAGGTAATTGAGTTGGCTTTCAAATTCAAGAAACTAGAACTAAATTGGAGGTAGGAAAGTGGGTTAAAAACAGGTTACAACAGTCGGAGGTCAAAGCAGTTTTGAAATCAGTCGGGTTTAAATTAATGTTTTAAGATGGTTAGGGTACTTAGGAGTATAATTGGACCTTAAAACGAACATGAGACTTATATTATATATAAAATAAAATATGTGGAGGAGGGCTAAACAAATGGGTTAGGGTAAGACCCTCTTATCATAACAAACTTTTCATATAGGTAAAAGTATATATATATATATATATATATATATATATATATATGTATATATATATATATATATATATATATATATATATATATATATATATATATATATATATATATATATATATATATATATATATATATATATATATATATATATATATATATATATATATATATATATATATATATATATATATATATATATATATATATATAGAGTAGGGATCCAGTAAGAAGAAAAAATAAAATGAGAAGAATAAGAAGAAATCCTGACCACAAATTTCACAAAGGAAGGAGAATTTTAAGGGGAGATGCATCTGACTTTGTAGGTGCATCTGAAATGTGTGGCTGTGCTTTCTTCTCATTCTTCTTATTTTACTTAATCTTCTTATTTGATCCTAACTATATATATATATATATATATATATATATATATATATATATATATATATATATATATATATATATATATATATATATATATATATGGAGGCCTTAACAGTAGCTTTAAGTTTGCGTCCAAAGGGGAGAGTTAGATAACACATGTAAGGGAATATGGTTTCTTTTAAAAGGCATGTTATTTTAGTTAGGGGGTGTTCGACCAATAGTTTGAAATATGAAAAAGGGGACTGTTTTGGGTTAAATGTTAACGGGACAAGTTATGAACTAAACTAAGTTAAGGGCTTTATAGAGGGATGTAATGAGATTCATATGGCATATAAATGGGGTTAAGTTGTATTAGAAGGTTAGATATCCATCATAGATTGATGAGACATTTTGGTATTTCGTTTATGTCTTGATTGTATACGTTTGTGTGTTTAGATTTGTGCTAGAGCGCGGGTACTTGGAGAAGCTTGTTCAGGTGAGTTTCATAGTCCCATGTCTTTTTATGATTTGAATTCTAGATGGGATGGAGGAGACACTGTATGGTTTTGTAACTAATGTTGTGAATGTTTTAATGGTTTGTGATGGACTTGTGTGTACACTTATGTGATTAACTGCTATGTGATTCTTGATTGTTATTGTGGTTTGACTTGGTACCGAGGGGATGTTGACAAGGCGGGGCCTTGGGATTGGTTCATAGGTGTATGGGCGCCTATGGGACCATAGTGATTGGTAAGGCTTGGAGCCTTGGAATTGTGGTTAATGGTAAGGCTTGGAGCCTTGGATTTATGGTGATTGGTTAATCTTGAATGCTAGTTGTTAATACATAATTGTAACACATTGTCCATATGTTATTTTGTTAATGGTTGTTATTCACAGCTTATAACTGATTTGACATTGGAATCTAAACCTATGACTCTCACCAACTTTATGTTGACGTGTTTTAGTGTCTCTTTTAGGTGAGAATGTGGTTAAGCGTGAGAATAGGAGTGGCTAGATAGAAGGCTTAGGATTGCATTTGGAGGAACCCCCTTTCCTCTTAGTCTTTATTTATGTTTGAATAAGTGATTCTTTGTAGACACCTATATGTTTGTTATTTGTTAATTGTATGTCTTTGGTAAGAGGTAGAATTGTTACCTACTTACCTAGATGCCTGCATTATTTGAGATATCTTCATGACATTGTGTCACCATTTATGATATTTCCATTTCATTTAGTTATCTCTATAGACACGCTATTGTTGTGATGATATCCATACGTCGCGCCCCATATTCTGCCATAGTGGGGTGTGACAACCGTATCCTGGCCACACGAGGACAAGATCAGACAGAATCATAATCTAATTAGGATTATGATTTACCTAAGCTAAGAGGATATACAATTACATTATTTACGTGATAAGGATCTTGTTGTAGATGGTAATTATCTCTTGCTTAAGCCGCAAGAATAAGGGAGCCGAATTAGGGTTTCGCCGGGTATGAAAGGAACCCTAAAGGTTCCACAAAGGTACGATTCATAGAATACTCTAAACCCTCACCGATTACTCAATCAAACTGATTACTTACTCTCACGCTGGAGTCTAATCGTGGGATACACTCCCATGGTATGCCTAACGGTGTTTGTTATTTAGTGTGAAGGTCTTCAAACAAGTTCACTTGGTGCACGAGTCGGAGTCCTCAAGCACCCGAATTAAGCCTAATTTGGGTCAAGCACGGTTTACCAAACTTTTGTATCAACAAGTTGGCGCCATCCATGGGACCCTACACTAAACTCTTATCATGAAAAGGGTGGTCTGTTTCATCAAAAGATGGGCGGAAAGAAAGCATCAACATTCAATGCTCAAATCACATCCGCCGATTTAACTCTTGGGATGCCTAGTAGGGCGAACAGCAAGAACGCCTGAACCTACACCCAAAGGGGGCTAGTTTGTCGTTCTTTATCCCTATGCCTGCTTCGCATTGGGGGGAAGCCCTGGTCAGGGATTAGTGCAACCTCCTCCCATAAAAGACAAACGAAAACAACCTCTTATAGAAGCAGAAGATGACATGGTCATCGCCACTAAAGCACGAGAGATGGAGGAGTACGTCACCTAAAATTTTGACGCACTCATTCCACTCGTCACTGCATGCATGAAAGCCAGGAAAGCTAAAAACAAAGACACGACTGACCTAAACGAAGAGCAACTAAGCCCAGAGCCACATGATGAATTTCAAGGAGTCCCAGAAACTCTTGTAGGGAAGAACCGTCCCCAAGAGTCACAAGGAGATAAACACAAGTGGAGTCGTCGCAATAAATCCAATCAGGGAAGATGATCCTTCCATGATGATTCGTCTAGCTCTGACTCTAAGGATCGTCATCTCAGACACCTCAGACCAAGGTATTCCTCCTCAAAAACCTCAGACAGCGAGAACAGAGGAAGGAAGCACTCCTATCGCACCTCCCACTACGAGGACATAGATTTATCCCTTTCATGACGTCGAGGGAGGTCCAATGCCTTCACAAAGCGCATCCAAAACTATTCAGAGAGTAAAAGGTGACACATGCCATCAAATGTCAAAACTTACGATGGTACTAGCGATCTGGATGACCATTTAAAAGTCTTCGAATCACAAGCAGGAATTGAACATTGGACAGAACCTACATGGTTTCATATGTTTAACTCCACCTTGATTGGTAATGCGCAAAAGTAGTTCGATAAACTCCCTCGTCGAACCATCGATGGATTTGAAGATCTACGGAAAGCTTTCAGAAGAAACTATACGCAACAGAAGAAGTGCGACAAGAACCCTGTGTTACTCGCGAGAGTCAAGCAAAGAAAGGGGGAAAACCTGGAAGACTTCATGAAACATTTCAAAAGTGAATGCAATCAGATCAGGGAATGCCCTGAAATCCTGAACGTATCTGGCTTCATTGCGGGGATAACCAATCAGGACCTAATAAGACAACTGAATGATAGAACTCCCGAAACTTTTGACGGGGTAATGCGGCGAGTCAGATCTTTCATTCAAGGAGAAGCTACGGCTGCAGATAGTAGACGAGGAGCCTCAAACTACCAATTCTAGAATCAGACCAAGAGGCAGTACAACAACCAGAACTGTGGCCGAAGCTTCGACCATCAGGGAAATCAAAAGGGGGGACGCGACGACAACATCAAGTTCACTCCCCTCAAAATGACCCCGAGGAAAATATTCCTATCAGAGGGTGTGAATTTTGATACAGCGAAGGACTTGACTTTTAGACTTTCTTGAACTTGTTGAAGTATTAAGTGCAGAAAGTATAAGCATGCCAGGACGACTTCTTTTCGGACACCGCTATGCCACCGTCTTGTTACGCTGCATAAGACAGTTAGCAACAAAACATATACACGGATGAAATGGCTTTGAACATTCCGAACCTAATTATGACAATTGGTATCAAGAGCCATGGTATGACTGGTTTGTTCTTGTGTTTGTTATCTTGATTTTCGTGATATTTTGATCTAAAAACCCTCGATCCAAAAAATTTCTTGTGTTTTTTGTGGTTTAATCTTTCCCAATATCACCTGCATAGTTGTGGTAGGGACTTGGTCACTTTGAATCGTTCAAAAACATAAAAATTTGGGGCGTTTGGCACAATTTTGGGTAAAAGGTATGTTTTTTTAAGTTATCCGAGAATATAAGGTTTTTTCCCGATATCTTGGCAAATCTCGCAATACATATTATTCCGAGACTCATTATATATTCCGAGATCTTACCAAGTTTCGCAAAAATCATAATATTCCGAGATTATTCACAAGTGTCATATTCCGAGATTATTGGCAGTGTCATATTCCGAGATCTTCAAGTTTCATATTCCGAGATCTTCAAGTGTCATATTCCTAGATCTTCAAGTGTCATATTTCGAGATCTTCAAGTGTCATATTCCAAGATTGTTGACAGTGTAATATTCCGAGATTTTATACATTGCGAAATCTTCACAAATATTATGAGATTTTCAAAAACGTGATTTTAAAAATTAACTCATGAGTTATTTGGTCTTGGAATTTTTGGTTTCTCAAGAAGACATAATTAGGGGATTTAATCAACTTTTCTTCACAAATCAAGAAATCAAGAACGTTTACAGTTTATTCGGTGGTTTGTAAAATCCCGTGAATTTATTTTTTGGTTTCTCCAAGAATTATAAAACTATGTATTCTTCTTTCGACAACAACAAACACAATTACTTTCTTTCATTGCTCGATCGATAAGTAATCTTTACCTTCATCTTTCATCGAACTTCAATGGAACCGTTGAATTCGAAGTCTCAAGAGAGAGAATTGCATGAGATGCAAGACAACGCTAGAGAAAGTGGTATAACTTTATTTCGACTACTTCAGTCTCATCTAGTAACCCTTTCATGGCTTCAAGAAGGAAGCGAATTTGTGACACTCTTCGGTCAAGATCATCATATATTCATCGACTCAATATTCCTCAACTTGAACCAACTAGCTGAGCAACTTCACAAAGAAGACTTTAATCACTCTGCATCTGAATCTGCATATAAAGCTCTCGTGACACAACTCACGCACTTCTTCCGATTCAACATCGTTAAGTCTGAAAATTTAAGGATATGTCAGTCATTTCTTCAATACACACATACCGAGGTTCAAGATTTCCGTGGTACACTGTTGAAATTCATGACATTGGTTTTGTCTTCGATTTATCAAAGATCCCTACTTCAACTAGTGTATGATAGTGGAGTGCAAGAATCTACGATGCAGATGCAAGAGGAGAATGGTCATACGGTTGACAAATTGGAGGCTGATAAAGATTGCAGTGGCATAGAATCACATCATGATACCAGCAGCACGTCAGGTAATGTTATAGACATCTCTTATGATGACAACATACCCGTTTATGACGAAGAGCCTACAGATTTGATACAATGGAATGTTGCATATGATGTATCTGCTGATGAAATACCACATGCTGAGCATTCTGAACTTATTTATGACACACATGGGATGGAAAAGGGTGATAGCAATACTACTTTTGACTCCCCCGATGCGAGTCATAAAGGGAGAGAGATTGAACAGAATGATGTAAGTAATCATGATAAATGATGTATGACTGCTTCTTCTAAGATTGAAGGGCTCGAAACTATGTTATCTGAAAAATCTAAACATCTTGAGGATGCCCAACTTGAATTTTCGAAGAAGACGGACAAATTTGAAACATATTTTGAAAAACTTGAAAAGTCAAACATTGTTCTTGAACGAAAATCGGGTCAAAAAATTCTAGATTTTAAAGCTGAAAAGGATAATCTGTTGAAACAAGTTAAGTTGCTAGAATCTAAGTTGACATCCCAAGATAAATTGCTCAAAGAGAATGAGACTTTAAAGGCTCAAATTCAGGAAAATGTTTTTTCAATAGTTGCGTTGAAAAACGAGTTGAGGAAAACTAAAGGAACTAGTGTGGATACTAATCTTGAAAACCATCAACCTTGGGGAAACTGCCTAAAAATCAGTTTGTTAAAAAACCGACTGCATTTCGATCTGAGCGACAAAAATCCTCGAGGCCACGGTTTGCCTCCCAAGTTGATTTGGTTCATCTTTCTAGACCAGTCACTCCACCAACTAGGCCGAATGTGACTAAAACAGCTTTTGCAAGATCTAATCACATGATTGCATCTAGCCTCCCTAGACATAGTTCAAAGAACACGTCTCGAAGTAGTTCAAATGACGTTCGCCATACTTTTGGTCTAAGGGAAGCTAAGCAAATGACACAAGTAAGAGATATGAATTTTAAACCTAGTCAGAAGTCTTCTAGATTACCGAACACTGCTAACTGTAGCATGTCATATCCTAGGAGCTTTAATCAATCATCTAGGAATTTTAAATCTTACCAGAACTTTAAACATGCTACTTCTAAAACATGTAGAAAGTGTGTCTTTAATGCAAATCATGACTCTTGTGTCAAGAAATTCCTTAATGAGGTGAACTCCCGTGCTAGAGTTAAATCCCAATGGTTAGCTAGAATCAAACCCATTGGTAATGTTTGGCGCCCCACTGGTAGAACTTTCAATCTTGTAGGAAAGGAGTGCCCTTTAACTAGGATAGTATCCATTACTACTACTAAGACTAATAGGGAGGAAACTCAAAAGGATGATCAATCACTTAAGCCTAGTGATCCATCTCCTCATGTCGTCTCTGGCATAAGAAAAGACAACTGTGAACCCCCACATGGTTCTAAAATAGATATCGCTAACCTATATAAAAGCATACAAACTTAAAATGAGAATGCAGGTACCAAAGTTAACGTTCAACACGAACAAAGTGGTCCAATCGTTATATACCGTTTAACTAAGGACACTCTCAGAGATTGGTTACTAAAGAAGCAGATATCAGATAAACAAGTGTCTCAGGGGATTTGCAGTTAAGCTTTCAATATGGCTTACAATCAGATCACAGATTGTAACACGTGCTTCAAAGAAAGGGATGTTTATCTCGTCAACAATAACTTACCCTCAAAACAAGAAATTAAACTTTCTTGAACACGATCTGGAATTAAAACTATTCAAATGTTTTAAGCTCGTGTATATGGCTCGCAGTCATATTACAGATTGTGACCCGGAATTCAAAGAAAGGAAAGTTTATCGCCGATGACAAACTTATCCTCACAACGAGAAATTAATTTTTCTCGGTTATGAGTTTGTATTAAAACATTCCAAGTTTTAAGCTCAGAAAAGAAAGTTTATCTTTTAAATAAGAGAACTTTTCCTCATAACGAGAAATTCACCTTTCTTGGTCATGAGCTTTACGTTAAAACATTCAAAAGTTTTCAGGCTCATGGAAACGACTTCTAAGTAAATGTCAGATTAGAACTCTGATGAGATGGCATTTATACATGACCTCATCGTTCTTTTCGGGCTTTAAATGCATAAAAATGTCATAAAATATCATATATATATGCTTGTGTTTGTTTACTTGTGTATTTTAGGTATGGATATCGTGAAAAAGACAAAAGATCACAAGATACAAGGAAAAACGGACACGAGAAACGAAGCCGTACAAAGAACCGAGCCCTAAATCATGGAATAATCAATAAATACCCTTGAAGACTTGAAGACATGCAAGATTGATCCTCAATGAATGAAGAAATGACACTTAAAACCCTTGTATATTGATAATTACAAGTTTAGTCCCTTAAGTTTGTCAAAATTACAAAATGGTCCTTCAACTTTGAAGAAATGGCAAGTTTAGTCCCTAAACAATTCCAGATTGCTAACTATGGTCCCTCATGAAGTCAAAGATACATTGAAGACCTTTGAAGATCAAGAATGTCCAAGATCAGCCCTTGAAATATCTCAAAATGGCAAAAACAACCCTTGTAAACCTTTTTCCAAGAGTTTGTGCCAAAAGTCTAAAGATGTGAAAGTTATTTACAAAGGGAATTCGTTTTTAAGGCTGAAATAATTGATATACACCTTTTACCAAAACACAAGGGCCAAAGTTGTACACTTGAAACATTCAAATGTAAATTGCGCCAAACACCTTTCCATCCCACCAAAAACGGATCAAACACTCAACTATTCACTTTTCACCACCCAGATTTTACCCCACTTAAAACAAAGGGTTAATTACAATTACCCTGGCACTTGTGTGATTCACATGTGCAGAAACACATCCCACACACAAAACCCTCATCTCCACTCACCAAAAGGCCCCACCATTCAACACGTCACCCAATCAAAACACAACTTAGCCTCCAAGTCATCCTACGTGTCCAAATCAACAACTGACACTCTTTGCTTGATCACAAAGCTAAAATGAACGTATAAGATGCATTTGGACAGCTCATTCCATCAAATGATCTAGAAGAACTCAAGGGCATTTTAGAGAATTCACTTCTAGGGTTTGTGAATAGTGTAGCCAGGCATTTGCCTATAAAAGGAGACCTCAACATGTGAGAGTCCCTTTGTTCCAGTTTTACCTTTTAAACTTGTAATTCCTTTTTGAAAGTTATAAAAGTTGGTATTTTGAGAAAATTGTAATTCCTTTTTATGTTTTTGAAAGTTGGTGTTGTTTAAAGGTGATTTTGAGTTCCATTTGTTGTTATAAGTGTGCTTGAATCATTTGGTTCAAGGACGTTTATGTTTGGTAAGTTTTTCAAGTTTGAAAAAGCTTGAAAAGTGGTTTCTGAATTTGCTTATTATTGTGTACTAATCCTTAACCATAAGCTATAAGCTCTTGCAAGCTTGTTGACACCAAGCTTGTGAAGGGATTAGGGCCTTTGGTTAGGCTGTTTGTTCATTGTGTTGAAGAAATCAAACCCTTGAGTTTCTGCTTTGAAACATCAACCAAGGCATTCATCATCTTTGTTATTGAAGTACCTTGGTCTTGTTCTAGTCGTTGAACAAGGTCCAAGGATCATACCTAGCTCTCCTAGGATGTTGTGGAGGGCAGGTATAATCCCTTGATTACATTTCCTCTAAAAATTTCATGTTACTGCTTGTTTTGTACTTTGGCATGTGATTTGTTGATTCTGTGTTATTGCTTTGTGTTTTATGGTTGTAATCTGTTAGTTGTCACCTAGTGTAGCTATTTGAAGGATAAAATCAGTAGGTTGTGTTTAAAAAATCACAAGTTGCTTTGAAAAGTGGTTGATTAAGGACTGTTTGGGATTACTGGTTCATAAGTCCTTGTGGCCTTGAGCCCTTGGTTCTTAGGGTTTGGGTGGTCTAAACAAGTCATTTTGAACAAGTTTTAGCCATTGGTTTAGTTTCTGAAAGTTTGGAAAAGGGATTTGAAGTTTTGCAAAAATCTGATAAAAAGTGTGTTGGAATTGGTCAAACACATCAGATCCAATAACTTCTTTGTTACTTGGATCTAAGGTCTGAAATCAGGTTTGGGAATAGTTTGGGTGATAAGATATCTATTGGTTATCTGGTTGTTGAATTTGGTGGCTTATTGAGTGTGCTATAGCTTATCAAAGTTGGCTGAAGTGGTCATTTGCATCAGCAAAGTGACCACCTCATTTTGTGTATGCATTTGTTATCCTATTGTATGCCTTGTGATTTTGCTGCTTGGAACTTGTTTAAGTGCTACTTGTGAGTGGATTTTGCTATTTGGTGTGATTTGTATCTGGCTTATAAGCTAACTGGCTTATTAAGCCCTTACTGCCAAAATCTGCCATCAAAAGGTCAACTGACCTCTTGATTCACAAGGCCTCCTCCTTGAGTCCTTCACAAAAATTGCTTATAACAAGCCCATATACCATTCCTGATCATTTGGTGAACTTTGGAGTACTTTGACTTTTGGTCAAATAAGCACAAATTGGCTTATTTTTGAGAACTGCTTATTGGCACATGCAAAAACTTGGCTTTTGTAATAGAAATCATTTTTCTCAACTTAATAACAAACCTGGAAGGTTACAAGTCTTTTGGTTAAGCTTTTGCTAGAAAACTAGCTTATTTGGCTTTTTCAGCCAGCTTATTGGTTCTTACAGCTTATTCTACTTGGCTTTTTGTGATTTTCTTAATTGATTATTCTTAGTTAAGCTATTTGTGAGCTTTTGCAACAAACTAGAGCTTCTGAGGTGCCCTAAATCTCAAACCCGACTATTTTGTCGTTTTGTGGATTTGTACTTTGCTTATTTTTGGCTTATTGAGTGTGATTTTTCAAAATTTCTTTTTACAGATCTCATAAGCATACCAAAAGAAGGTTGTGTGTCAAATTATAGCTTATGGCATTAGCTTATTGCTTAATGGGCTAAAAAGCCCAATAAGAATAAGCTGTTTGCTTATTAAGCTGTGATAAGCTCACATTCAGCTTTTGGGCCTTTAGAGTTTTGTTCTTAGAATTAAATTTTGAGTCAGATAGGGCTTTTCCAAGTCAATTGGGCCAAGTTTGACTTTTTGGGCTAAAAAGCCCATTAAGGTTGACTGTTTTTGGTTTTGGCCCATTTGAGGGCCCAATAGGGGTATTCTGGTCATTTCACTTTGATTTTCTGATTATTTAGGTTAAAATAAACTAGTTTGCAAGTTTTTAGAATTTTTTATAATTTTTGGATTTTTAATATTATTTTAATATTATTTTATTATTATTTTTCAAATTTCACATTTTCCAACTTTTTACATTTTTCTTAGCTTCAATACATTAAAATAGGAATTTAGCAACTTTTAGAATAATTTTATCACTTCTAGATTAATTTTTATAATTATTTTAAATTTTAATAGTTTTTAAATCATTTTAAATAGTTTTTATTAGTTTAAAAATTTCTAAAAATAGTTTTTAATCTTTTTAGGTCATTTTAGAGGTTTACCCATTGAAAAATCTTTATTTGAGCTTTTTGATAATTTATTTGATTTTTAGGGCTTTAATTAGCATTTAAAAATTGAATATTTAATTATTTAAAAGGTTGAAAAAGTTTTGATCATTGGTAAACTCTTAGTTTATTTATCTTGATTTTTGGTGAATTTTTGGTAATTTTTAGAATTAATTTTTATTTTTGTAGTTTTTAACGGTTTTACGTTTTGTCATTGTAGTAGTAATTTTCACGTCTTCCTCATCTTCTTTTCTCATCCCCTTCTAAACCAAATATTAATCTCAAATCATTTACATCTTAGTCACACACATATACCTCCTTGGGAAACGAACTTTCATACCATAAGGGTCATTAGTGCTTGATTTTCCTAAATCATCACTTAATACTTACCGCTTTTACGCTCCTTTTCCTAAAGGACGTATTTTACCACAACCATTTTGGCGCCGCTGCTGAGGAGGTGTGTCGTGATTAATTTACATTGTTGTTTTTAATATTTAACCAAAATAGTATTTGTATTAGTAGAAATCTACTAATACGTATTATCGGTTTTCTTGGTTTTTCTTGTGAAAATATTATTACTATATTGTATTAAGTATCACAACAAATAAACAATATCTCCAAAAGTGTGAAAACACAACCTTAATTGGGATTCCTAATTATTGTATTCGAATCTCAAACAAAAAGAAAAAGGCAAAAATAGATAAATACTTTCGAGAAGCTCGATTTTGAAAAATACAAACTATAAGGTGGGTATAAGGCGGGTATTATATAATATACCCTAAGGAAAAAGGCTCTTAAGTGCTTCGCGCCGCCTCGTTTCCCCGATTGCTTGTGAGTATTTTGAGATGGAAGGCTAATCGAGGGTTTTGCCGCCCAAAGTATTATTACGTATAATATATTTGCTTGGTTTCTTTGTGATTAAAACCTCTTGAACAATTTGGTTTTCACCAAAGTTCTAAAGTCATTCGAAGGCGTTCACTCCACGTGATCGTTTTCATTCCTTTGAGGCTTCTTTAATCAAGAGTTTGATTCGAGGAGAGATTTTGTAGATTGTTGTCTACGAAGATACAACCAAAATCCAAAAAAATTAAATACAATCAAAAACACAAAAAAATTTAAAATTCACAAAACACCCAAAAATAATCTTCTTTACTCACCTCCCATTCTTCGTGAAGTTTATGATCACTCGTAATCAAGCAAAACGAGCTCGTAAACGTCTTCAAAAGCAAACCAATCAAGAGACGTTGATTGAAGAACAACCTCCAATTGTTGAACCTATTGTAGAACAAGAAGTTGTCATGGCTAATCGTACTATGATGGAGTTGCTACAAGCACCCACCGAGGGTTTTGGAGAGGCTATTGTGATTCCCGCCATCCTTGCGGAGAATTTCGAGATTAAGACGGGTTTAATGTCGATGTTGCAAGCAAATAAGTTTAGAGGTCATGAGAAAGACAACCCGCACTATCACATTAGGAATTTTAATCGTCTCACCGCTACTAGCAAGTTTAAGGATGTTCCACATGACACCATTAAGATGATGTTGTTTCCATACTCGTTAGATGGACCCGCAAAAATTTGGCTTGAGAAAGAACCGCCAAATTCAGTTTTGACATGGGGTGATCTCGTTTCTAAGTTTGTAAACAAGTTTTTTCCACCATCTAAAACAACACATTTGAAAAATGAGATTTCACGATTTGTGCAAAGAAATAATGAAAGTTTTTCAATGGCATGGGAACGCTTTAAAGAAATGTTACATGAATGTCCACACCATGATTTTACGGAATTACATCAAGTTGATACTTTTTATAATGGGCTTAATGATCATGAACGAGATTATTTGATTGCCGCCGCGGGTGGTAATTTTTTGTGCAAGACGACCAATGAGGCTTTACAAATCATCGAGAATAGATCTAAGGTTTATAGCCCTCGTAACACACCGAGTGTTGCCAATTTGCGTTCGTCATCATCGTCATCGTCTCGTAGCATTAATGCCTTACATGATGAAGCTAATGAGGAAAATCGGTTTTTTGATAGATTTGCTAATCTTATGTCCCATTGGAAAGCTCAAGAAGCTTCAAATTCCGCTTCGGTTAAAGCGGTTGCTAAGAGTTGTTTGTCTTGTGGTGGAGCTCATGATCTTTCCGAGTGCATTACCGCGGATGGTAACACTTCGAGTGCTTATGTAGCAACGGGAACTTATAACCAAAACGGTCAAGGTTCCCGCCCAAATCAAGCTCCACCAAATCAAAATGCTAATAACTATCGAAACAACAAACAAGGTGGTAATTACCAAGGCAATTCACGTAACTACAACAAGGGGAATTATCAAAATGGGAATGGACAAGTCACTAATCAAAACCAAAACCGTGATTTTCAAAACACTACACAAGGTTTTCAAAATGCTCACACTAAAAATCTTCAAGGAGAATTTTTGGATTATGCTAAAGCAAATGATGCTAAATTTGATAACATGCAATGTGAGATGATTAGCTTAAGACCCGAGTTGAAAAACGAGCTTAAGAATGAACTTGCTAATGAACTTAAAACTCATGCAAATAAAATGGAAGGAAATGTCCAACGTCTTCAACAAAATCAACAAAAGATGGAATTAGGACAACATGAGATTAAGCAAGAGTTATTAAAAGCGGATGCTAGGCAATCAAAATTTGAGGACCGAATGGCTAAGATGTTTGAAGCAATCATGTGTAAACCCTCTTCCTCGGGTGGTCTTCCTAGTGATACCATTGCAAACCCGAAGGGAGAAATGAAGGTTATTACTACACGAAGTGGTAAAACTTTCAAGGAACCAATCTCTCGTCCAAGTATTTCTACGGAGAAGGAAATCGAGAAAGAACCCGAGGTGATGGTCGAAAAGGAGCACATTACAATCCCACGAAGTACCGCTCAAACCACACCTACGGTTGAACCAATACCAATTGTGGAACCCGAGTTTCCAAGGCCGTTTCCTAATGACCAACCCACACCACCTTTACCCTACCCTTCGAGACGAAACAAAGAGAAATTGCAAGAACGTAACAAACAACAAATCGAGCTTTTTATAAAAATGTTTCAACAAGTGCATTTTGATGTAAGTTTAGCCGACGCGTTGTTATATATGCCTCGTTTCGCTTCCACTTTTAAAAGTATGATGAGCGATAAGGAAAAGCTTTCAAAGCTTGCTAATTGTTCTTCGGTTTATCTTAACCGCATACCGGAAAAAGTTGGTGACCCCGGGAAGTTTCTCATTCCTTGTGACATACAAGATATGAAAGAATGCCTCGCCTTGGCCGATCTTGGTGCGAGCATTAATTTGATGCCATTTTCCATTTGGAAATCGCTTTCGCTTCCGGCTCTTATTCCTTCGAACATGTCTATCGAGATGGCCGATCATTCTACGATTTTAGCATGTGGAGTAGCCGAAGATGTTTTCGTGAAAGTGGGGAAGTTCTACTATCCCGTTGATTTTATAGTAGTTGACATCCCCGCGGATCCTCAAGTTCCTCTAATTTTAGGTCGTTCATTTTTAGACACTTCGAGATCGCTTATCGATGTTCATGCGAGAACTATCACTTTGAGATTCAACGAAGAGGAACTTGTTATAAACGCTACTCAAAACTCGAAACCTTCTCATGTTTATGCAATCGCTACCATCAATCAAATTGACATCGTTGATGTGGTTTGCAATGAGTTTTCACAAGAAGTGTTAGGTTTTTCCGATAGCTCGTCAAGTGGCCCACTATTTTGGATCCGATTCTTACTAATTCCACACCAAATCTCACTCCATTCCAAGGAGGCGATCCCACTTCAATTGAAATGGACAATGAAGATGAGGTGTTGATTAGTGATGATACTTCTATTCCACCATTTCTTCCGCCGATGGAAGTTATGACTGTTGAACCAAAATCTTCAATCGAGGAACCACCTATCCTTGAATTGAAAGATCTTCCTTCTCACCTTGAATATGCATTCTTGGAAGGTGATGACAAGTTACCGGTTATTATTGCAAAAGGTCTTGCTAATGATGAAAAAACCGAGCTCTTGAAAGTTCTTAAGGCTCATAAAGGGGCAATTGCGTGGAAAATATCCGACATTAAGGGTATTGACCCAAAATTTTGTACTCACAAGATTTTAATGGAGGAGGACTACAAACCCGCAATTCAAAGTCAAAGAAGGGTGAATCCCAAAATTCACGATGTCATTAAAAAGGAGGTCCTTAAACTCCTTGACGCGGGAATGATTTATCCTATATCCGATAGCCCATGGGTGAGCCCAATCCATTGTGTCCCTAAAAAGGGAGGAATGACCGTTGTGCCTAATGAAAACAACGAGTTAATTCCCACTCGTGTTGTGACCGGTTGGAGGGTGTGTATTGACTACCGAAAGTTAAATGACGCCACTCGTAAAGACCACTTTCCTTTGCCCTTCATGGATCAAATGTTGGAGCGACTTGCGGGAAATGAATTCTATTGCTTTTTAGATGGTTTTTCCGGTTACTTTCAAATCCCTATCGACCCTCGTGATCAAGAGAAGACTAAGTTTACGTGTCCTTATGGAACGTTCGCTTATCGTAGGATGCCTTTCGGACTTTGTAATGCACCGGGTACGTTTCAACGGTGTATGATGGCGATTTTTCACGATATGATCGAGAAGTCGATGGAAGTGTTTATGGATGACTTCTCGGTGTTTGGCAATTCGTTCACGTCGTGTTTATCTAATCTCGAGCAAATGTTAAAACGTTGTGAAGAAACCAATCTTGTGCTTAATTGGGAAAAATGTCATTTTATGTGTAAACAAGGAATCGTCTTAGGACATAAGGTGTCGAAAGCGGGGATTAAGGTCGATAAAGCTAAGGTAGACGTCATCGCCAAGTTACCTCATCCCAAAACCGTTAAGGGAGTTAGGAGTTTCCTAGGCCACGCGGGCTTTTATCGTCGTTTCATCAAGGACTTTTCGAAAATCTCTCGACCTATGACACACCTTCTCGAGAAGGATGCTCCTTTTTACTTCAATAAGGATTGTGTTAGAGCTTTCGAAACTCTCAAAAGGAAACTTACCGAAGCTCCCATTCTTGTTGCTCCTAATTGGGAATTACCCTTTGAAATCATGTGCGATGCAAGTGATTATGCTATAGGGGCCGTCTTAGGGCAACGTTATGACAAGCGTTTCCGTCCTATTCACTATGCTAGTAAGACGATGACCGAGGCTCAATTAAATTACACCACAACGGAAAAGGAATTCCTTGCCGTGGTCTATGCTTTTGAGAAATTCCGACCTTATCTCGTCTTGACTAAAAGCATCGTGTATACCGACCATTCGGCTATCAAGTATCTCTTAGCTCAGCAAGATGCTAAGCCGAGATTGCTTCGTTGGATGCTCCTCCTCCAAGAATTTGATGTCACCGTGCTTGACAAAAAAGGAGCCAAGAATCTAGCGGCCGATCATCTCTCTCGTCTAGAAGATCCTCACAAAGATGTTTTCGAGAACAAGGAAATCACCGAAACATTTCCTCTTGAGACTCTCGGTGTAGTGAATTCTAAAGACACCACCCCATGGTTTGCCGACATTGCAAATTACCATGCGGGCAATTTCATAATCAAGGGTATGACGACACAACAAAAGCGAAAATTCTTTCGTGACGTCAAGTTCTATTTTTGGGACGACCCTTATCTCTTTCGGGTTTGTGCGGATCAACTCGTTCGACGTTGTGTTTTTGGTGCCGAAGCTTCTAATATCCTTAGAGCTTGTCACGAGGGACCCACGGGTGGTCACCACGGTGCTAATCTCACGGCTAAGAAAGTGTTCGGTGCCGGCTTCTTTTGGCCTTCTATCTATCGCGATGCACACGCACTTGTGAAGTCGTGTGATTCGTGCCAACGTCAAGGAAAATCGTCTCAACGTGATGAAATGCCGCAAAACATAATTCAAGTGTGTGAGATTTTCGACATATGGGGAATAGACTTTATGGGGCCGTTCCCATCGTCTCATGGCAACAAATATATCCTCGTCGCGGTGGACTACCTTTCTAAGTGGGTGGAAGCTAAGGCTTTGCCTACTAATGATGCTCGTGTGGTAGTGAAGTTTTTGAAGCAACTATTCTCTCGGTTCGGAACCCCTCGTGCTATTATAAGCGATCGTGTAACCCATTTTTGTAATGACCAATTCGAATAGGTTCTAAATAAATATGGAGTTACTCATCGTCTTTCTACGGCTTATCACCCGCAAACGAGTGGGCAAGTCGAGGTTTCGAACCGAGCTTTGAAGAGGATTTTAGAAAGGTCAATTGGAGAAAACCATGCTTCATGGTCCGACAAACTCGATGACGCTTTATGGGCCTTAGGACCGCTTATAAGACACCTATCGGTTGCACTCCTTATAAGTTAGTCTATGGGAAGAATTGTCATTTGCCCATTGAGTTGGAGCACAAGGCATATTGGGCCCTTAAGCATGCAAACTTTGACTTGAAGACCGCGGGAGATCACCGGAAAATACAATTGAATGAATTGGATGAATTAAGAGATAATGCTTATGAAAATTCATTAATTTTTAAAGAAAAGACTAAAAAGTTTCATGATTCAAAGATTAAAAACCGGGTTTTTAACGTTGGTGATCAAGTGTTACTTTTTAACTCTCGACTTAAGATATTTTCCGGGAAATTAAAATCTCGTTGGTCGGGTCCGTTCACCATTACACAAGTGTTTCCATATGGGACGATCGAGCTAGCTCAAGATGATGGTCCTAATTTCAAGGTGAATGGACATAGGCTTAAGCACTACTTTGGTGGGGAAATTCCTTCAATGGTTGCCCTCGACCAAGTCACCTTCCCCAATGATAATTAGCATTGAGGGGATCGAGTCGAGCTCATGACTCGGTAATCAAAAAACGAGGTGCCTTGTGGGGGAGATCCCATGCTTATCCTTTATGCTTACTATTCACTAATAAGGGGACTTGTACCCTTTCAACTCGTTGTCTCGTGGTTGTTTGTGATTGTGTTATCTAGATCATCATCATCATCTACGATTGAAGACTCTCGTGTTCGTTTACGTGAGCCTCCATCATTTGCTTGAAGAAGTTTTTCACGAATCCATGACATATCCTTTATTGTTCTAACAATTATCTTTGAGCATACTTAATAAACGGCTTTAGATATATTGTTGATCACCCTTTCCATGCTAGATCCTAAGCATTCGATTCTTCGTCTCTAGTATGGGGGTGCTCCACCTTTAGACTCGAAACATTGAGGACAATGTTACTTTTAGTATGGGGGGTGAATAGGTACTTGCTTTGCTACGCCCTCACGCTTTCCAACTTTCAACGTTTTGTTTTATTGCTAATAAGGCTAAAGATGGCCAAATTTTAAAAATTTTCTTAGTTTTCATAAGTGTTTTTAAGACACGAATGTATATTTTCCGATGGGTAGAATAAGAGTTAATTTTTGACTTGATGGGCATTTGGAGCCAT
This sequence comes from Glebionis coronaria, assembly GCA_025667525.1. Lineage (NCBI taxonomy): Eukaryota > Viridiplantae > Streptophyta > Magnoliopsida > Asterales > Asteraceae > Glebionis > Glebionis coronaria. The sequence continues at coordinate 444,540,104 of CM046876.1, read as the reverse complement.
TTACATTCCTTAACCCGCTCAATTCAAGTTTTGCTAGACTTTTATATAGGGAGCTTTAAAACGCGAAAGTCTTAACTCATTTGGGTTAAGAACAAGAACTTTTCGCAAGTTCCTATAATTGATCCTAGAAAGTCACTTATCAAGGGAACTATAAAACGCATTCTCTAAACTTGAAAAAGTCTAAGAAAGTGCAAGATCTTATAGGTGGCTTGAAAACCCAAAACTTTGATTTGATATAGTCTTAATGAAAGCTAATCCAAATTTGGCTTAATTTTGACTTGCATGGCTAAGTATTCACGAGTCTCTTTAATTATAGGTCTTTATATAGTGAAGAATGAGAAATGATAGAGTTAGACAAGTGATCATGCTAAACGTAGAACATGAAAATGTTCTTTCAAAAACTCATATGTTTTTAATTGTGGCTTTTTCTTCCCATAATATCAATGCATTAGGAATAAATCATAATTGCAATAAGGAAGGTCGTACGATTTGAAAGGTTACTTAGCCTCTAGCGCAAGATCGTTTAAAAGTTGCTCGGGGTTGAATAGAGTTCATAGCCAAGGCATAACTTATTGAAGCGGGACGCGAAGATTGGCGATCATCCAAAAAGGCCCTAACAAGGCATGAGGAGCTCTATTTTTGCTAAAGATCCAAGATGATGTGAAGTAACATTATTCCTAAATCAATATGAAGGATCGAGACACACGACGAAAAGCAATTACTCCCCTAAAGATCATGGAGAAATTCTATCCAAAAAGACCCTTACAAGGTATGAGGATAAATATATCCAAGTCCGAAAAGGAGGCGGATCGTTGTATATCAAAATCCAAAGTAAAGATTGAAGAAAAATGATGAAGTCGTGGTCCAAATATGAAGAATCTCTCAAAAAAGTCAAGTGAAGAAATTCCAAATATATGAAGAGAAGACCATAATTTCAAGAACGTCTTCCCAAGATTTGAAGTATGAAGTACATGCCAAAAATCGGTCTGATAAAGGTCTCAAATCGTGAAACGAGTTATGCCAAGATATGAACTTAAGGAGATACACGAGAAGCCGTTTTAAAAGATTTTGTCCTTCGGCTAACTATCGATCAAATCGTGCTACTTTGCTTTCGGACTAATAACTACTCAAATAAGTCAATATGAATCACTTGTGATCCATGACAAATAGTTAAAAAAATGCTAGTAACCCATTTCCTTTTATAATAACTAGGATTGCGGGGAGAAAAAGTATAACACAATTTGGACGTATGAGTAGTGTTAGCATTGTGACTTGTACCAACAATGATCTCGTTTTTGCACTTAGCATGGAATGTATGACAATCAAGGATGACGAAGTTTACTCTAAGGGACATTTACTTGTTTCTATTCTTTGACCCTAAAAGTCACTTTCGTGATGAAAATCATACATTATGTCTTTACACATCTTCGAAGTATGTTGCAAGTCTTTTACTTTTCAATAAAGGTTAATAAAATTGAACTTTTGTGATGCTTAGATACTTTATTCTAGCATTGCGTGAGGGCACGGCAATGGCTTAGTATGGGGGAGTGATGAGATGGCATTTATACATGATCTCATCGTTCTTTTCGGGCTTTAAATGCATAAAAATGTCATAAAATATCATATATATGCTTGTGTTTGTTTACTTGTGTATTTTAGGTATGGATATCGTGAAAAAGACAAAAGATCACAAGATACAAGGAAAAACGGACATGAGAAACGAAGCCGTACAAAGAACCGGGCCCTAAATCATGGAATATTCAACAAATACCCTTGAAGACTTGAAGACATGAAATATTGATCCTCAATGAATGAAGAAATGACACTTAAAACCCTTGTATATTGATAAGTACAAGTTTGGTCCCTTAAGTTTGTCAAAATTACAAAATGGTCCTTCAACTTTGAAGAAATGGCAAGTTTAGTCCCTCAACAATTCCAAATTGCCAATTATGGTCCCTCATGAAGTCAAAGATACATTGAAGACCTTTGAAGATCAAGAATGTCCAAGATCAGCCCTTGAAATATCTCAAAATGGCAAAAACAACCCTTGTAAACCTTTTTCCAAAAGTTTGTGCCAAAAGTGTAAAGATGTGAAAGTTATTTACAAAGGGAATTCGCTTTTAAGGCTGAAATACTTGATATACACCTTTTACCAAAACACAAGGGCCAAAGTTGTACACTTGAAACATTCAAATGTAAATTGCGCCAAACACCTTTCCATCCCACCAAAAACGGATCAAACACTCAACTATTCACTTTTCACCACCTAGATTTTACCCCACTTAAAACAAAGGGTTAATTGCAATTACCCTGGCACTTGTGTGATTCACATGTGCAGAAACACATCCCACACACAAAACCCTCATCTCCACTCACCAAAAGGCCCCACCATTCAACACGTCACCCAATCAAAACACAACTTAGCCTCCAAGTCATCCTACGTGTCCAAATCAACAGTTGGCACTCTTTGCTTGATCACAAAGCTAAAATGAACGTATAAGATGCATTTGGACAACTCATTCCATCAAATGATCTAGAAGAACTCAAGGGCATTTTAGAGAATTCACTTCTAGGGTTTGTGAATAGTGTAGCCAGGCATTTGCCTATAAAAGGAGACCTCAACATGTGAGAGTCCCTTTGTTCCAGTTTTACCTTTTAAACTTGTAATTCCTTTTTGAAATTTATAAAAGTTGGTATTTTGAGAAAATTGTAATTCCTTTTTATGTTTTTGAAAGTTGGTGTTGTTTAAAGGTGATTCTGAGTTCCATTTGTTGTTATAAGTGTGCTTGAATCATTTGGTTCAAGGACGTTTATGTTTGGTAAGTTTTTCAAGTTTGAAAAAGCTTGAAAAGTGGTTTCTGAATTTGCTTATTATTGTGTACTAATCCTTAACCATAAGCTATAAGCTCTTGCAAGCTTGTTGACACCAAGCTTGTGAAAGGATTAGGGCCTTTGGTTGGGCTGTTTGTTCATTGTGTTGAAGAAATCAAGCCCTTGAGTTTCTGCTTTGAAACATCAACCAAGGCATTCATCATCTTTGTTATTGAAGTACCTTGGTCTTGTTCTAGTTGTTGAACAAGGTCCAAGGAGCATAGCTGGCTCTCCTAGGATGTTGTGGAGGGCAGGTATAATCCCTTGATTACATTTCCTCTAAAAATTTCATGTTACTGCTTGTTTTGTACGTTGGCATGTGATTTGTTGATTCTGTGTTATTGCTTTGTGTTTTATGGTTGTAATCTGTTAGTTGTCACCTAGTGTAGCTATTTGAAGGATAAAATCAGTAGGTTGTGTTTAAAAAATCACAAGTTGCTTTGAAAAGTGGTTGATTAAGGACTGTTTGGGATTACTGGTTCATAAGGCCTTGTGGCCTTGAGCCCTTGGTTCTTAGGGTTTGGGTGGTCTAAACAAGTCATTTTGAACAAGTTTTAGCCATTGGTTTAGTTTTTGAAAGTTTGGAAAAGGGATTTGAAGTTTTGCAAAAATCTGATAAAAAGTGTTTTAGAATTGGTCAAACACATCAGATCCAATAACTTCTTTGTTACTTGGATCTAAGGTCTGAAATCAGGTTTGGGAATAGTTTGGGTGATAAGCTATCTATTGGTTATCTGGTTGTTGAATTTGGTGGCTTATTGAGTGTGCTATAGCTTATCAAAGTTGGCTGAAGTGGTCATTTGCATCAGCAAAGTGACCACCTCATTTTGTGTCTGCATTTGTTATCCTAGTGTATGCCTTGTGATTTTGCTACTTGGAACTTGTTTAAGTGCTGCTTGTGAGTGGATTTTGCTATTTGGTGTGATTTGTATCTGGCTTATAAGCTAACTGGCTTATTAAGCCCTTATTGCCAAAATCTGCCATCAAAAGGTCAACTGACCTCTTGATTCACAAGGCCTCCTCCTTGAGTCCTTCACAAAAATTGCTTATAACAAGCCCATATACCATTCCTGATCATTTGGTGAACTTTGGAGTACTTTGACTTTTGGTCAAATAAGCACAAATTGGCTTATTTTTTAGAACTGCTTATTGGCACATGCAACAACTTGGATTTTGTAATAGAAATCATTTTTCTCAGCTTAATAACAAATCTGGAAGGTTACAAGTCTTTTGGTTAAGCTTTTGCTAGAAAACTAGCTTATTTGGCTTTTTCAGCCAGCTTATTGGTTCTTACAGCTTATTCTACTTGGCTTTTTGTGATTTTCTTGATTGATTATTCTTAGTTAAGCTATTTGTGAGCTTTTGCAACAAACTAGAGCTTCTGAGGTGCCCTAAATCTCAAACCCGACTATTTTGTCGTTTTGTGGATTTGTACTTTGCTTATTTCTGGCTTATTGAGTGTGCTTTTTCAAAATATCTTTTTACAGATCTCATAAGCATACCAAAAGAAGGTTGTGTGTCAAATTAGAGCTTATGGCATTAGCTTATTGCTTAATGGGCTAAAAAGCCCAATAAGAATAAGCTGTTTGCTTATTAAGTTGTGATAAGCTCACATTCAGCTTTTGAGCCTTTAGAGTTTTGTTCTTAGAATTAAATTTTGAGTCAGATAGGGCTTTTCCAAGTCAATTGGGCCAAGTTTGACTTTTTGGGCTAAAAAGCCCATTAAGGTTGACTGTTTTTGGTTTTGGCCCATTTGAGGGCCCAATAGGGGTATTCTGGTCATTTCACTTTGATTTTCTGATTATTTAGGTTAAAATAAACTAGTTTGCAAGTTTTTAGAATTTTTTATAATTTTTGGATTTTTAATATTATTTTATTATTATTTTTCAAATTTCACATTTTCCAATTTTTACATTTTTCTTAGCTTCAATACATTAAAATAGGAATTTAGCAACTTTTAGAATAATTTTATCACTTCTAGATTAATTTTTATAATTATTTTAAGTTTTAATAGTTTTTAAATCATTTTAAATAGTTTTTATTAGTTTAAAAATTTCTAAAAATAGTTTTTAATCTTTTTAAGTCATTTTAGAGGTTTACCCATTGAAAAATCTTTATTTGGGCTTCTTGATAATTTATTTGATTTTTAGGGCTTTAATTAGCATTTAAAAATTGAATATTTAATTATTTAAAAGGTTTGAAAAAGTTTTGATCATTGGTAAACTCTTAGTTTATTTATCTTGATTTTTGGTGAATTTTTGGTAATTTTTAGAATTAATTTTTATTTTTGTAGTTTTTACGGTTTTACGTTTTGTCATTGTAGTAGTAATTTTCACGTCTTCCTCATCTTCTTTTCTCATCCCCTTCTAAACCAAATATTAATCTCAAATCATTTAATGATAGAGTTGCTTCTATGTGGTTTGATAATTGGGCAGATTCTTGTCCTCTACGGGACACCCTCACGGTCCGTAATATCAATAGATCGGGGTTCTCTTTATCTAATAAGGTGAGGGATCTTATCGTTGATGGTGCTTGGCAGTGGCCGCAGGATTGGAATACTAGATTTCCGAATATTGTTTCTATACCTGTGCCTATTATTAATGATGACAAAGAAGATGAGTTGTTGTGGAGGGATATTAGTGGTGTTTCTCGGCCGTTTTCTGTGGCGTTAGCGTGGGATTCCATACGTGATCGAGCTATGGAAGTTAATTGGTATAAAGCTGTCTGGTTTTCGCATTGTATTCCTCGTCACTCTATTAATTTGTGGCTGGTGGTTAGAAGGAAATTGAAGACGCAGGATAGGCTTAAGCAATGGGATGTTGGCCCGTTGGTGGATTTAAGCCTTCTTCGGTGTCCTTTATGTGGTTTGGTGCAGGACTCCCATGACCATCTTTTCTTTGAATGTTCTTATTCTATGCAGGTTTGGTCTAAGGTTCGGGCCTTGTGTGGTATGGATACTGTCCCCCCTCGTATTGATGATATATTAGCTCATGTTATTCCAATTTCGAATGGGAAATCATGTGTTAGCATTCTTGCTCGTCTTGTGTTGGCTGCTACTGCTTATTTTATTTGGATGGAACGTAATTCACGACTATTCAAGAAGAAGCGGATGTCTGTTGATCAGTTATTTCAGATTCTATGTGATACTATTCGATTGAAGCTGATTTCTTTCCGTTTCAAGAAATTATCTACCAGGTCAAGTTTGCTGCTTGCCAAATGGAGGGTACCGAGCTCAAGAATTGTTCCATGATAGGAGTGCCGGGTGAGTGTTGTACTCTTTTTCCTTGTCCAAGGTTTTTCCCACTGGGTTTTCTTTGGTAAGGTTTTTTAAGGAGGCAGACTCATTTGGATTCATCCTGCTCCTATCATGGTGGTGTTGGATGCTGACGAGTGAGCGCGGTTTCATGTTCACATCTTGGTTTTTATCTAGTTTACCTTTGTTTCCTAGATTCGGTTAGGGCTTTTGATGTTTCATAGTCTATGTTAACAAGCTGCATGTAGCTTGAGGTTAATGTGGTATCTCAGCCACATTCCTTTGTACTTAAACGATTTTTTGGTTATATTATTTACCGGGGTAACCCATTACCAAAAAAAAAAAAAATCATTTACATCTTAGTCACACACATATACCTCCTTGGGAAACGAACTTTCATACCATAAGGGTCATTAGTGCTTGATTTTCCTAAATCATCACTTAATACTTACCGCTTTTACGCTCCTTTTCCTAAAGGACGTATTTTACCACAACCAAACTCGTTCTTCAGTTAAAAGGAAAGTGTATCTTAGATGATAACTTATCCTCACAACGGGAAGCTTACAAATTCTCGGACTTAATCTCATTTAGTAAGACATTCAAAATCTTAAGCTCGAGTAATTGGTTTTCAAACCGTTGAACACAATTTTTCAAGAATTTCTCAAAAAGGTTTTTCTAAATCTTTCAAAATTGTGTGTTCAACTATGTTTTGATAACAAGAGCATGTCTTCTGGAATCGATAATATTTACGATCCTAAAAATGTCGTTCAATAATGACACGGTGTTGTAAATAAAATTTGAGCAGAAGTTTAAATGATTTAAAACATGCTCAATATGGCTTGCTATTATTTCAGATAGTAACCCGCTTTTCATATTCAAATCAAGCATTTCATTGGAAAGCTTTGAATCTACAACGGTAATTAATTTTCTCGGGCATGGATTATTTTATAACCATGTAAGGGATTGTGTTTACGTAATAACACAATCTAACACGAATATATGTACGCAACAGTGCATTTATTTGTTAAAACGAGAGAAATCTTGTTTTTATGAAGTTATCATCTCTACAAATCAAAGTTCTTTACTATTGGTATCTACATACACGACGATGCGACTACTCAAACGACGACTACAACTCTTTAGATAGAACACGGGTCAACATTTAAGGGGGAGCAATTGTCAAGCTTCAGATTCTTCGATGTCGATTCTCTGTGAACTACCGGTGTCAACTATTGGTGCTACGACGAAGTATTCATCTTTCATTTAGTGTCAAGACGTCATCACCAAGTTCACAATTGATATCAATACAACGATACCAATCGTATATGTGGTGTCAATAGATGACTTCAGACGTTACGAGGGAGACCTACATTCGCCAACAAGAACCATGTGATTCTATCATATGATGTTCTCATCAATCTGGTCCAACCTCGTAAATTTATAATCTTGTGAATACATTATCATATTTGATCTTTACACGTAATAAGTACCTTACACTTGTGTTTAAAAGGTATTTAATTTACGTATCAAGTACACCCTCGTTAATTTGAAGCGGAGCTTGTGAAAATCATGAAGATAATTGGATGTGCATTTTTCTTCCCAAATTTTCTTAAAATTTCATTAAATTAATCGATATTAAAAACATCGATTGGGTTAATATTTTTAATATGGGGGAGAAAATGTGATTTAATATTGAGATCAATGAATTCAATGGTTTGACTTAATGTGTTGGCTCGTCCCTACATATGCGAAATGTTTTCGAATATCGTGGCATATGTTAAGGGGGAGCAAAATGTATTTGCATATCAAAATAGATTTCATGGTGACATACACTTACCCTCAACCCGTTTATTTCATGACGATTATGGTGACATAAGGATGGTAGGATAGGTTAAGTCCAATGATTCTTCTAGAACCGGAGGGATCTTCTCAAGGACATTTCATAGCTAGAAAGAGTGCCCCTTAGGAAAGATGGAGAAAGATTGTGAACGTAGCTAAATGCCGACCAAGTAATTAAGTTAGCACTGGAACAATCAAGGTGCTAGTTATGACGTGTTGGTAAGCATTGAAGGGGTTGAAGAATGAAAAAGAATTGCAAAGATAAATGGTGAAAAGAAAGCATTTCTCCTTACAACCATAGGCAGAAACCAAGTCAACTCATATGTTACTGAAGATAGACACCATGGACCTAGTGATGTAATGCAGAACCCATCCCAGCTAACTCAGATATCTCTCAAAAGGTATTTGTTTTATTCACACGGAGACAACGCATTATCTATCTATTTATTCACTCCGAATATTGATATTGAAATGGTGGCACTCCTCTCCATCCTCTGATCACTAAAATCCAAAATGTACGATCGAGTCTAGAGCTAGTTGAGATCATCAAATATCTCCGTAGGACACATTTCCATATTTACTTGCTTCTTCATACACAATGAAAAGTAAGAAAGATCTTAAGAGTCCTACGCAAAATCTTCATGATATTGCCTGAACATCTTAGTAATACGAAAGTACTTACAATGAAGATGAAAATCCTTCTTGAGCGAACATCAAAAAGCTCATGGTAGGTGACTTGTGCGATTCTTTATGAATCAAACCTGTGATAACTGGAAAGCAACAGTGGTTTAATTCTTAATTGAATTTAAACACATTCCAGGCCTCTATGCAATATCTTGGTGATCTTGGCAAAACACTCAGAGTGACACTCTTAAGTGTTTACAGTGATGAGTGGAAATCCTTATAGTGTTAACATCAAACAACACTTAGTAGGTAACTGGCAAGATTCTATACGAATCAAGCTCGTGACAACTGGAAAGCAACGATGGTGCGGTTGTTTAATTTCACTTGTTCTACGTCTATGAATTGACAGATTCAATCATGCGAATAATTTTATCCAAATGATTCACTCTTTATGTTTGCAGTCAGCTTTTGACGGTCGAATAAAGAGAACGGGCTTACCCGCGAAATCTTGTAAAGGAGGTTCTTAATTGAAACTACCTGCCACAAGTACGTTATTTAATATCGTCCAACGGTCTTCCCGATCGGAGGTAAAATGCTACCTAATTAGGTTGAAATGTTCAAAGCCATTTCATCAGTGTATATGTTTTGTTGCTAACTGTCTTATGCAGCGTAACAAGAAGGTGGCATAGTGGTGTCCGGAAAGAAGTCGTCCTCGCATGCTTATACTTTCTGCACTTAATACTTCAACAAATTCAAGAAAGTCTAAAAGTCAAGTCTTTCGCTGTATCAAACTTTGAAGCTTTAAAGAATTTATAAAGGTATAAGTATGTGGAACATGAAGTCACGAGGAGGCAAACATCACAAGTGATGAACGCACAAGGTCAAGGCAAGGAAACATGCTCAAGACTAAAGTCAAAGATCACATCATCATATTCACAAGAACAAGATCGAAGACTCAAGCATAGTATGCTAGGTTTAAGATTTTGTAAAATGGTGTGGCCTCCCTTAGGGGAGATTGTTGTAAATACGAAATTCCAAAGAAAGTCTCGGTCACATCATAGTTAGCATAGCTAGCTAAAGATCACGAGCTATAGACTATTTAGGACATTGTCTCTTGGAGCGACCTCCCTTAGGGGGAGATTGTTGGAAATACATTTTTACGTATTTAGAAAGGATCGTTCACTCCAACGAGATACATCTAGTATGGGCTCGTGATCTAGTAATGTAACAATATAACCCATCAAGCCCACATGTAGGGTGGGCTATATATACCCCATATTATCATGTTAGGAGGGGTTGGTTCTCACTTTCATTAATCGAATATTACTTTCTCTATTATTCTCTCCAACCTCTCTCTACTTTCTCTCTCTAGTTCTTCATCTATCTCTCTCTCTTGTATTCATTCCAATGTTAGTATAATCCAAGGATTACGTAGGCCTACACCTCCGCCAATGACCACCCCAGTGGAAAGGCGCACAAGCAACATGCACTGTCAATACCATGGCGAGAAAGGCCATAGAACGAACGAGTGCATTCAACTAAAAAAGCACATCGAGAGCCTGGTAAAGTTGGTCAAGCTAAGTCATCTCGTCAAAGAAGGGGAAAACTAAGGCGATAAGAAAGATAATCCAAAAGATAAGCCGATGACAATCTACATGGTGCAATCGTGGCAGCGCAAAACTAAGCAAAAAATTAGTCAAAATTTTTCTAGAGGAACGGATATCTCCTTCCTACCGCTCACCGTAAGCACTGTTGTTGAAGGACATTTAACAATAGAAGTTAGCATCGGAGACCACTCCGTTCGCCGTATGTATATTAACAGAGGATCCTCAACTGAAATCCTATATGAACATTGCTTCGTGCGGCTAAGCTCGGATATCAAGAACCATCTAATACCTGCCACCTCACCCTTAATTGGCTTCAGTGGAGAAGTAATCTGGCCGTTAGGACAACTACGACTGCTAGTAACAGTCCAACCACGATCTGGATGAATTTCTTGGTGATACGCTCACCATCGCAATACAATGGCATTACTGGCCGACCAGGAATCTTAGCAATGCGAGTCGTCCCATCCACGGACCATGGCATGATGAAATTACTAGTATAGGGGGAGTCATGACAATTTTCAACACCATTGTACCGCAGTCGGAATGCAATACGATTACGGAACCACCCAGAGTGATTGTGGAACCAAAAATACCTTCACCACCAAATTTGAAGGTAGCTATACACCCGGATTTTCCAGTCAAGGAAGTGATTATTAGGGGAACGTTGTTTGACGAAGGAAGAACAACCATGTGCAATCTCCTAAAAAGCAATCTAGACATCTTCGCAAGGGAACCAAAGGACATGATCGGAGTACCACGGCCAATTGTTGAAAATATACGACAAATACGTGAGGGATGTCCCCTAGTTAGTCAAAAGAAGCATGGGCAAGCCCCAAATCATAGTGAGGCAATACTGGAGGAAGTAAAGAAACTGGTAGATGCGGGAATCATGCGAGAATTTTATTACCATGACTGGCTCTCTAACCCAGTTATGGTCAAAAAACAAAACAACAGTTAGCGTATGTGTGTTGACTTCACCGACCTCAATAAAGCTTGTCCTCAGGACCGCTGCCCCCTGCCAAATATATTTTAGAAAGTTGAATCACTGTGCGGTTATCCTTTTAAATGCTTTCTGGATGCATATAAGGGGTACCACCAGATCCAGATGGCAGAGCAGGATGAGGAAAAAACAGCATTCCATACCAATCAAGGAGTTTACTACTACACTAAGATGCCCTTTTGTGACAATCCTCAAATCTCACTTATGTGTTGTGTGTTATAATTAAATGAATATGTACATTTGGCTGGAAATTTTTGCTTTTATACCTTACTTGGTAAGATGAATGTGTTCTTATAACCTAAACTATCACTTCAACATATTCCTATATGTTGCAAACATAATGTATATATCAAGTCTACGTTTTAAAACTAATATAATAAGTACATTATGAATAAGAACATCTCAAATGTAACTATAATACCCTAAATTCCCTTAGAAACCTTAGAATCCCTATAAATGAGTTGTAAACTCAAGAATGGTAAACTATGAATGGACAAAACATATGAATAAGTAATTATGGATTATAAACAAGTTGTAACTATACTTTGAAGACATAATAATACCTAATAATGGTAAACACAAACTATACAAAGCTAAGTATACATAAATGTACATAATAGTCTAGATCACCACCTAGAAATCCTTGGCAAACAATGTTTCAAGCAATATAACTACATGATATCTATGTACAAGTATCATATACAATATACTAATTATAATCTATCATATAAAGAAAAGGTAATTGATCACAAAACACTAATATTCACTAATCTAAAGCTAATTACAAGTAAAAGACCTAGTAACTTAGATTAGCACCTAAAATCCATTTCATATTGAATTAGAGTCTAATATTTTGCAACAAATTAATTAAACTCAACTAAGTATCATAGAAAGATCATACTTTTATCTCAATCTAAGTTACAAATTAATAAAGCACAATGTACAAGTTATTAAAGCATAGAACTATAAGCTAATTTAATTGTACATAGTATATGATTACCTTATATAAACCCTTAAACTAAGAATATAGAATCCCTAGAAGTAATAAACATACTATATAAGACCTAGAATACGTTTACATTATGATATAAACACTAATTACTCAAGATAGAAAGTCATTAGGCTGAATGACCTAAAAACCCTTATATTAAGCATTTTACATAGAATCAATACCTAGTCTTTTAGGAAAAGACTACAAACACTCATAGCATTACATTAAGGTTATAACATTATATTAAGACAACGTACAAGTACCCAAAAGCACAAGGTATAACATTTTAATGCATGGCTTGTAAATTAGGTCAAAATAGGTATTTTCACCCTTTGGACATGTTTGCTTATAATAACTTAGTAAGACCAATGTAGAGACTTCATTAACACATTAAGAACAATTTAGGAGGTATAAAATGAGTTTACATCAGTAGCCAAATCAAGGATAATGGATTTAATAAGGATTTAGCCCTAGATCATTAGAAACCCGAACCCGGCTAGGTTTTCTTCCCAATTTCACCTCAAACCTTTGTTAAACTTCAAAAAAATCTAAACTTCTTAATTACAATGTATAAAACCTAATTAAACCCTAATCCATCACTAATAACATTCCTAAACCCTTAATTACAAGAATTACAAAGTTACAAAGTTTCAAGCCTTAGATTTGCATCCGGGTAGGTTTTTCCCTTCAAAGCCCCATTTAAAACCTTTCCCTACCAAATTAAAACTTAGTATAAGCACTAATAGATATTTTGAGATATTTATAAGTAGGTGATGCACCTACTTGTGGCTTATAAATCACCATTCCTATCTAATTCATGTCGTGAGCCATTTCTAGCCATAAGACTTAGATATTCTGTTCTTAGGCTCTACAAACTTGCATAGATCTTTCCTAGCTTCCCTTAGTCACTAAACTATCCATCTTACACGTTTCATGGCAAAACTTGGACCCTAATATGAGCCTTTAGCTTCATTTCATACCATCCTTCACTTTCAATCTTCTACACACACATTATTTTATAGAGCCTCCATTGAAGCCCTAATAAGTTCCTAAGATCATTAGCAAGCTTTAAAAGAAGTTCTAAGAGTTCTTGAAGAGTTATGAAGAAGATATAGTCCAAATGCCCTATTAGGAGCCATTTTGGAGCTACCTAGGTAATCATTTTGTTAGCTAAGCTTTGATCCTGTTATAATGTTTTCTTAGACTTTTTAAAATGTTTATAGGATTTTATAAAACTAATCTAAAATAAATTAGGTCATATGATCATTAAGAATGAAAGTTATAAACTAAAGATGTCTTAAAATCCTAGTTTTGAATATACATGAAATAATAAGCAAAAACCCATTTCAAAGGCTATAATTCTGGAGAAATATTTTTATTATGATTATAAAAGTGTTCATAAACTTTTTTCTAAGTTTCTAGATCATTTGGTACAATTTTGAGGTTGATATGTAATTTTAAACAAGTATAGGGACAAAAACTGTCATTTTTGAAACTATTAACATTTTGGGCCAAAAGTGTCATTTTATGAAAGTTAAAACTATAATAATAAATATTGGAAAGTTTGAGACCCTAAGGTTAATATTTGAGGGTTTAAAAGGTAAATATTAAAACTATATACTTTAGGGGTTAAAAGTGTAATTAAGCTAAAGTATAACTAAAAGGGCTATTTTTACCAATTTTGAAACTAAAGAAGATAAAATTATAAATATGAGAAAGTAATGAAGGTATCATGTTAGTAGGGACCTTTGTACAAAAATGTTCCATCTCGATATTACGTTCTGACTGAGTGGTTAGGTTTACGATTTAAAGTGTCCTCGCTCCTCAAACGTTTATAGAATGGCTTCTGAGTATGATGGCCCGAAAAATGATGCTATAATTACAACAAAATATTAATTAAAGAATACATAACTAATACTTAAAAGTATCGAACTAAATATCAAAGACTTGATACTATACACATTGTGTTAATCCAGGTTTTTGTGAGACCAAGTTGTGGTTTGTATGACCAAGCTGTTTGTTTGTGAAATGAAATATATCTGATGTAACTCAAACTCTATGGATGCCAGGTGAGTTCATATCCTCACCTTTAAATGCTTTACAAATGATTTGAAAACCCGTGAGGGAATATATGCTAAAATTGGAATACTTGTGTATTTGAATTGTATGCTTTTACTAAAATATGTTATTTCATAATTGCCCAAACTGTTACTTGCTACCCAAATTTCATGAATCATTAAACACTTACGTGTGCGCTAATAAGGTGAATAGATCAATTGGAAGTAAAGAATCATGTTTGTGTTACCTATTCGTGTGGTTAATCGAGCATACTTTATTATAACTATTCTCGTTGAACACTTTATGTGTGCACTAATATGGTGAATAGATCTATTAGGTTTAACGAATCCTGTTTGTGTTACCTGTACGTGGGGTTATCGAGCATACTTTAGTAGAACTAATGGGTAACCTAGGACATGTAGGTTACTTTTCATGAGATCCTGTCATGGCGGTCACTTCGGTGAATTATGTTAGTTTTTATGTCATGAAGCTTAGTGCACTAAGAATTGGCTGTTCTATGTGAACGAATAGCAACTTAGCTCAAATTGGTAGACATGTCTTCAAAACTGTTATTACAAACCTATGAATTCACTCAACCTTTGTGTTGACTTGTAAGCATATATTTCAGGAAATTGTGACTATTAACATGGAGCAGCATAAGGATGGCATAAAGAGGAACATGCTTGAAATTATTGATATAGATTTTGGGAACCTCACATTGTAAAACTATGATTTTTAAATGATATATAAAGAAAGTTGATTTAATCACTCTTTTGAGTTGTTTTCTATCATTATGACTTGTCTTAATAAAGTAATACCCAAATTAGCTTCCGCTGCTATAAGATAAAAATGGGGGTGTTATAGATTGGTACTCAGAGCCATGGTTATAGAGAACAAGAATTAAAATTTTGACTATAACTACTTTTAAAATAATTTCAAGAAAGTCCTTCGTGCCAAAAGCCAGTGCTGCTACAAGAATGATGTAAATGTCTATACTGCTACTCTTCAGAATTACGTGTAAGTTTAAAGATAATACTTAAATGATATTATGTTTAAGTATATATAATATAATATGAGTAATATAAATAAGTTAGGATTTATCGATGTCTCTAGAAATAGGTGTTCCTAACTTCCCCCTATTATCATCTTATCGGATTCTCAAGATGAGCATTCTACAAGTATTCCTGATTTCCCTAAGTATATTTCCAATCTTCCGATGAATAATCCTTATGATACTTCAGACAATACACCCAAAGATTAGAAAATCCCAAAATTCTTTTTAACTTTTGATGGCGACCCTTATATACAAGTTATACGAGCATATAATGAAGAAATATATTTTACACCTCGACATCAAATTTATCCATCACCTTACCCTATTAATGTACCATCACCTATATCTGAAACTTACCCAAAAATACCTATGAACAACAATTTAAAACTACCCTACCCTATTTGAAAGAACTTCCTCTCGAGCGTATTGAAGATTTTGAAGATAAAGTTGAAGAACTTAGGAAAGGCCGAAGAATCATACAACGAGATTTTGAGAAGTTAGAAGAAGATTTTGAAGAAGTTAAGGCTAAGTTGCAGAGAAGACAAATGATACACGATGAAGAAATTATTCAAGCTTGACTGAATATTTCTACTCTAGATTTCATCATTGAGGACATTCAAATTAGACATCGAGCTGACATACGAAGTCTTTTTGATGTTATCAAAGAACTCAAGAAGAAGAGATGAAGGCATTAGACTAAAAGCTGCAAATACTTTCAACTTTACGTCTTTACTTTTATATTAACAGTGAAGCTTGTCCTGTAAGTATAAACAAACAAGTTGTTAGTAATAAAAGTTGTGTTTCTCATCAAATCCTGTTATTCCATACTTATTTCTGAGAAGTAAGAAATCCTTATTTCTTGGTATTCTCACAAATGATTATGAGTAAAATTGTGTTAACTCTAGAAAAAGCATATACTAGATAAAGTATATATATTTGGAATATTTGTTATCTTCTATGATAATATGAATTATCAATTGAATATAACCCGCAATTTTGAAAGACTAAGGAAACTTCCCAAGTTTTCTAGAAGTACTATATTCTCAGCTTCTGTCTATCAAATCATATTCTTTTATTCCGACATAAAAGATAGAAGGCAAGCTTCTTTGTATCTACCATTCATTAGCTTTGTATAAGACGAGTTGTTACATTTTCCGTTCCATATCATGGGTAACTATGTTACAATTATGTATGAGTCATATCTTTATAAATCCATTGTAAATTTTGAAATTCTATTTCATAGTCGGATTTATTATCCTTAGATATGAATGATAATCAACATAGTAAGTTTCCTATATAAACCTAAAAGATATACCTTATGTTCGATAAGCATTTATATGTATCCATATACATATGTGACAGATGCTTTCTGATATAAGTATACCTTGGATTCTGAATTCTTTCTATTCTATCTATCAGTCTAAACCCTAAAAGTATTTGACGAAGGAATGAAGATGATGTGGCTACAACCCTATAATTACAAATTGAAGTACTATTCGAAAGAAGGTTCTATGGTTGGTTAGTTTTTTATATCCAAGGAAGAAAAGATGCTATTAGTATCACCCGTTGGATTGAAAGAGCAATTCAGTTTTCTATCATATTAATCGTGTTTGAAATTATAAAGTGAAGCTTGCTACCGGAAGATAGTACTTCGTCAGTTATCTTGGTGAATTCTTTATACTCAACCTATTGAGATAAAAGAAGTACATAAGATCGCTTGATTAAATTTTAAATATCTCTTAGAAAGATGATCGAGAAGATAAAAGAAGAACTCCGCTATCTAATAATAATAGGAATTACCTTGAGACATACACGAGTAAATTTCAAGAGTTAGTAGAATTGTATCCTATCCTGTAGAATGATAAAAGCCTTTATCAGAAGATTTTGTTAGGAATTTTCGAAGATTTAAAAAAAAGATTACCACTTCCAAAATCCCAATATATTGAAAAAAAGTCATTAACCTTTACCCAAAGAGTTGATGAACAAGGTAATTAAGCACAATCTTGTGCAAAAATCGGAAAAATCTTAAGCGTAAATTCAGCGATGAAAGAATGATCATACATTCAAGTAAACTAGAATCCAACCTACGGTGGTTATGATGGAAATTTTCTTCTGTGTAAGAAATGCACCCTGCATCACACACAGGACTTTGCACCATCTGGTGTCGAATTTTCAACATAGTAGGTCATTGGACTAGGAATTTTAAGGTCAAGTGGCCTTATAAGCTATATGTTTGGTAGAATTATCATGTATCTTATATACATGTTGTAAGGAATAGAATAGCGCCTTCTATTTAAGCATCGTTCGTCTCTAGAAAAACGTATTTTTAGATTTTATATGTAGGATATCTTACCTATGCAGAAGTAAGAAGGAAATCTAGGGGTATAATAAATATGTCAAATGCTAGAATATTCGTCTATATTCGTGTTATGTCAGAAATTTCTAAGTCGATTATTTTTATTCTGTTTATTTGATTGAATTATGATGCTTCTTCGGTCAAATAAATAAATTTAAATCACCAAATTTATGATTTCTTCCTTGCATAAAGTTGGACGCATCTTTATGTTTTTAAGAACTTATAAATGGACATAAAGATATTCGATATAAGACAAGTGTAGACTTAACAAATCGTTAGAATTCTGAATGAGAATTACGTTATATTGAAAAGATATTATTCGATTTGAAAAGCAAGAAAAGTACATTGGACCATTCAAAGATTTTTGAATTGGACTGTGACATATTAACTTGAGTTTCCCAATGAACTCAATAATATTCATGAAACTTTTCATGCATTACGAATCTGAAGAAACTTTTATCTGATGAATCTCCTATCAACCCAAATGAAAGAGTTTACGCTCAACGATAAACTAAATTATGTGGTGTGATATAGTATTTATAACTTTTGAAGTAGGAATAGAACCCTGAGAGAAGGCCTGAATATGTTTGGAAACGCGAGGATTATACTCGTCTCTGTTTTATGACATTACTCTTTATCTAAATCTCAGGATAAGATTTCTTTAAGGTAGAGAGACTGTGACAATCCTCAAATTTCACTTATGTGTTATGTGTTCTGATTGAATGAATATGAAATTTTGGCTGGAAATTTTTGCTTTTATACCTTACTTGGTAAGATGAATGTGTTCTTATAACCTAAACTGTCACTTCAACATATTCCAATATGTTGTAAACACAATGTATTTATCAAGTCTAAGTTCTAAAAGTAATCTAATAAGTACATTATGAATAATAACATCTCAAATGTAACTATAATACCCTAAATTCCCTTAGAAACCCCCTAGAATCCCTATAATGAGTTGTAAACTCAAGAATGGTAAAGAATGGACAACACATATGAATAAGTAACTATGGATTATAAACAAGTTGTAAACTATACTTTGAAGACATAATAATACCTAATAATGGTAAGAACAAACTATACAAAGCTAAGTACAAATAAATGTACATAATAGTGTAGATCACCACCTAGAAATCCATGGTAAACAATGTTTCAATCAATATAACTACATAATATCTATGTACAAGTATCCAATACAATATAATAATTATAACCTATCATATAAAGAAAAGGTAATTGATCACAAAACACTAATATTCACTAATCTAAAGCTAATTACAAGTAAAAGATCTAGTAACCTAGATTAGCACCTAAAATCCATTTCATATTCAATTAGAGTAATCTTTTACAACAAATTATAAAACTCAACTAAGTATCATAGAAATATCATACTTTTATCTCAAGCTAAGTTACAAATTAATAAAGCACAATGTACAAGTTATTAAAGCATAAAACTATAAGCTAATTTAATTGTACCTAGGATATGATTACCTTATATAAATCCTTAAACAAAGAATGTAGAATCCCTAGAAGTCATAAACATACTATATAAGACCTTGTAGGTTTGCTATATTATAGATCTGATGGTCTTGGTAGGTGGTGGAAGGTGGTGGTAGCCATGGATGAATAGAGAGGTTGTGTGTGAAAGAAAAGGAAAATGTATTAAGAAGTGAAAATGAAAAACAAACAACAACCCCCTCCTTGGAATCCTTGGAGGGGTATATATAGTCACACGACACCTAAACTATACATCGTTACTAATAACCGTTTTTTAGTATATTAAAAATTATATCTTTGTTCGTTCTCGGTATCTTAACGAATTGATTACCGGTTAAAAGTGTGACTCAGTCGTTCTTGGTGACTAAAAGAAGGTTTGGTTATCTATTTCTACTTAAAAGGTAAAAGCGAAACGTAATAAAAATAAACCAAAAACAAATAACTAATAATAAAGGAGCAAAACAAATAATAAAACGTAAATTAAAACAAAACAATTAATAAAAATAAAACTAAACAAAGAAATTAACTTTCGACTGAAAAATAAAATTAACTTAATGAAAAAGAAAAAAATAAAACTATGAGGGTACTTTAAAACTAAACGAGACAAAAGCTAAAGCGGGCGCTAAATAAAAGATAAAACATAAATTTTACGAAAAATTAATAATACTGAAATTTGATGAAAAATATAACTAAAAATACGTGACTATCACAATATGAAAACTATCACAATATGAAAACTATCACAATATGAAAACTATCACAATATAAAAAATTATAATATGAAAACTATCACAATATGAAAACTATCACAATATGAAAACTATCACAATATGAAACTATCACAATATGAAAAATCACAATATGAAAACTATCACAATATGAAAACTATCACAATATGAAAACTATCACAATATGAATACTATCACAATATAGCTGTTGAAAATTGGGTAGCGTTTCGTCACAATAAACCTTAAATCCCGATCGCAATCCACGATGCCAGGGGCAATCGCAATACGTCGATCGGAATAAGGGGGAATCACAAAACGTCGATCGCAATGTAGAAACCCTAAGGGTTATTGCGATCGCAAAGCTAGATCGGAAAGAGCTGTCACAATAAGCTATCACAATGTCAAAACCCTAATGATATTGTGATGGAAAGATCACAACATTCGGATGGAGTAAAAATAAGCATAAACCCGAATAAGCACTTATCAAAAACTTAACCAAAACAACAATAAGAAGAACACAATAAGCTACGAATGCAAAACTTATAAAAACACTAAATAAGCAAAATTTATAAAATAAACTTTTTTAAAAGATTAAACTTTTACGAAAACCAAATCTAAATAAGCACAAATTTGATAACTTTTAAAACACTACAGAAACAAACTTTGTAAAACAAACTTTAAAAAGACTAAGCTTTTAAGAAAACTTAAAAGACAATAAGCTAGATACGAAATAAGCCAAAAAGCATAACAAGCTTAAAGCTTAAATCATATAAAAACTTAGATAGGAATAAAAAGATAAACTTTTTAATCAAATAAGCAATAAGATTAAGCAAAATGCATACTTAATCCGAATCACGATCAAAATCAAAAACAAGAAAAGTAGAATAAGATGGATAATGAAAAGCTTGATTAAAGGAAAAGATTCAACAATTAAAAGTAAAGATTAAAACTTACAAATTTAAGGTGCAAGACAAGGAATTTAAATTGACAAGAAACTAAATGACTTGAAAATAAATGGTGGAAGAACTATGTGTCAAATAGCCAACAACTCATAAATGAGGTTAAGGATTCTATTTATAGGGGAGATTAGTGTTGATCTTTTCTTCCTTTTCTCGGCTTTTCGTCTTTATAAATTCTTCGACTTTTTTTACTTTGTCTCGTGATTATTTGAACTCGTCTTATAATTTCTTCATTTATTAGACTTGAGTTCTTCGACTTCATTAAACTTTCGTCTTTAGACTTTTTCTTCGATAAATCTTCAGGATAGGCCTTGGACTTTCGTTCTTTTGCACTCTTGATCTTTTGACGTTGTCTTTTGTCTTTTTTCTTCGATAAAAGCCCGTGAAAGCTCGTGTTTTCTTCCTTTTTCATCTTTTGGTCCTAAAACACAATAAAAAACACAAACCACGCATAATTCCAACATTTACGACATAAAATACACGTTTTGGCTTGGTTATTATTATAATTAATTAGTAAAAGGATAAGTGTTTTCACACTTATTAAATCCCCTACACTTGACCATTGTAATGCCCTCATGCAATGCATTAGTTACAAAGCAAGATTTACATCTTTCATCATAATCAATCCACCTTGGCCTTTATTAAAGAGATAGAAAATTATAAAATATTCAAAGGAAGAAAACAAGTAAAAAGATCAAAAACTTACCTTAGGGTTTTGGAATGTCATGAATGATTATCACCCTCAAGTTTCATGTTCCCCATACCAAGCTTAAAAACGAGATCATTGCTATTGTAAGTTAGCAAACTAACACAAACTCATGTGGGCCAATTATTCACTTAGACTCCCTTATTCCTATGTGTATCTCTTATACTTTATTGTTATCTTGAATGATCACGAGGATGCATTGTTGACTTATTTCGATAGTTATTTAGGCTGAAAATAAAGTAGGACGATTTAATCAATAGTTAGCTAAAGGACAAAATCTTTTAAAACTACTTCTCGGTACCTCTTAAAGTGCATATCTTGGCATAACTTGCTTCACGATTTGAGACCTTTCTCGGACCGATATTTGGCAGCGACTTCATACTTCGAATCTTGAGAGACGTTCTTGAAATTATGGTCTAATAGGAATTTCTTCACTTGAAGTTTTTGAGAGATTCTTCATACTTGGACCACGACTTCTTCATTTTTATCCAATCTTTATTTTGGATTTTGATATACAACGATCCGCCTCCTTTCAGGACTTGGATCTATTTATCCTCATACCTTGCTAGGGTCTTTTCGGATAGACTTCTCCATGATCTTTTGGGGAGTATTTGCTTTTCGTCGTGTGTCTCGATCCTTCATATTGATTTTTGATAAATGATTCTTCACATCACTTAGGATCTTTAGCAACAAAATGTAACCCTCATGCCTTGTTAGGGCCTTTTCGGACTCGCCAATCTTCACATCCCGCTTCAATAAGTTATGCCTTGGCTATGAACTCTAATTAATACCAAGCAACTTTTAAACGAACTTGGGCAAGAAGCTAAGTAACTTTTCAAATCGTACGACCTTATTTATTGCAATTAAATTTATTAACAAGCGATGGGAGAAAAGCTCATAATTAACTCACATAAATTCATGAAAGAATACCAAACTTATAATTGACTCTATCATCTCTCGTTCTCCACAATTTAAAATCTCAAGGAATGAGACTCGTGGATGCTTAGCCAATTAAATCAAAGTTTTGGGTTTACAAGTCGTCTATAGGATCTTGCAACTTCTTAGACTTTTTCAAGTTTAGAATTCGCATTTTAAAGTTCCCTTGATAAACGACTTTCTAGGATCAATTATAGGAACTTGCGAAAAGTTCTTGTTCTTAACCCGTAAGAGTTAAGACTTTCACGTTTTAAAGTTCCCTATATAAAAGCCTAGCAAAACTTGACTTAAACACGTTAAGAATACTAGCTAGAGTAAACTTGGATAAGTAAACTCGGGTTGAGTCAAAAGATTCATGACGTTTGAAAATTTAAAACCACTTTATTTAAACTTTATTTTAGCAAAGAAAGTAAATAACGATAACAAAGGAAAAACTACTAGGCCAAAATAGATTAAAATTTTTTGAAAAATGTCGAAAACTCAATTTTCCGGTTAAAATGAGGACAAAAACAAGGAAAAGCCCACTTAACTTCGATAGAAGTCCCCCCTACACTTAATATAAACATTGTCCTCAATATTTAAGCATGTGGAAGTAACCTCCCCTACACTTAGGACATTGTGCACGTTGTTTAAATCTTTCTAAGGAAGAGACAACTAAAGTGATTCCTATTTTAATATTGAATAAATATAAAATAGTGAATCAAAAGAGTTTAGGATAGAACCGGGAAGACGGGTACACAGAATCACGGGTCGTCAAAAGTCATCAACAGTGGATCTTTGAAAGCTCCAATCCCTGCACATCATAAGAAAGAAAACAACAAACAACAACGGGGCTCCCCCTACACTTAGGATGAAAAACAGATAAAAAGGATAGATTAGCGGGTTGCCTCCCGAGAAGCGCTTGTTTTTGTTAACCGAGTCACGAGCCTGACTCGACCCCAAATTAAATGGTCCATGGGGAAGCCTCGAATGTAATACCGGGATCAAAAATCTTGTCCTCGGTCCCGGAGGAACATAATAAATGAGAGGCAGGAGGATAAGTCTTGAAGGGTAGAAAAGTCCTTTCAACATATGAAAAGTATGTGAAATCATGATCCACGGGAGGTGGGGTGGGTAGAGGAATCAAAATGTCAGCCCCAAAAGACATATGAGTATCACTGAGCGGCAAATCCGTAAAGGTGTCAATCAGAGAATGGTCAATGTCACCTCCCGGGTCAAAGCACTCATCCTCATGAACGTGAATCTCTTCGATTTCTTCATCATAGATAGGCTCGTCGAACCAAGGTTTGTCGTTCCCATCATTGAGGAATTTAGAAACTCTCCCGAAGAGATCACGATCAAGTACGAAACCCTCATTCATATGTGGGGATTGTTGATAAGTTAAATCCTCGAATATGGTAAACGTAATTCTCATTAGAGGAGTGTTGATTAGGTAACTCCTAGAGAATTGGATGTTTGGTCATGTGAGTTGGTTCGTCATTATTATTAAAAATAAGACGTTCCAACTCATCAAGTTCGGCCTCGATATTGGAAAAATCGTCCTCACTCGTAGGTGGAAGTGGAGGTAAAAGAGTTAGCTCTCGGTCGATAATTTCCTCAATCTCGGGCTCGAAGACGAAATCATCATACTCACCACCTGTTGAACTCTTGTTGGGTGAATCAATTATCGCTTGTGGACTTGTGAGTATGTGATCATTGACTAGCAAAGCGACCTCGTCCGTAAGCTCCGCAAAAGTCGGTACATCACAAACTTCCTCAAATAAGATGTCGAGACCAAATTCACTAATCTCACTCGATGTATCACAATCCTTAGACGCATTTTGGATATCGATTTGAGGAGGTGCAATTTCACTAGGACATTGAGCAACAAGATCATTCCAAGAAATAGTAGGCTCATCGTCATCATAATCATAATAGTATGGATGCACAAGAGGAGGAGTATAAGTCTCGATATTGGATATTTGCTCTTGTCGGCATACCCTTTCCACGATAGCTGGGAGGCGATCTAGAACCTCAGCCAAATTAGTGAGAAGTTCTGCACTTATTCCAAAAGAAGGTTGATGAACGACGGAGTATTGTGGGGGCTCAAAATTTTGAAAACCGGAACTATAGCACGAATGTGGCTCATAATGCATCGGTTGAGAAGAATTAGAACACGGATGTGGTTCATTATAATTCATCAGTTGACAATAAGAAATATCGTGAGGGCCCCCACAATGATTGCAACACGGGTATTGAGAAAAACCCGGTGCGTCTTGTGGATAACTATTACCATTGTCATAATTGTAACCTGTTTCTTGCTCGTCATGCGACGGGTATCGAATAGAACACACAATATGCCAATGAGAATCGCTTCCACAATATATGCAAGGGGGGAGTGGGTGGATTAGAAGAAAAGGATGAATTAGTCGAATTGCACGATGGACAAAATCCAAAATGGGAAAATTGTGAATCGGAAACGGTTGGAAGATCTTTTCCGCATTGCTCGCAATAACACAAATCACATGATTCGACATCATATAATCGTCCCGTTTGCGTAATACGAATCCATGAAGAATTAAAAATAAGAGGGGTTGAGAAAAAGAATTAAACACAATGGAGGATAAAGAGGAATATTTTTGGTGCAAAACTTTGAAAAAGAAATGCTTTTTATGATTTTTTAAATGTTTTTGTATTTTTGAAATTTTTTAATTTTTATGGATTTTTGAAAAATTTTGAGCAAGAAAAATAACGTTCAAAAGTGAACGGATCCCAAACGCCAACGCGTCTCTCACAAAAACCGTTAATCTTTACGAAAAGAGCCGGCAGCGGCGTCATTTTAATAACCGTTTTTTAGTATATTAAAAATTATATCTTTGTTCGTTCTCAGTATCTTAACGGATTGATTACCGGTTAAAAGTGCGACTCAGTCGTTCTTGGTGACTAAAAGAAGGTTTGGTTATCTATTTCTACTTAAAAGGTAAAAGCGAAACGTAATAAAAATAAACCAAAAACAAATAACTAATAATAAAGAAGCAAAACAAATAATAAAACGTAAATTAAAACGAAACAATTAATAAAAATAAAACTAAACGAAGAAATTAACTTTCGACTGAAAAATAAAATTAACTTAATTAAAAAGGAGAAAATAAAACTATGAGGGTACTTTAAAACTAAACGAGACAAAAGCTAAAGCGGGCGCTAAATAAAAGATAAAACTTAAATTTTACGAAAAATTAATAATACTAAAATTTGAGGAAAAATATAACTAAAAATACGTGACTATCACAATATGAAAACTATCACAATATGAAAAACTATCACAATATGAAAAACTATCACAATATGAAAACTATCACAATATGAAAACTATCACAATATGAAAAATTATAATATGAAAACTATCACAATATGAAAACTATCACAATATGAAAAATCACAATATGAAAACTATCACAATATGAAAACTATCACAATATGAAAACTATCACAATATGGTTGTTGAAAATTGGGCAGCGTTTCGTCACAATAAGCCTTAAATCCCGATCGCAATCCACGATGCCAGGGGCAATCACAATACGCCGATCGGAATAAGGGGGAATCGCAAAACGTCGATCGCAATGTAGAAACCCTAAGGGTTATTGCGATCGCAAAGCTAGATCGGAAAGAGCTGTCACAATAAGCTATCACAATGTCGAAACCCTAATGATATTGTGATGGAAAGATCACAATATTCGGATGGAGTAAAAATAAGCATAAACCCGAATAAGCACTTATCAAAAACTTAACCAAAACAACAATAATAAGAACAAAATAAGCTACGAATGCAAAACTTATCAAAACACTAAATAAGCAAAATTTATAAAATAAACGTTTTTAAAAGATTAAACTTTTACGAAAACCAAATCTAAATAAGCACAAATTTGATAACTTTTAAAACACTAAAAAAACAAACTTTGTAAAACAAACTTTAAAAAGACTAAACTTTTAAGAAAACTTAAAAGACAATAAGCTAGATACGAAATAAGCCAAAAAGCATAACAAGCTTAAAGCTTAAATCGTATAAAAACTTAGATAGGAATAAAAAGATAAACTTTTTAATCAAATAAGAAATAAGATTAAGCAAAATGCATACTTAATCCGAATCAAGATCAAAATCAAAAACAAGAAAAGTAGAATAAGATAGATAATGAAAAGCTTGATTAAAGGAAAAGATTCAACAATTAAAAGTAAAGATTAAAACTTACAAATTTAAGGTGCAAGACAAGGAATTTAAATTGACAAGAAATTAAATGACATGAAAATAAATGGTGGAAGAACTATGTGTCAAATAGCCAACAACTCACAAATGAGGTTAAGGATTCTATTTATAGGGGAGATTAACATGTGTTGATCTTTTCTTCCTTTTCTCGTCTTTTCGTCTTTATAAATTCTTCGACTTTTTCGACTTTGTCTCGGGATTATTTGAACTCGTCTTATAATTTCTTCATTTATTAGACTTGAGTTCTTCGACTTCATTAAACTTCCGTCTTTAGACTTCTTCTTCGATAAATCTTCAGGATAGGCCTTGGACTTCCGTTCTTTTTGTACTCTTGATCTTTTGACTTCGTCTTTTGTCTTTTTTCTTCGATAAAAGCCCGTGAAATCTCGTGTTTTCTTCCGTTTTCATCTTTTGGTCCTAAAATACAATAAAAACACAAACCACGCATAATTTTGACATTTACGACATAAAATACACGTTTTGGCTTGGTTATTATTATAATTAAGTAGTAAAAGGATAAGTGTTTTCACACTTATTAGTTACCTAGTCTAATCTATGCGTGTGTGACTATGATAACTAATGGGAATTCTTAAATGTCGTCAAATAAAGTGAATTTCCAACAATCTTCACCATGGGACGACGTGTAGAATTCCTTACAATATTCTTCCTAACAAGTACATAATGATTAAGAACAAAAGCTTTCATGAAGCGTCCAATGCTGATGATGTCTTCTGAGGCCTTTGACTTCAAGTCTTCACTTAAGAATGACTCATCTTCATAGTAACTTGTAGTAGAAATACTTTAACGACACGAGCTAAGTAATCCATATACTTCTGGTTAAGGAGAAGCTTTTGAATTAACTTCCCCTTAATTCATGCCACATAAACTTGATGTAGAAGCTTTTAATAGCTTCCCCCCAAAACCGACAATCCTCATAAGCAACTTCAAAGCTTTCAATAAAGGTTAGAAAGATTAAGCGCACAACGGAATTTAATCAAGCAAACCCCATCATATGAAATGATAATGTTGCTAAGAGAGATTGAAAGTTTTGGGGTACCCCAAGTAGATCAACAACTTCTCTTCTTACGCTTGAATAATTCTTCTGAATTTTTCTTCCCCCTGAGAGTTTAAGTTATGCATACTAGAAAGAATCAAGACATTTCTTCCCCCACGTAGTTGAAGAAAGTAAACAAATCCCATGTATGAAGCTCAAATACTGAAGTAGACACTTTATCCCATTCATGAAGTTGACATCGTAACACAAGAGTCAATTAAGTCCCGGAAATGCACATATCTTCTTCCAGAGATGCACTAGAGTCAATTAAGTCCCGGAAGTGCATATCTCTCCACATAGGATAATGATGATGAATAAATGCAACATCAAAACAATTAAACATCAAACAATAGTGTACCGTTTAGAGATTGATAACGTCACGAGTTAAAACACTGATTTTCTCTATGGTTATGACAATTGTCGTCCCGGAATGTCTTCAAATCAAAAGAAGGTATGAAGTTCATCACGTGTACTCGTTGTACGTTTAATATGTCTTCTTCTTCCCCCTTGATGGTTTTGAAACTCGAAACCAGCAATAAATCGTACGCATATGTACCTGAAAATCTCGTAAGAATAATAAATAAGCTGAATTATATATTTTGTGAGAATTAGCTGTTGATCGAAATTCTCTACTCATAAACTCTCCATGGCCATCTTTACCAATCCCCTTGACGGCAATTTTAAGTGACCACTGATGGAATGAGTCAAATATATCAAACGTGAAACTGAATAAAAATCCTTCGATCTTGTGACTTAAGCTTGCACAATTGTTGAATGAGGAATGGTGGAGAAATCTCTAAGTACCCAATACATTACTGAAGAAGTATATAAGCACAACACCTCTTGAAATTATCCACGTCGACTATGCGCGTGACACGGAGTACAATAATGTAACTCATTAATGTGATAGTTATCCAAGTCATCAAACAACCACCCCGAACCCGGAAACTAGATAAACAAGTCTTCATTCTAAGATTAAGCACGAGCAAGTTATCTTCAAAGATAAAATAAATACACGCCTTTGAAAAATCCGTCTTCAATGTCAAATAATAATACCCGATTAAACATCCGTAGCCACTAAAAATATACCATTTTTCTTGATCTCGTCAAATAAATTTTGTCACTTATCATGTCTTTTTGTCACGTCACTATATCACATCAAAACCCCGGTTATAACCAAAAATACCACATAATACCCAAATTTTATCCAAAATAATGACTTTTGAAATAAAAATTCGGATATAATTAGTATCATTTGGGCCCATTTTTTCTTGTCACAATAAGCCCGTATACTAACCAACTTCGTATTTCACAAAGAAAGTATACACAGGCCATCTCATTTACTGTAGGTCTAATTCCAAATTTGGTTCTCATAAAATACAGCCCATCAAAGTCCATATAGCCCGATCCATAAACCAACCTAAGTTATATAAAATACCACCACAACCCTAATTATCTCATATTTAACCTAACCTAATCTCTCTATCTCAAAACTTCCGCCCTCATTCTTACTTTCTCCCAACACCGTCTCTTTCTCCTACTAACACATCTCAGCCACCAAACTCCTCTTAAATCCTCCACCCCAGAATCATCTAAACTATTTTCTGTCATCTCCTTACCAACAAACGCCACCAATGATAAAAGAAGATGCAAATCACATTTTATCATGCTACAACATCTAATCTCATATACTAAGCCACGCGTCCCAGATTAATCTTCATCATTCAAACTCAGCGAAATAAATTTTAGTCCAACCTTCATGTACCGTGACCTGACCAAGAACAATCCAGTCGAATTAGTCACGTATGCACACGGTGTCAATATCCACAAAATGGGTCTCGGGTAGGTGTTAATATGATGGTTCCATGTTGGTTTTTGTTTAAAGAATCGAAACAAGAAAAAGGTTTAACATAGTTGTTACAATCTCTTTCTTTTACTTCGAATATAAAACAAAAAAAAAATCTATGATGATGTTCATTTCGTGAATCTATAAAACGAATTAAAGAATGATTTTAAAAAATTTGTTAAAAATCTTCTTTGCTTTCGTAAATTAATGACAAATCTGTGATGAGTTAAATTTGTGATTATAGATCTTAATAGATCTTGGCATGCATGTCAATCACGAAATGAATCTGAGATAGTTTTGTTTTAGTTCTGAGTCTCGTTCTGATGTGTAGATGGGATAGGTGTCGTTGGGTTAGGATAGATTTGGTGTTGTGGAGTTATAAGGGTGATGGTAATGGGTCTGGTTTTCGGGTTTTGTTAAACAGTCGTAATGTTCTTTTTTTCAAACTGCATCGCATTCATTTCTATCTGAGCTTCCATCGCAATGAATCTTTAAATACCCATCGCAAGATAAAAAATAAGCCATCGCAGTGATCTTTTAAAAACCCATCGCAACATAATGTGAGCCATCGCAATGGTTCCTTTAAAACCCATCGCAGCCTGATGGACACCATCGCAATGGTTCCATCGCAATGGTACCATCGTAACGACCCATCGCAATCAATGCGATCCTAACCAAAAGTTGTCCTTTTTCCTTAATTTCAGGATCTTACTTTTTTGGGTTTGATGTTTCTGGAAAATCTAGGTTTCTAGGGATTATTGGGTTGATCCTGATCTTCATGTTCATAAAAACAAACAAACCCATAAAAAACTATTAAAACCAGATAAGAAATATTACATTTGATAATATCATATATAAGTATAATATCAGATATGAAAAAATGAAACCATGAGACAAAATGATAAAATCGGATATGAGAATGATGATAAACATGATAGACCGTGTGTAACCGACTGTTTTGATGGACCAAGTTTCAATGATAACTAATTTGAGACAAGAATAATACGACTGCCGTGACAAAAAAATAGACAATTTTTAGACAGATTTGACCATTGTGATAAAAAATCAATAGATCGAGACAAAAAAAAATTAGACCACCACAATCAATAACAAAAAAAACACAACGATCCAAGGATTGAACCATGGCTCTTATGCCAATTGTGGGTTTGCTATATTATAGATCTGGTGGTTTTAGTGGGTGGTGGAAGGTGGTGGTAGCCATGAATGAATAGAGAGGTTGTGTGTGAAAGAAAAGGAAAATGTATTAAGAAGTGAAAATGAAAAACAAACAACAACCCCCTCCTTGGAAGCCTTGTAGGGGTATATATAGTCACACGACACCTAAACTATACATCGTTACCTAGTCTAGTCGATGCGTGTGTGACTATGATAACTAATGGGAATTCTTAAATGTCGTCACATAAAGTGAATTTCCAACAGACCTAGATTAAGTTTCCATTATGATATGAACACTAATTACTCAAGATAGAAATTCATTAGGCTTAATGACCTAAAAACCCTTATATTAAGCATTTTACATAAAATCAATACCTAGTCTTTTAGGACAAGTCTACAAACGCTCATAGCATTACATTAAGGTTATAATATTATATTAAGACAACGTATAAATACCCTAAAGCATAAGGTACAAAATTTCAATGCATAGCTTATAAATTAGGTTAAAATATGTATTTTCACCCTTTGGACATGTTTGCTTATAATAACTTAGTAAAACCAATATAAAGACTTCATGAACACATTCAGGACAATGTAGGAGGTATAAAATGAGTTTACATCAGTAGATAAATCAAGGATAATGGATTTAACAAGGATTTAGCCCTAGATCATTAGAAACCCTAACCTGACTAGGTTTTCTTCCCAATTTCACCTCAAACCTTTCTTAAACTTCGAACCAAAAACCTAAAATTTTTAATTACAATGTCTAAACCTTAATTACACCCTAATCCATCACTAATCACATTCCTAAACCCTTAGTTACAAGAATTACAAAGTTACAAGCCCTAGATTTGCATCCGACTAGGTTTTTCCCTCCAAAAACCCATTAAAAACATTTCCCCTACCAAATTCAAACTTATGATCAGTACTCATAGATATTTTGAGATATTTATAAGTAGGTGATGCACCTACTTGTGGTTTACACATCATCATTCCTATCTAATTCATGTCGTGAGCCATTTCTAGCCATAAGACTTAGATATTTTGTTCCTAGGTTGCATAGTTCTTTCCTATATTCCCTTAGTCACTAACCTAACCATCTTACATGTTTCATGGTAAAACTTGGAGCCTAAGTGTTGAAAATAATATAAATAGGAGCCTTTAGCTTCATTTTCATGTCATCCTTCACTTTCAATCTTCTACACCTACACCGTCTGTTCTAGAGCCTCCATTTAAGCCCTAATAAGTCCCTAAGATCAGTATCAAGATTTGGAAGAAGTTCTAAGAGTTCTTGAAGAGTTATGAAGAAGATATAGTCCATATGCCTCCATTAGGAGCTACCTAGGTAATCACTTTGTTATAATTCTTTCTTAGACTTTTTATAATGTTATAAAACTAATCCAAAAGAAATTAGGTCATATGATCATTTAGAATGAAAGTTACAAGTTAAAGATGTCTTAAAACCCTGGTTTTGTAATTTACATGAAATAATAAGCAAAACTCATTTCAAAGGCAATAATTATGGAGAAATATTTTTATTATGATTATAAAAGTGTTCATGATGTTTGTTCTAAGTTTCTAGATCATTTGGTACCATTTTGAGGTTGTTATGTAATTTTAAACAAGTATAGGGACTAAAACTGTCATTTTTGAAAATATTAACATTTTGGGCCAAAAGTGTCATTTTATGAAATTTAAAACTATAAGAATAAATATTGGAAAGCTTGAGACCCTAAGGTTAATATTTGAGGGGTTAAATGTAAATATTAAAAAAAAAACTATATACTTTAGCGGTTAAAAGTGTAATTAAGCTAAAGTATAACTAAAAGGGCTATTTTTACCAATTTTGAAACTAAAGAAGATAAATTATGAATATGAGAAAGTAATGAAGGTATCATGTTAGTAGGGAGATTTGTACAAAGATGTTTCATCTCGATATTACGTTTTGACTGAGTGGTTAGGTTTACGATTTAAAGTGTCCTCGCTCCTCAAACATTTATAGAATGGCTTCCGAGTATGATGGCCCGAACAATGATGCTAGAATTACAACAAAATATTAATTAAAGAATACATAACTAATACTTAAAAGTATTAAACTAAATATCAAAGACTTGATACTATACACAATGTGTTAATCCAGGTTTGTATGAGACCAAGTTGTGGTTTGTATGACCAAGCTGTTTGTTTGTGAAATGAAATATATCTGATGTAACTCAAACTCTATGGATGCCAGGTGAGTTCATAGCCTAACTTTTAAATGCTTTACAAATGATTTGAAAACCCATGAGGGTATATATGCTAAAATGGAATACTTGTGTATTTGAATTGTATGCTTTTACTGCAATATGTTATTACATGATTGCCCAAACTTTTACTTGCTACCCAAATTTCAGGAATCATTAAACACTTACATGTGCGTTAATAAGGTAAATAGATCTATTAGAAGTAAAGAATCCTATTTGTGTTACATGTTCGTGTAGGTAATCAAGCACACTTTAATATAACTATTCTCGTTGAACACTTTATGTGTGCACTAATATGGTGAATAGATCTATTAGGTTTAACGAATCCTGTTTGTGTTACCTGTACGTGGGGTAATCGAGCATACTTTATTAGAACTAATGGGTAACCAGGGACATGTAGGTTACTTGTCATGAGATCCTGTCATGACGGTCACTTCGGTGAATTCTGTTAGTCTTGATGTCATGAAGCTTAGTGCACTAAGAATTGATTGTTTTATGTGAACGAATAGCAACGTAGCTCAAATTGGTAGACATGTATTCAAAACTGTTATTACAAACCTATGAATTCACTCAACCTTTGTGTTGACTTGTAAGCATATATTTCAGGAAATTGTGACTGTTAACATGGAGCAGCATAAGGATGGCATGAAGAGGAACAAGTTTGAAATTATTGATATAGATTTTGGGAACCTCATATTGTAAAACTCTGATTTTTAAATGATATATAAAGAAAGTTGATTTAATCAGTCTGTTGAGTTGTTTTCCATCATTATGGCTTGTGTTCCATAAATTAATACCCCAAATTAGCTTCCGATGCTATAAGGTAAAAATATGGGTGCTACAGATTGGTACTCAGAGCCATGGTTATAGAGAACAAGAATTAAAATCTTGACTATAACTACTTTTAAAATATTTTCAAGAAAGTCCTTCGTATCAAAAGTCAGTGCTGCTACAAGAATGATGTAAATGTCTATACTGATACTCTTCAGAATTACGTGTAAGTTTAAAGATAATACTTAAATGATATTATTTTTAAGTATATATAATATTATATTATTAATATAAACACTAATTACTCAAGATATAAAGTCATTAGGCTTAATGACCTAAAAAACCCTTATATTAAGCATTTTACATGGAATCAATACCTAGTCTTTTATGACAAGTCTACAAACACTCATAGCATTACATTAAGCTTATAAAATTATATTATGACAACGTACAAGTACTCTAAAGCACAAGGTACAACATTTCAACGCATGGCTTATAAATTAGGTCAAAATATGTATTTTCACCCTTTGGACATGTTTGTTTAGAATAACTTAGTAAAACCAATGTAGAAACTTCATGAACACATCAAGGACAATTTCGGAGGTATTAAATGAGTTTACATTAGTATCCAAATCAAGGATAATGGATTTGACAAGGATTTAGCCCTAGATCATTAGAAACCCTAACCCGTGTAGGTTTTCTTCCTAATTTCACCTCAAACCTTTGTTAAACTTTAAAACAAACACCCAAACTTCTTAATTATAATGTCTAAACCCTAATTACACCCTAATCCATCACTAATCACATTCCTAAACCCTTAATTACAAGAATTACAAAGTTACAAAGTTACAAGCCCTAGATTTGCATCCGGTTAGGTTTTTCCCTTAAAAACCCCATTTAAAACGTTACCCTACCAAATTAAAACTTAGAATAAATATTTTGAGATATTTCTAAGTAGGTGATGCACCTACTTGTGGCTTATAAATCACCATTCCTATCTAATTCATGTCGTGAGCCATTTCTAGCCATAAGACTTAGATATTTTGTTCCTAGGATCTACAAACTTGCATAGATCTTTCCTAGCTTCCCTTAGTCACTAATCTATCCATATTACACGTTTCATGGCAAAAATTGGAGCCTAAGTGTTGAAAATAGTATAAATAGGAGCCTTTAGCTTAATTTCATACCATCCTTCAGTTTCAATCTTCTACACCTACAAATTATTTTCTAGAGCCTCAATTGAAGCCCTAATAAGTCCCTAAGATTAGTATCAAGCTTTGGAAGAATTTATAATAGTTGTTGAAGAGTTATGAAGAAGATACAGTCCATATGCCCCATTAGGAGCCATTTTAGAGCTACCTAGGTAATCACTTTGTTAGCTAATCTTTGATCTTGTTATAATGTTTTCTTAGACTTTTTATAATGTTTATAGGATGTTATAAAACTAATCTAAATTAAATTAGGTCATATGATCATTAAGAATGAAAGTTATAAGCTAAAGATGTCTTAAAACCCTAGTTTTAAATTTACATGAAATAATAAGCAAAAACCCATTTCAAAGGCTATAATTCTGGAGCAATGTTGTTATTATGATTATAAAAGTGTTCATAAACTTTGCTCTAAGTTTATAGGTCATTTGGTACAATTTTGAGGTTGTTATGTAATTTTAAACAAGTATAGGGACTAAAACTGTCATTTTTTAAAATATTAACATTTTAGGCCAAAAGTGTCATTTTATGAAAGTTAAACTATAAGAATAAATATTGTAAAGTTTAAGACCCTAAGGTTAATATTTGAGGGTTTAAAATGTAAATATTAAAACTATATACTTTAGGGGTTAAAAGCGTAATTAAGCTAAATTATAACTAAAAGGGCTATTTTTACCAATTTTGAAACTAAAGAAGATAAATTCTAAATATGATAAAGTAATGAAGGTATCATGTTAGTAGAGAGCTTTGTACAAAGATGTTCCATCTCGATATTACGTTCTGACTGAGTGGTTAGATTTACGATTTAAAGTGCCCTCGCTCCTCAAACGTTTATAGAATGGCTTTCGAGTATGATGGCCTGAAAAATGATGCTAGAATTACAACAAAATATTAATTAAAGAATACATAACTAATACTTAAAAGTATTAAACTAAAGATCAAATACTTGATATACTATACACAATGTGTTAATCCAAGTTTGTGTGAGACCGAGTTGTGGTTTGTATGACCAAGCTGTTTGTTTGTGAAATGAAATATATCTGATGTAACTCAGACTCTATGGATGCCAGGTGAGTTCATAGCCTTACTTTTAAATGCTTTACAAATGATTTGAAAACCCGTAAGGGGGATATATGCAAAAACTAGAATACTTGTGTATTTGAACTGTATGCTTTTACTGAAATATGTTATTTCATGATTGCCCAAACTGTTACTCACTGTTTTAAAACCTAGGTTTTTAATTAACCTGGTCGAGTGACCGGTTCACCGGGTCAAACCGGTCTTATGTCAAAAGTACTACCCACGTGTTATGTGTATATGGAAACCAGCGTTACTTGATAGTTGATAGTGTACAACTAGTTTTTAGCATAAAAACAAATTACTCAAACCAATTAAAGTAGACACTGTTTTGACTTATCATTCTCCCAGAACTGATACCAATTTTATATCCCTATCTTCTTTAGTTTATTATTTTTGAAAATCTATCTTATTTAGATTAACAACTTGAAAACTCATATTGTAAACAAAAATCTCACATTCTCATACGAGTTTCATTTAACAAAACCTCACTTCCATTTATATTATCCAATCACTGGTCATTCCTACCAAAATGGATCTCACCACTTATGATCTATTCATCCCTACCAAGATAGATCTCACCACTTATAACTTATTCATCCCCTTATTAGCGAATCCTCTTCATGTGAATGAATCAAAGTGTGTGATTCAACAACAAAAAGAACTGTTAATTTCATCATTTGATATCAGATCATTCTCTCTTTTTCTTTGATATATGTTGAACCGGCCGGTTTTCGAACCAGCGGTTCGACCGTGTCGATAAAAAACCGGCGATTTAATCCGGTTCAAGTAT
The DNA here is from genome assembly GCA_025667525.1 of Glebionis coronaria. NCBI lineage: Eukaryota > Viridiplantae > Streptophyta > Magnoliopsida > Asterales > Asteraceae > Glebionis > Glebionis coronaria. The sequence goes on along the minus strand of CM046876.1, from coordinate 444,503,217 downwards.
TAGTATAAACCCGGCTTACAATGTCCCGGTCATCATTATGTTTCCCGGTTGAACCGGTCGAGTCGAACCGGTTTTTAAAACATTGTTGTTACTTGCTACCCAAATTTCATGAATCATTAAACACTTACATGTGTGTTAATAAGGTGAATAGATCTATTGGAAGTAACGAATCGTGTTTGTGTTACGTGTTCATGTGGGTAATCGAGCATACTTTATTATAACTATTCTCGTTAAACACTTTATGTGTGCACTAATATGGTGAATACCTCTATTGCGTTTAACGAATCCTGTTTGTGTTATCTGTACGTGAGGTAATCAAGCATACTTTATTAGAACTAATGGGTAACCTAGAACATGTAGGTTACTTGTCATGAGATCCTGTCATGACGGTCACTTTGGTGAATTCCGTTAGTTTTGATGTCATGAATCTTAGTGCACTAAGAATTGACTGTTTTATGTGAACGAATAGCAACGTAGCTCAAATTGGTAGACATGTATTCAAAACTGTTATTACAAACCTATGAATTCAAACCACTCAAGGGTGGCCTAGTGGCAAAAAGATTTGTGACTATCACTCCAAAGTGTGTGAGGTCTCAAGTTCAATTCCCACTAGGTGCAAACAACCTTGAAGTGGCCACGCCAACCTCCTGAAAAGGGAGGGCTTTACCTGGTTTGAGTCTGTGTGGCGGTGGGCTCAAACCCTGTGGATTAGTCGGCCAATGAGTCGGAAATCACGGTTACCAAAAAAAAACAAAAAAAACCTATGAATTCACTCAACCTTTGTGTTGACTTGTAAGCATATATTTTAGGAAATTGTGACTGTTAACATGGAGCAGCATAAGGATGGCATGAAGATGCACAAGCTTGAAATTATTGAAATAGATTTTGGAAATCTCATATTGTAAAACTCTGATTTTTAAATGATATAAAGAAAGTTGATTTAATCACTCTTTTGAGTTGTTTTTATCATTATGACTTGTGTTCTATGAAGTAATACCCAAAATTAGCTTCCGCTACTATAAGGTAAAAATAGGGGTGTTACACCTTTGTACTAAAGAACGCAGGAGCTACCTACCAACGACTGGTGGACAAGGCTGTTGATAGTCAAGTTAGGCGCAACCTGGAAGTTTACGTAGACGACTTAGTCATAAAAAGTCACACGGATGAAGATCTCATCCGAGATATCCAAGAGACCTTTAGTACATTAAGGAAGATCAACATGAAGTTGAACCCTAAGAAGTGTACCTTCGGTGCAACCGAAGGTACGTTCTTATGGTACATGATTGACCCTCATGGGATTAAACCATGCCCCAACAAAATGGAGGCAGTAATACAATTTCCATCCTCAAGAACATTGAAAGAAGTGCAATCACGTAACAGGAAGCTACCAGGACTAAATAGATTCCTTTCCAAATCTGCAGAAAAATCACTCCCCTTATTCAAAACACTCAAGGAGTGCATAAAGAAGGGAGACTTCCATTGGACAAAGGAAGCGGAGGAATCTTTTGACCAGTTAAAAAAGCACTTGGAAGAACTCCCCATGTTGGTCGCACCTAGATCAAAAGAGTAGGGATGGCAACGGGTCGGGTTCGGGTCGGGTTTTAGTAAACCCGTACCCGCACCCGTTTATAATATCCACACCCGCATGCGGCCCAATACCCGATGGGTACCCGATTATTATCACCCATCGGGTTTTCGGATTTTACCCGCGGGTATCGGGTATCCACAATTAAATTTCGTTGGACATAATGTGCGCATAAACTTAAGAAAAACGATCAAAATATGCTAATATATTTTTTAAGTTTTTAAAAGATAAAGAATGCTAATTCAGTATCATATTATGCGACTTAATATATCGAATAAATCATTATTTTTGTTTTAAAATTACAAAAATCGCAAACATCTTAATGCACACCAAATGTAACTAATATGAGCATTCCTTTTATTTAACAATCTTCGTCTATTATTTCGCTCAAATTTAATAATTATATAAAATAGCAATAAAAGTGGGTACGGATTTTGGTAAACGGGTACGGATTTTGGTAAACGGGTACGTATACGGGTAAACGGGGCGCGTATTACTAGAATCCGAACCCGAACCCGTACCCGCGAAAAATAAAACATCCCAACCCGAACCCGCCAAACCCGCCAACCCGACTCCGAACCCGACCCAGTCGGTTCGGGTTTCGGTTTTCCCCATCGGTTCGGGTGATTTTGCCATCCCTACAAAAGAGGAGTTAATCGTGTACTTACCAGCCACACATGGAGCAATCATCGCAGTTCTGATGACGGATAGGGAGAATGTGTAGACACAAGTTTACTTCATAAGCAGGGCTCTACAAGGTCCAGAACTGAATTATGCCCTAATGGAAAAACTGGTTCTGGCACTCGTGTATGCGGCAAAAAGATTACGCAGGTAGTTTCAGGCGCATCCTATAGTCATAATCATAGATCAGCCGATAAAGAAGATCATATCGAAGCCGGACGTGGCAGGAAAGCTACAAAAGTGGAGTGTCTTGTTAGGCGAGCACAACATCACATACAGACCACGTACCGAGGTCAAAGGTCAGATCTTGGCAGACTTTATCATAGAAAAGCCAGAAGATGAGGAGCCCACGCCTAAAAATGATGAGGAACCCCATGACCCTTGGGTCTTGTTCACTGGTGGATCCTCATGCGTCGATGAATCCGGGGAAGGCCTCATCTTGACCAATCCTGAGGGTATGGAATTCACGTATGCCCTACGTTTCGAGTTCACAGCTATGATTAACGAAGTTGAGTATGAGGTGCTAATAGCGGGATTAAGGATCGCAGCTCGCATGGGTGTGCGTAACCTTAAAGCAAACGTAGACCCGCGACTGGTAGCTAATCACATCCTATGTGAGTACTAGGCAAAAGAAGATAATATGATCCAATACCTAAGGAAGAATAAGTCACTAATTCAAGGCTATAGAAAGTTTACCATACGACAAGTTCCAATAGGGGAGAACAAAAAAAGCTTATGCCCTTAGTAAGATCGCATCCACCAGCTTCGTGCACCTGTCCAAACAGGTTCTGGTGGAAATATTAAAGGAAAAACCCATAGCAGAGACAGAAGTGTCCACGGTCGTAGAAGAGGAAGGTCCTACATGGATGACCCCCATAATTGATTACTTAACCGATGAAGCACTTCTGCAAGACAAAACTAAAGCTCAACAAATCAGAAGACAGTCGCAGTAGTTTTAGGTAAGGAATGGAATCCTTTATAATAGATCATTTTTGCAGCCATGGTTGCGATGCGTTGGACCACGACAAGCGAACTATGTGAAGGTTTATATAGTTCATAACAATTACACAAAACCCTAAATGAGATCAAAGCACACATATAGCGGAAGCGATTTAACAAGATCATAATAACACAATTATAATTAATCGAATTAGAGTTACATACCTTTTAGCTAAAGGAAATCCACAAGATAAAGAACGAATCACCAATTAGGGCTTATAACGTACACCACCAAGATATAGTCTAAAGTAAGACTATATTACGTTCTTGTACACACGTAATACAACGACCTAACCGTGATTCTATCACGTGTAAACCGAGCTTCTACGATTGTGTAAAATCTACCCAACAACCTTATAGAAGAGCTAGGACTAGATTATAAGCAAAATCGAATACCGAGAAAAAACCACACAAAACCCTTTTGTGGTTTGATGTTGCGATCAGCCAAAGAGGGAGAGAAGAGAGATGTGTTGTGAATTATGAGGGTGAGGGGTTGTTTATATAGGCCTAAGAAACTTGATTTTCAAGCAAAACAAATAAAAGGAAAGTTTTTCCTTCCCCTTTTTGCCTCCATAACCGACGGCCCAAACACCCCTAAGGGGTGTTCTAGAACCTTATTTTCTTCTTCCTTTTAATTCCAGAATGCTCTTTAATACTTAACTCTTAATTATTTAACGGTCGTTAAAGTTATAGCTCGGTTTAATTTAATAAATATAATGAATATATTTATTAAACAAATTAACTCTTTACGTATTGTGTGCAATCCCGTAATCTCGAGTTCGATCCTATCACACGACTATTAAATATAAGTCCATAAACTTTCAGCTCCCACTTGGACATATTTCGAATATCGTGATTACATTGACTAGCGTCTGGTTACACTAGCAATGTCTCTAGTACAACTCGAGTAAGGTCTCCTTGATAAAACCTTTTAATGATTCATCATTATTATTATCCTTTTATTTCTAACACAATGTTAATAAGGATATAAATCTCAGTCATTCCTTTCATTAACCATTATGTTTCTCGTTCACGGATTCAGCAAGATTACCAAAAAAAAATTGGGTGTGGCCACACAAACATCTTACTAATCCCACGAGGGGCCCAGATGTATTAAAACTCCAAAACGAAATTGGAGGAAATAAATCCCATATTTACTACAAACAAAACCAATGAATTTTGCAACACTTTTGAAAATAATCCTTATAGCTACCAGTTACGTTTAGCGTTAGATTATTCCACAAAAATGCACTAGATTCAAAACAGTTTTCTGGTATCTCAGGTCTGAGGATAACTATATATGATTTACTTGATGACAAAGATCCACATAGTAAAATCATATAGTTGGGATAAGTCCAATATCCGATTCATCGAATATCATCCAAATTCGATCAATATACTTTCAAGTATACTCTATCGCAATTTTGAATTGTCTTAATTTAATAATATTTCTTTAACACCCTCAAATTACATTGCGCAGCGGAAATACACATTTGGGTGCTAAACTCAAACATCGTCATTAGAACACTTTATACGTTCTCAAAATGAGACATTTAAAAGATAAGATAAAATAATATTGTCTTTAGTCTAAAGTTTTCAATCCCAATAAAGAAATTTTATAAATATCAGAGTAGCGCTTCGGTCCCTTCAAAATACCATCCCAAAAATACAAACCTTTTATCAACTATATAATACTCAAAATGATTTTTATAATTTCCTACAGATAAAAGATAACATTTAATGATGACAGGGAAAGAAAACAGTTTCAGACTGAACAACTATAAAAGCGACACCGCAACCTTCCCAAGCAAGCTCCTTTATCAACTCATCAGATTACCTGAAATACATGCTTAAACACATCAACAATAATGTTGAGGCGAGTCCATAGGTTTAACAAAACACATTTGAACACATCATAAAATCAATCATAATCGTTTAATAGCATTGTGGCCATACAATCTATTAATCAGGCATATCATCTTATAGCAATAACTAATGAATTGTATTAAGCTCATGACACCGACCCCTTAACTTAGTCACCCACGGCAAATGCCAGCATGACTATATGAATTCCATTGCCCCTACTAGGGTATCGGTTGCAAGTATACCACATTCTCATTCTCGTAAATTATCCTTCTCAGGGGTCACTCAACGTAAAGCCCTGGTCTCAGATAGGGTTGTCAGCCCAATAGTACTATCATTTGAATAAGCGGCTATTTACAACTCACAACAAAGAGCTAGAACATAGTTAACGGTTCATGAAATTAGGGACTTTTGCAACTTCGGTACTTATACAATTCAAAGCAACAACAGGCAATATTCGAGTCCAACAATTACTCATGACATGTGTTCATTTTATTTCAAATAGCATGTATCCCCCTCGCGGGTTTTAAAATCATTAAAACAAGTATAAAGTGAGGCTATAGACTCACCTTGAGTAATAGTTATAGTAAGACGACTTTCAACGATTGACGATGGCCGACGAACACGAAATTCACAATCTATCAAAATAAAACACGCACCTTTAATAATATATTCAACTAATATCTCATACTTAATAAAATAAAATAAATAATTCAAAATCAAAATAAAACTCACACCATTCTCAATTAAATAATTCCTACACATGTACACCTATTACACTTTTACTTTATTTATTTCCTTTATTAAAAATCTGTCGATATATATATACTAATCGTTCAAACTGTTTTACCTACTTAGACACGTCAAATGTTTACGATACTACTCAGAGACTTCACTTACTATATATAGAAAGTACTCCCAAAGGTTGGTTAAATGATTTTACTTTTAAGGTTCCCTGCCCGACACATCTTCGAACTACAAAAACCGGACAGTTTTATCATATAGTCTTTTTAACCTCTATAAACGACTCCATTTGCAAAACCGACACTCATGTTTGAAAACAGACTCAACATCCTAATGTTTACACTACTTCATCAGTCCTTGACTCAATTCAAAATCCTTTCTATAGTCCCCGAGATTCGATCCAAATATAGACAACAACTATATATTGTGCCGATACTCGTCTCCCGGTATACGAATAATCAAACTATCATAACTTTTCGCTCGTTTGGAGCTAGAAGCTCTACTTTATACCAAATCGAAGCTCGTGAAATTCTCTAAAACAATATCTAATTAACTTATATCATACACAAATTTAAGTTTTCCAAAAATTGCCTTTTAGCTGCTGATTAAAAATACATACTTAAAAATCACTCAAAATCATATTTTTCACCCATTTTAACCTCATTTTTACCACTATAATTGTACTAATATCACTATTTTCAATCCTAACATCTTATATCATCCTAGATGATCAAATCAAATAAAACCTAACTCAAAAATTTCAACATGCAACAAGTAAAAATTATATATATCATTACAAACACCTACATAGAACACATAAACAAGATCAAAACCATAGTTTTTCATCAAAAATGGGTTTTTACAAAAAGTGCTTACATGTAGGTAGATTTTATACCAAAAGATGGAGATTGAAGTAACTAAGATAGGACTTTGATTGGTTTTTATAGATTCAAGCTAGAAAATTGTTGATCAAGGGTTTTTGTGGGATGGAGGGTGACGGCATGAATGAGGGTGGGAGAGAGAGATGGTAAATTTTGGTGTTAGTGGTTTTATTATGTGTTTGTGTTATAAATTTTTCCTTTTATATGGGAGAAGTTTAGGGTAATTTTTGCCAATTGTGATTCTTGTGGACTAAATTGCAAATACTTGTTTAAAAAGCGGGAAATGACTATTAGTCAATTTTGAAAATATTTACGGGTCTCGGGTTTCATAAAAATACTTCTCAAAACTTAAAACGCACACAAAATATGATATTATATAGTCCCGGCACGACTTAATACGAAACTAAAAATAAAAACTTCAAAATATCAAACATCGTCATAAATAAAAATAAAACCTAAAATTTCGGGCATCCGTTGATATCGTGATCACTAATAATCCTCGCAACTCGTCAAAACGTAAAAATTTAACTTTCAACATTCGTTCAATTCAAATCACCAAACATTATAACATTCAATCTCGTCAAAATTTTAAAAATATACGTAAAAATATAATTAAATAATGATCACGGGTTCGGGTTATCACATCCTATCCTCCTAAAAGAGAGCGACGTCCCGGCGCTCGACCCGCCTCACACTCGTAATTTCTCTTCTAAAACCAATATGACATCTTTTCCTTAAGAAATCCTCACGTCCTTCACACCAGTTCAACTCAATTCCTATAATATCACCATACCAAAGAATACTATCATATTTCAACTTTCAAATTTTCACTTTCTAATAGTCCCAATCTTTCGTCATTCATAATCCTTCTACATCACTTCCTTAGTTCCATTTCCTACTTCAATATCCTGATATCTTAACTTACGGTCATGTAAAATCTCAAGTTGCACATCCTAATTACTGATATGACTGCTATCATCGCATAAAGATTCCATCATCAATAGATTTCGTTTGACCTCATATTAATATACTAAAGATAACATCATCCCAAGTTTCGATCACATCTACACAAGTACAATTTCCATTGTTCAAATTATCCTTTCACTATGTCCGTTGATTTCCGAAAATACGTAATATTCTTTCTTGACTCGATTCTTCTCACTTTTTGTTGAAGATCTAACACTTTAAAAGCTAACTTCAGTCTCTGGGTTATATATATACTATATTCAAACTTTATTCCATTATCTTTCCTTCTTACAACGATTTCCAAAAATTGAAAAAATATTGACACTACGACCCGGGGTTATTTGACAATTTCATCACTAAATTCCTAGTAATTTCTTTCTTTCCTTTATTCACAGATTGCATCTCGTAACAGTCACCTATACAATTCCCTATGCTCTTTTTCCACTCTCATCTAATCCAACAATCACTACACTGAACCACTGTATCATCCATATTATATCATTATATCTTTCTTTTATCATATATTGCTTAGATAACTCCATTAGTTTCAAACATTCAAATCTGACTATTAATACATTTTCCTGATGTCATAATACATCTTACCCAACCAGAATGTATCTAATACTTAACTTGTGAAATTCCTTTAATACTACATATAGCACTCTCGCACTCTTAGAATAACTGAATTCTCTTTGATCTGAAAAATTCATTCACCACCGTCCTCTCATTCCTAACACATCCTCCTTCAAATAGATAATTACAATAATCGATTTTGTTCCTCTAAAATATTTCATCTCAGTTATCCCTATTACTAATCCATTTCAAAATTTCTCACAATCATGTTGATCTTCTTTCCTTAGTATCCCTTTTCCATTAATCCATCAATTCGATTCCAACTTTTCATTCCATTCCATCCACTTTGCTTGTTATACCAATATTCAAAAATCTCAAAACTCAAGATTCAATTCTCAAAACTCAAGACTCAATAGTCGACTCTCAAATACTTTTATAATTTTTGTAAACATTTTCCTTCTCCTTCTTACTGAATACTTCGACTACCACATTTGTCCCAAAAAAATTACATCTCGTAATACAGAGCTATAACGCATCTCGTAATCATGATCACTTTTGATTAAAAATTATTACATACTTAATTCCATACAAGTAATATTTCACAGTTCCAAAATAGGTACCACATCGTTGAAACTCAAAATTATATAATTCCCCTTTATACTTCTCTAATTAAGTCAACTTACTACTATTACTTTCTCCTACACATTTGGTAACGTCAAGATATCATCATCGCAGCTCTACAATTTCTTCAGATTCCTCCGATACTGACAATACAGGCACATAACTCAACCTATCCTCAGCGTTCATAAACTACTTTCTTAACTGACGAAGATCAGATCTCAAGACTACAACTTGGATGCATGAATGGATTTCACACATTTAGTTCTTCTTTGTCAGCTTTATCAATGGTTCAGCAATCAGTGAAAACATTTCGATAAACCTTCGATAATACCCAGCTTATACAAAAGAATTAATAAGCTTCAATCGGCTTCGTCGGTATCGACAAATCCTCAATCGCTTCAATCTAGTCAAGATTTCCACGAATACTTCAGCCATAAATCGCACAATCTATAATTTACATCAATTCCAGCTAAAATTCATATCCAAAGAATTTCACACACCATTCCTCCTTCCTTAACAATTTTTTTCAATTGTTATCAAATATTTTCCTCACTTTCCCTAATGTTAACCATACAAAACATCAATCATCAATATTGGATACCGATTCTTGGTAATCAATTTGCTCAATCTCACAACAATCATCTTTCTCCCAAAACAGCCAGCTCCTTTTCTTACTTTCATTACTACGTTTCTTATGACTTACCCTTCTAGTCTTATCAGATTATTCTTATTGTCTCATCCGCCAATCCTTACAATTGATCAAACTACCATCCTCAATTTCCCAACAATGTCAAATGACAAAGTATACAAGCAGATTACATAACTTCCATCACTAAGCTAACACAAAGCTTCTTTTTCCCAAGACGACAGTAAACTCTATGATTCCGTAGGACGATCACAAAATGCTCTTAACTACGAATTCTCCTTCTCATTCCTTTTTTTACTACTACTGGTGAAGTGCACCGAAAATACGACCTATTACAGTTTCTTCCCTGCATACCTTCTCTTCTTTTACCAAACAAAATCCTTAAATAGAAATTCCACTTATTAATTCTTGTAATCAGTACTCAATGCTCAGCAAAATTTCAAATCAATCCTTCCCATCTTTACTTATTATATCCTACAACTTTCATCCTCATTCCAACAATTCCCAACGCAGCCCTAGTTCGGTTAATTGTGTTACATTACTTAATTCCGTAAGTTCAGAAATTATCTTCTTAATATATATATATATATATATATATATATATATATATATATATATATATATATATATATATATATATATATATATATATATATATATATATATATATATATATATATATATATATATATATATATATATATATATATATATATATATATATACTAGCGTCGTAACCCGCCCAATGGGCGGGGTCGTTTCTTTTCTTGTTCCGGAGGGTTTATTGTCATGCGTATTAGTTTCTTAAATCTGTAATTTAACCTTTAGTATATTTTAGTTATAGTTTACGATTAAGTAACGTTTATTTGTGGTCAACGGGCGGGATTTGTTTTTTTTCTTAATATGAAAGAACCATTGATGAGGAACCCATGACCCAGTGACTCGATCGGGCTGACCCAATGATCGATCTCCTTTCCCAGTGACTTGACCGGGTTGACCCGATGGTGAAACCCTAACCAGATATATTGCTATAATATGATTCGCAAATTTATATTAAAAATAGATATTATTAAAAGATTTAACATTCTATCCGAATTTAAAAATATATATTTCAAAAATTAATAAATAAATTTCATATCTAAACCTCACAAACACACATTAATGAAAACAAAAACCTTTACACTTGGATAAACCTTAAAAAGAATACCAAATATCAGAAAAACAACGTTATGTTATTTTCCTATACTGGAAAGACACAAGTTTAATAGTAGCGAAGACGTGAATTTTTTTTACATTTTCGTCTGGATTTTTATATTTTTGTCTGTATTTTTACGTTTTCGTTCGTTTTTTTTTACGTTTTTATCAGCGTTTTTACGTTTTGCTCAAAATATTTTGCACATTCCGGACGAAAACATAAAAACACTAACGAAAACTTAAAAATACAGATGTAAATGTAAACTTACTGACGAAAACGTCAAAAATTAGACTAAAACGTAAAAAAAATCGGACGATAACGTAAAATATGAGACAAAAATATAAAAATACTGACGAAAACGTAAAAAATGGGAAGAAAAAGTAAAAAATCAGACGAGAACGTAAAAATTCGGACGAAAACGTAAATATTCTGACGAAAGCATAAAAATCATACGAAAACGTAAAGATTCGGACGACAACGTAAAAAATCAGACGAAAACGTAAAAATACTGACGAAAACGGACTAAATCGAAGAAAAAAACTTAAAAAACTGACGAAAACGTAATATACTTATGAAAACTTAAAATTATTGGCGAAAACATATACAACTGACAAACACGTGAAAAACTAACCACAACGTAAAAATAACTGACGAAGACATAGAAAAGTGACAAAAACGTAAAAAAAAATGGCGAAAACGTGAAAAATGAAGAAACGTAAAGAAAACTGACAAAAAAGTGAGAAACTGTCGAAACGTACAAAATTTGAGAAAAGGTGATATGGGGTTTGTGGTTTTTTAATTTTTTAGTTTGTTATTTAATATTTAAAATGTATTTGTTATAGTTTACCCTAAAGTAGATTTTATATATAATTTAAAATGTATAAATTTTTTAATGTTATTTTGTATTTTTTGTGCTTGTGTGTTTTATTGAATAAATACATAATTTCTTGTAATAATTTTGGCAAATCGCACATCAAAATATCATCAAAATAGACCAATAAAACCAAATTATGCTACAGAAAATATTTTTGTTATACTTTATTGAGTCTTGGAGGTACAAAAGATATAATAGGAATAAAAACCGGTGATTTTCGGATGCGTTTCGTCGACGTTTACACGTTTTTTCGAAATGAAAACGGGGTCTATTTTTATCCAAGGGCATACCATTGGAAAGGGCACGAGATTACGATTCCAAAGGTACTTTCATTTTTTATTGGGGCAATTCGATGTATCTTTTATGGACCGGACAAGCTTATGTATTATATAAGCCCAACACAATCCCAACTAAAAGTGTCATTAAATATAACGGTTTGCATGTTTATAATTAAAACTAAGCACAGCCCAGTTGGTAAAATGGGTGGTGCTAAGTTTTGAGGGAGGAGATTAGGGTTCAAATCTTGTTAGTGGCATTTTTTGTCATTAATTGATTTAACTTGGTTAATGTCCGACCCAGTCCAAAAAAATCTGACCCGGTTCAGATCAAACATTACCTAGGCTTGGTTCAAGCCGGTTCAGACCTGAGCCGACGGTCCATAATTGAACCAAACCGGTCCATATTTGAACCAGACCGGCCAAATTCGAACCGTTGAACCAGTTCGGTTTAGATTCGAACCTTCGAACCAGACCGGGCCAGATTTGAATATGACCGGTTGAGATTCGAACCAGATCCGGTTCAATAATCAAAACGCGATTCTCAAAACTGCGTTTCCAAAACGCAGTTTTCAAAAATCTGCGATTTCAAAACTTAGAAAACATGAAAAATTGAGAGATTTTAGGGATTTCTGTAATACTATTGGCTAATAGGTGCCATGTCACATATGACATGGAATAAAAGTGTGGTATCAAGTCATAGTTATACCTATATATATATATATATATATATATATATATATATATATATATATATATATATATATATATATATATATATATATATATATATATATATATATATATATATATATAGAGTTATATATATATATATATATATATCTTTACATTATATATAAGAGGAGGGATTTGCCACATAATCAATCAGGGAACTAATCCCAGTCAGCACATGGGCTTACGGTCTGTGCTTAATGTCACGACTCCTTATGATATATCTATCCTTCCAAAAAACACTTCCTCGTCTTCTTTTAAACCCTAAAAGTGAACCCTCGATCCATATCTATGTTCATCAAAAAAGTAGCAGATTATTAAAAAAAAAAACCGGTATTGTTAATCGACTTTTTTTTTTTTTTTGATATTGTTAATTAAACCTTACTCCGACCCCTTCTCATTAATATGATGCATTATCATCAGTTTCATTGTTTTTTTTATTTTTATTTTGATATTGTTTTTTCATAATTGTTTATTAATATGATGCATTAATAAACTATTTTTGCAATTTTATTTACATTAACGACAAATCAACAATGTTCGGTTTGAATTTTTCATACCAACACTCTCAGCACACACGTTTTTATGTTTGTAATGCAACTTGAGAATTGATTTTATGTTGTTGTTAGGGTTCGTGGCGGTACATTCAAGATCCTCAAAGACACTACAAACACCACAAGTAGGAAGATATCAGAATCATCATCCTTGACACCCACGTGGTACACTCTAGGAGCACGAACGGATAGAAACTAAAGAGAATATTTCCATCCCTGCCAATTGGACATCAAATAAGGTATTCACGTGTTTTTCATAGTTGTGGAATGTATTTACTGAGATGAACTTGAATTAGAAATTCCAAACACCCTCTTAATGGTTTTTCGAACTACTTAGTTTGGAATAAGCAAACTATAAATTGCTTACATAACATGCTGATTGGGGTTGCTGATATAAGTTCATTATTAGCTTTATACAAATGCATGAGATGTGCTATGAATGATGCAGTCGGCTTTAATAACAGTGTTTCTGGTGATTTGGATAGCGGGCTGGTTAATGGGTCTCTTAATTCGCCTATTGGTGTTTGGCCAACTATAAATTGGTGTCACTAAAGGTTCAAAACCGATGTAAAATATGGAACCGTTTGGTTTATTAACTCAACTTATTTAATGAAGAATGCATGTTGTCGTACGGGAAAGGCCACCACTTTTGGAGCTTCTTGATGGAGTGTCATTAATTTTTCAATAGGCGGCGTCTTTTGTGGATGAGACATTGGATGCAGATTGTGGGGACAGTCCCTACGATTGGCTGGCGATGCAGGAGCTATGAAGGCGTGGGTTTTCTTGTGGGTCATTTTTTGCTCCTGCGGGTTAGCTGACCCACTCTCGGGCCAATGTAAGGTTTTGTACCCTTTCTACTTCAAATCAATCCAAAGTTTTTGTTTTATCTAAAATTGAATCTTTATTGTCGGGTTCTGGTGCATGCATCATATGCTATTACATAGCTGCAATCTGACATTTAGTGAGCTTTAAAATTGGCGTTTGGCGCCTTTGATGGTCCCTTGGCAGTTAATGATTGGTGCAAGGGTCACAATGGTGGTGATGGTTTTTCGGCTGAATCACTTGCAACCATAACTGATATTTTGGTATAATCATTAAGCCCACCTCAGTGTGCTGGTGGATCTACTCTTAGCAAAGGTTCACCATATTAAATAATAATTTTTATATAATATTAGTTGAACTATGTATAGATAGATAGGAGTAGGTTCCGTATCTTGACTTTAGCATATAAAAGGTACATATTGGTGACAGGAATGGATGACATGATCGAGTCATCTTTTGGCAGATAATGTGTTGTTCAAAAGATTACAATTTATGTTATTCAAACAACAACAAAACTGTTCCATTATTCAATAACAACATACTTGCATTTGCTCCCAATAAAACAAGAACATACTTGCATTTGATGCCTAAATCTTTATATAAAGTTAACTTGATGGAAGATCTTAAGATTCTCCATTTAATGGATGCATATGCGTCCTTCACACAACATCTCCTATTCTTTTTACAATTTATGACCAAAAGTAAATTTTCATTATTTTCCTATCAATTTTCCAAATGGTAAAAATTGAAATTAAAGTGTGGTTTTATATTAGGCGCAACTGATAGATTTTGCAGTGGAGGGAGGACTTAATGTATCAGCCACAAAGTTCCATCTGTCAAAATATTGGTCTGGACATCATGCATTGCTATAGTTTCATTTTGTTTTAAAGGGCTCGAGCCTAGAGATGTAATGGATAAAACATGTGTTCAGATCGAGATATACTTGAGCATAAAAACAAGTATATGGACTATTTGGGAATGAGTATTAAAACTTAGGGGAAGAACTACCCTGGCTAAGAATCCGACAGATCTAGGTGAACATATAAGGTGACCCATTTACTTGCTCAGATAGTGAAGGATGAGGTTGCAACATTATGTGGTCATGTCCTGTGACTTGACGGCTTATGTGCGACATGTGGCCCATGTCTCCTATATATTCGCGGCGGGTGGCATAAACTCTGATTTGTTCCAGGCATTCAATCATGTGAAGGTCTAAATCCTGCACATTTGATGTGTTATTATGAGGTCTAAATCCTGCATTGTTTTTTGCTCTTTTCGCTTTATATATAGAGATCCTCAATGTTTCCTGAAACTGCCAACTAGGTACAAAAACCGTTGTCGAAGTATCTGCAGGCATGAAAGAAGCCCCACAATCATTGTAAGTATGCCTTAACAAACTTAATCTGTCGTTCATTTACACAACTGCTTATGAAATATATGTTTTAAGAATTAGAACCACCAGTAGTCTGATAACATAGTTGAGATGATTCTTAATAAAATTATGGACCAACAAAGCTCTAATTTAATGTGGTTACCAGACCGAAACTTCACGAAATGTTCACGATTTTACGTTTTTATATTAATTGTTGCTAGAGTCTATTGTATAATACCATGAAGTGAAAGTACTAAACCATCCCTCAAAGGATTTTAAACACTATTTCACAAATTAATATCTTATATTTAAGAATAATATATCTCAGAGCAAGGATGTAGAAGTACAAACATAACTACCTACAAACTAAAGGGTATTGAAGTGGTTGTAAGGTTCCCTCTCTGTGGAGTTTCATCAACTGTCCATAGAGCCAGAGTTGAAGCCACAGTTGGTTTGCTGAATGGACATACTTAATAGACAGGAGTATGAAGGTTGCTAAGCATAAGATAAAACAAGTAGCTATCTTATTTACAATGAGGGTGCCTAAATCTTGAAATCTAATTATGAAGCGTTCATTCATCTTCTAGGTGTAGCACTGTTGAACAAGTTTGAAATTTAATTATTTACATACACTTTTGTTTTCGGTATTATTTGGTATTGGTTTTCATATTATTTCGGCTCATTCACCTTAACTGGAACAGTTGTATAGATCACCAGGCTGACAATTGATGGTATATGCATAAAAAACATTTGGAGATGCTCATGTTCTTGTGGCTGCTCTTATCAATTCGGTCATTGACCTTATGAAAGAAGTAAAAGTAAAAGAGAAAGCTGCTGAAGAATTGAAAGAGAAAGGTGTTGAAGGCTGTTCAGATATTCTGTCAAAGGTGGACGAGCTGAAGTTGGCACTTATTCTGGCAAAAGAAGCTAATGATATGGTACTTTACTTTACTTTTTCTGTAATTTGGTCTTCTAATAGTTTGTGTATGTGCTAAACTTTTGGTATTTTACAGCATGTTGGTGAAGTGTGTGCAGAGAAGGCTATTTTATCAACTGAGTTAAAGGGGATTCAGCTTTGCCTGTTTACTATGTCTGATGAGAGAAACAAATCTCTTGCAGTTCTTGATGAGTTATTAGTTCAACCCTTTACTATAGAGGCTGCAGTGTCATGCCAGTTACGTATGAATGGGTTGATTTGGCTTTTGTTTACTTTAATATCCAAAGTTAATAAAAGAATTTACCATTTTGAACCTTTTTTTGTTAAGGTTAAAAATGGGATGATTCAGGTTATGTCGTATAGACCTGTTCCAAAGCTTGATAAAAAAAAGGTGGGCGTTTTGAATCAAAGAATTATAAAATTTTGAAAATGATTGTAGTTCTATATAAGTACGTGTTTATAGTTATAATGGTGTATTTTCTATGTATAAGTATAAAACATACATTTGTCATGAGATGCTTAATTCATCAAGTTTTGCTTGTTTAGATGCGTCGAGCTTTAAGGTTGGCCTCGGCTATGGAGATAATTAATAAAGCAGAGGAAGAAAAGCTTGAGAAAAATCTGCTAGAGAAGCACTGTTATATCAAGAGAACCAGATGGAAAAAAGTTGTTGAAAAGTCGAAGAATCTGATGCTTCAAGCTGAAGAGACTTCTAAGGTTAGTCTATTTAGGTCTATTATGCTTGATACCATTGAAAATAGCAATTTTATTTCAGATTATGACATTTCTCTTACTGTGTTCCAGTTTCACGAATTTTTGGCTGAAGGTTTTGATTAGTGGTTGTTTTGGAGAGATTCTGAATATGGATCGCCCAGAAAATTAGAAGCTTTATCCCTCTTTACAAAGCGAACGGATATCAGATCATCATTATTGGTAACTTTCATCATTATTGGTAACTTTGCCTAAGAGACAGATGGAAGAGATGGAAGAATGCTACTCTAGCCAACTTGGAGAAACTGAATCACTAGGTTTTGGTCTCCTCTCAACTTCGTAAGACCAGTATTCTTATACATGTAAAACAAAAAGTTGAAAGCTTATGAAAGGTATAAGTTTGATAATATCTCGACATTTCAAAACCCATCATCTTCAGCAGTTGTAAGTTTCTTATTCAATATATGAAGTTCTATTCATATTTGCATCATAAAAGTATAATAATTCTAGCTTTTTACTTGGTTGATGTCAGGTTCCCTCAGGTTCCCTCACCCTCATCTTCCAGTATAACCAATATTTTGTACAACACTAAAAAGCACATTTGAATAACATCACACATTATGCCACTTAAGCATGAAAATTAGGAATTTTAGTGTGTGTGTGCTACCTAACTGTTCTTTCTGTAAATTGATTCTCTTTAATGCAATCCTATCTCCTCACCGTACATCTACAGTCATTCGTAATATACTCCATTCTAAGAGCACTCAATCCACTAACTTCTATAGCCAGTTGGATGTTTATGCTAATGAACTCAGATAAACTAATATAAGGTTCTCTTTACCTATAATCTAGAACTACCAGTCAATGTCTCGCCAGTTGTTTGTTTTCTTATTAATGTATATTTATCACTTTATTTTTTTATTGTAATCTGCACAAACACCTAGGGGGTGTAATTATCGCAATTTTGAGCAATTATCGCAATTTTGAGCAATTATCGTAATCGCCTGCTATTTTGAGAAATATTGTAATTAGTTATAACTAACTAAGGGGGTGTAATTATACGGACAAAGATTCCAAGCATAGAAACCGTAGGAGAAGTAGGATATGTCTGAATGTTAGAAGTTGGTCTCCTAACATGTAAATAAGTGTCATGCTCTATGTGCAAGTGTCTTATGAGCATAAGATCACTTTAAATAGTATAACTCAAAGAACTCCAGGAGGTGGCTCAGCTCATCAGCGGTTGGTGAAGAATAATATGGGGTCTGACTAGAGCTTCACCAGTCACCTATTCAGCCTCATTTGGTCAGCGTTGGTGAGAAGCATAGTCCTTTTATCGCTCGGAATTGAAAGAGCGCATATGATACCCATCGTACTGTTGAATGATCAAGATGTTCCAAGTTAATCTCTTAACATCAAAAGGTAGACTTTCATACCTTTAGATTCTGTTAATCATTACAAATTATGTTAGATTTATGAAAATCTCATTATGTAACATTAAGTTCGCAACATATATGCAAGAGCATAAGCCTATGTCATCACTACATACTATTTTGATCAGCAAATCAACCGGAGATTTAAAAAACATAGAATTGAGAAATTAAAGATTGCAATATTCCACTATTACGAACAGGGAAATACAACTCTCCTTTCAAAGACACAAGAACATTACGATCATGGCTTTTTCACCATGTCTATTGACTTAATAAGTTAGGCCTAAATAAAATCGATAGTGTACACCGATTACTAGCTTTGCTAAATGCTAAATCATTTTTCGGTAAGCTGATCTGTTTAAGCTAAACCAAAATCCGGAGTGTAGATTAAAAAACTTAAATATGATCTGTCTTAATTCTCGACCGACTAGAGGGTTAACCATATGTCATATTTGCTAAAGATTTGTGGGGAAAAAACCTTGCTGCTACAAAAAAATTTGTTGTTTGAGTTAAGTTTCTTTCATGACTTCTATATGAATTTCTTTTACATGAACTAAATGTCGTCGATTAGTTTTTTCTGTTAGATTGCAACTGTATTATTTATGTCATTGACGGAGACAAAAACATCAATAAGTTTAAACAAACGACCCATTCAACAAATTTTTACAGCTGAAATAATGTAAAAAAAAAAAGCTCAAACAAACAACCTTTTAGATTAAATTTGATTGTTAAGTTTTTCCATGGAAGCATAGCAAGGTTGTATTAATCTGTAGGTTTTTATCATATTTTGATCGTCTTTTATAAGTGTTAAAATTTATATCTAATTTTTGTCCCTTATTAGCAATATCTACTGGTGCACACTCTGCACATTCTCTACTACACGTAACTTTATAGTTCGAGATTATTATTTATAAGCTTCTTAGTTGTTAGGATCGGAACCTATTTGAGCCATTGCCAACCAACCTTATTGTCCCATCTTTTCCACGTTTAGTTTTATTCTAAAACTTATAACATGTGATTTGAAACTTTTGTTCTTTTTCTTTTTCCTGAAATGAACATATGCTACTACGAAAAAAGTTTAATTTATGTTTTGCCACTATATTTCCTATATGCAGGTAAGAGAGGAATGATGTTGCCGCACTTGGTTAGCTTGAGGTCAAAACATACAACTAAGAAATGTTAGTTAACTGCTAGATCATTAACCACGTTACTACAGCAAGACTTGCACATTCGAATATGGTTCGGTTGCATTGTCCATTAATAGTGGCATTTGGGTCCAGGTATGCAACGAGACTTGATGGCCAAACTGAAAAAACAAGTAAATTCATCTAATGTTTCTAATATTATATCTTTTTTTATTGATAGTTTTTTAATCAACCAATGGAATTAAAATCCCTATCACCACATATTAGAGTGTTGTGACCCTGACGTATGCTACATGAGATAAGAGATGCTATCTTTAACAATGTTATCTCCATGGAATTATGAAGTCGTTTTGAGTTAGGTTGAACTAGAGATGGTAAATCTTTTGATATATATGGACACTTTTTGCCTATTTTCAAAAAAAGATGGGGCACTTTTTGTCTATTTTTTATTATTAATGGGCTAATCGGGCGCATATGTAAGAAACATATGGGCTTAATGGGCGCACATGTAAAACACTAATTAGGCTACTCGGCAGATATTTTATATTTAGTTTTTATCCCCGGCTTTTAAACAAGTATTTTTATTTTTTAATTCTACGTTTTTATATGTTATTTTTTCTCATTTTAGCTTGCGCCCGTTTAGCCCGTCCATTTTGTCTGTGCCCGTTTGGCACGCCATCCGTTTAGCCCGTCGCCCGTCGCCCGTTTAACCCGCCTGCCCGCTCGCTCGCTCATTTTGCCACCTCTAGGTTGAACCAATAGAAATGCTATCTCCGTGGAACGACTCACTTCTTTGACAAAAAAAAGTTGATGTGAAACAAACAGATCATATTACTATTACTCTATTATTATTACTATTTGTAGTCTCTTAGATGCATTTTTTAATAAGAACTCTAAGTTTGATATAACCAAATGAAAGGGAAATTCTTTTTTGATATAACTGACTCTAAAATCTAGGGGTGAGCAAATAAAACTGAAAAACCAAAACCGAACAGAAAAATCGAAAAAACAGACCGAATATAAAAACCGATAATTCGATTTTTACGTTTTCAAAAACCGAAAAATTTCGGTTCGGTTTCGGTTTTCATCCAAAAACCGAATCATTTTACTATATCAAAAAATATAAATATAATATATAATAAATAAGTAATATGTCAAAATTATAAATTAATATTCATTTTTAGGGAAATATGAGAAATATATTTATCTTATTGTTTATACGCGTGTTTGATATATATCTATGCTTACTTGACAATATATCATTATATATATGACAATAATCTTTTGTATGCATGTTTATCTGCATGGGTATTTATCTTATTAATATGTGTGTAATTATAGATTAGAAATTTGAGATAAACATTATTAGGCTTAGATTGAATATAAAGAAAAAAATATTTTTTCACGCAAAACAAGTTTTTTAATCTAAATCGGACGTACTCAAATATAAACGGTTTGAAAACCGAAAAAACCGAAAAACCGAACCAAAACCGACAACAAACTGAAAAAACCGAACCCCCCAAACCGAACGGTTTCGGTTTTCGGTTTTTAAAAAACCGAATATGTCGGTTCGGTTTCAATTTTAGCCAAAAACCGACCAAACCGAACCGTGCACACCCCTACTAAAATCTATAGAGTGGTAAGTTTTTATGAAAAAATAAAATTATATTAGAGAACGAAAAAACCAACACTAAAAACATAAAAAAACGAATTAAATATAATAACAATTAAAGAAGCAAACAAATAAGATAACAACTACATTAATAAAATACAAGAACTTAAATATCAATGTAAAAAAATACATTTTTCAATCATATATCCGTGAGAATTGATAATATGTTTGACCATAGATGATAATTCATTAAAAAAAAGTACATTAAAAACTGAATACGCAAATACAAAATTACTAACAAACAAATAAAACCAAGATTAATACCCGTCGGGTTGCAAATTAACAATATGTTCTAAAACAGTCCGTAACGATCATATATCCATGTAAATGATAGTATGTTTAACCATAACCCGTAAATACACAAAAATTTAAAAAAGTAAATTAAAAACATAAGAAGCAAACAAAAATTTACCAAAAGAAAAAGAATCATTTCAAGTATGTCAATTTAAAAACTTACAAACAAATACTTATGTTAATGCTTACAAACAAATAATTACCAAAATAAAAATTTACAAACAATTATTCTCCTAAATAAAAAAGTAAAAAATAAAATAAATACAACTCATACAGACTTATAATGCATTAAAAGACAACTATGCTAAAAAAACAAATCACAAACAAATATTTACCAAATAAAAATATGTAAAACGACAATATTAAATCATACCCGTCCATCGGACGGGTTTTGCCACTAGTATATATATATATATATATATATATATATATATATATATATATATATATATATATATATATATATATATATATATATATATATATATATATATATATATATATATATATATATATATATATATATATATATATATATATATATATATATATATATATATATATATATATATATATATATATATATATATATATATATATATATATATATATATATATATATATATATATATATATATATATATATATATATATATATATATATATAATTATTAACAATCCTTCCACCGGTTAATTTCTCATTTCAATTAATTGCTAATTCTTGTTGATTTCTCATCCTCAGGTCAATTAAAATCTAACACTTTCAGAATTTCATCAGATATATTACTCAAACAATAGGTTAACTCAACGATTTCTAAATAATAATACGCAAACTACAACATCTGAATCTCAGGACTTATTAGCATTTCAAAAAATATAAGCTGCAATAACAGCAACATTCCTTTCTTATCGATTTCCCTTAGCTGAACAATTCCTTTATCCATACTCCTTTACCATAATGAAAACATTTCACTGCTTCTGAAATACTAATCCCTATAACTACATTCCTTGTTCTTCCCTCAGCAGCTTGACATTCAGCTAGTCCGTACTTGCGACAAGTAGATATACAATTACCCATATGGTGCAAAATACATCGTCTACACATTATAATTCCTCCTGCTTACACAATTTACAGTAACAGCATGAATACCATCTTTTCTTATCTTATATTGTTGAATTCCGAGTTTATTTTATGTTAGAGGAAATAAATTTTCATTCTCTCTTGACATTCGCAGCAATACCGTCCTTTTTATCCTTTTCTGCTACACTTAATTTCGAATCAGGATCAACCTTTAAATTACTATTTTCTTTTGTCTATTTGTATATTTCCAAATTACTACTAATTTTTTGATATATCCATCGGTTACTCAAACTTATCCATATAGTTGCACATTTCCAGTACCTTTAATATCTTACGACAATCTTCACTACATCCCTTCTCATTCTAGGAATCTAGCACGCAGACATCCTTTACAATCTTGCAAAACAACAGCAACATCTTCAACTGGAACAGTAGCATCTTCAGTCTCGGCACCTTGTTTCCTTGCCGCACGATCAGCTTCAAACGTTCTAACGATTATTTCCATAATCATATAATCCATCTTAGAGGTTGTTAATTCCTGGAGACATATTTCAAGTAACTTAGTCACGTGGAGATCCACTAATGACAGAAAAATATCTCACTCCATTCTTTCTACTGTTATCACAGATGAAAGAACAATGATAAGCATACACATCAAGATAGAAAGAAGGATCTTTTCATCAAGATATATCATGGATACTACATGTACAAACAACACAATACTACTTAAATTCATCAAATCAACTCACAAAAGAAAATAATAAAGACACATCAAAATAATAAAGGGTAATAGTAGATTACATCCATCAAATCCGAGAAAATCGTGACAAGATCTGTCACGGCAATCACTTACCCTTATCAGCCTAATCAACAACAACATGTTCCATCACAATACTACATCATAAATTCTAAATAATCCAAATACAACACAACAATACATAAACTAAAATACAACAGAGATTCATCACTTCATCACTCCATAGGACATGGCACATCATTTTCTCCAACTTGGATCGTCTCAGCTTCGTCCTCATCCGGTTCCAACTTGCTGCACCTCCCTTCTGGATCATAGCACGGCGGAAAATCTAATCCATACTTCAGATACGCTCCTTGGCACGACGTATTTATCATATAGTGGGAATCAGCATACTCCTCACTGTCCTGAAACTTCCAATATGGTTCAAGATATGGCCTAAGGTGAGCTTCATAATTATCTATCCTGTGAAGCCTATCTCTCTCTTTCTGATACATCTTAAAGTCAGTTCCATAACTTCTTACCTCAGCTCTAACCTCAGTCTTTCCAACTTCACTCTCAGTTCTTAAATTATCACTCTCAGATTCCACAAATTTACTCTTATCGTCCGTATCATCCTCATTATCCAACCATCCACCTTTACCCCACGGAAATAGAACACCCTACTTACCTACAGCATATCCCTGCCTATTGTTATTAGGTGGTATGTCGGCCATTTTCTGCAATCACAGAAAATTCAAGAGTACATAAGGTCATTATTCAAAAATATATATGCAATGCATGGTCATGCAAATGCAAATGATTTACGTATGCCAATATGTATGTATGTGATGCAATGTAATGCAATGCAAATGATAATTATGCAATACTCATAAAAATAAATTATGATGAAAGCACTCCGCGTCCTTTCATTAATACCAATACCTTATCGTAGTATTTACTTAATAAATACTCAGGGATTCAGAACAGTTTTGAGGGATACATCTATAATAATAAATCATAACAAAAATAAATAATCTTACCGAAGCCTTGCAGAGAAGTTGCGTTGCTTTTATAAAATACTTTCGACACTAAAGTTATAGTTTAGGACATTTTCAAAAATCGACCTAATTCGCAATAACTAAAAAGCTCTGGTTACCAATCTTTAACACACCAAAATTACATTGCGCAGCGGAAATACACATTTGGGTGCTAAACTCAAACCTCGTCACTAAAACACTTTATACGTTCTCAAAATGAGACATTTAAAAGATAAGATAAAATAATATTGTCTTTAGTGTAAAGTTTTCAATCCTAATAAAGAAATTTTATAAATATCAGAGTAGCGCTTCGATCCCTTCAAAATACCATCCCAAAAATACAAACCTTTTATCAACTATATAATACTCAAAAATTTTATAATTTCCTGCAGATAAAAGATAACATTTAATGATGACATGGAAAGAAAACAGTTTCAGACTGAACAACTATAAAAGCGACACCGCAACCTTCCCCAGCAAGCTCCTTGATCAACTCATAAGATTACCTGAAATACATGCTTAAACACATCAACAATAATGTTGAGCGAGTCCATAGGTCCATAGGTTTAACAAAACACATTTGAACACATCATAAAATCAATCATAATCGTTTAATAGCATTGTGGCCATACAATCAATTAATCAAGCATATCATCTTATAGCAATAACTAATGAATTGTACTAAGCTCATGACACCGACCCCTTAACTTAGTCACCCATGCCAAATGCCAGCATGACTATATGAATTCCATTGCCCCTACTAGGATATCAGTTGCAAGTATACCACATTCTCATTCTCGTAAATTATCATTCCCATAGGTTACTCAGCGTAAAGCCATGGTCTCAGATAGGGTTGTCAGCCTAATAGTACTATCATTTGAATAAGCGACTATTCCCAACTCACAACAAAGAGCTAGAACATAGTTAATGGTTCATGAAATTCGGGACATTTGCAACTTCGGTACTTATACAATTCAAAGCAACAATAGGCAACAATACGCAACAAAGGCAACATTCGAGTCCAACAATTACTCATGACATGTGTTCATTTTATTTCAAATAGCATGTATCCCCCTCGCGGGTTTTAATATCATTAAAACAAGTATAACGCGAGTCCATAGACTCACCTTGAGTAATAGCTATAGTAAGACGACTTTCAACGATTGATGATGCCCAACGAACACGAAATTCACAATCTATCAAAATAAAACACGCACCTTTAATAATATATTCAAGTAATATCTCATACTTAATAAAATAAAATAAATAATTCAAAACCAAAATAAAGCTCACACCATTCTCAATTTAATAACTCCTACACATGTACACCTATTACACTTTTACTTTATTTATTTCTTTTATTAAAAATCTGTCGATATATATATACTAATCGTTAAAACTGTTTTCCCTACTTAGACACGTCAAATGTTTACGAGACTACTCAGAGACTTCACTTACTATATATAGAAAGTACTCCCAAAGAATGGTTAAATGATTTTACTTTTAAGGTTCCCTGCCCGACACATCTTCGAACTACAAAAACCAGACAGTTTTACGTTATCAACTCATATAGTCTTTTTAACATCTATAAACGACTCCATTTGCAAAACCGACATTCATGTTTGAAAATAGACTCAACATCCTAATGTTTACAATACTTCATCAGTCCTTGACTCAATTCAAAATCCTTTCTATAGTCCCCAAGATTCGATCCAAATATCGACAACAACTATATATTGTGCCGATACTTGTCTCCCGGTACACGAATAATCAAACTATCATAACGTTTCGCTCATTTGGATCTAGAAGCTCTACTTTATACCAAATCAAAGCTCATGAAATTCTCTACAACAATATGTAATTAACTTATACCATAAAAAATCTTAAGTTTTCCAAAAATTGCCTTTTAGCTGCTGATTAAAAATACATACTTAAAAATCACTCAAAATCATATTTTTCACCTATTTTAACCTCATTTTTACCACTATAATCATACTAATATCACTATTTTCAATCCTAACATCTTATATCACCCTAGATGATCAAATCAAATAAAACCCAACTCAAAAATTTCAACATGCAACAAGTAAAAATTACATATATCATTACAAACACCTACATAGAACACATAAACAAGATCAAAACCATAGTTTTTCATCAAAAATGGGTTTTTACAAAAAGTGCTTGCATGTAGGTAAATTTTATACCAAAAGATGGAGATTGAAGTAACTAAGATGGGACTTTGATTGGTTTTTATAGATTCAAGCTAGAAATTTGTTGATCAAGGGTTTTCGTGGGATGGAGGGTGACGGCATGAATGAGGGTGGGAGAGAGAGATGGTAAATTTTGGTGTTAGTAGTTTTATTATGTGTTTGTGTTATAAATTTTTCCTTTTATATGGGAAAAGTTTAGGGTAGTTTTTGCCAGTTGTGATTCTTGTGGACTAAATTGCAAATACTTGTTTAAAAAGCGAGAAATGAATATTAGTCAATTTTGAAAATATCTACCGGTCTCGGGTTTCATAAGAATACTTCTCAAAACTTAAAATGCACACAAAATATGATATTATATAGTCCCGGCACGACTTAATACGAAATTAAAAATAAAAACGTCAAAATATCAGACATCGTCATAAATAAAAATAAAACGTAAAATTTCCGGCATCCGTTGATATCGTGATCACTAATAATCCTCGCAACTCGTCAAAACGTACAAATTTAACTTTCAACATTCGTTCAATTCAATCACCAAACACTATAACATTCAATCTCGTCAAAATTCAAAAATATACGTAAAAATATAATTAAATAATGACCACGGGTTCGGGTTATCACAATTTCTATATTATTAATCGACAACGGACATTTAGCATAACAATTTATTCATGGATTAAAACATGTAAATATAGGATACAAAATTAAGTAATAAGAATAAACGAAACCCAATCTTTATTTTTTTAAATAATAATGTCTTAACATCCTTATCCAAATACTAATCACAAATTTATTGCATGAGTTTGCTAGCTAGTTGCAGCCCAATAGCCTTGGCATGCTTAACTACCTTTGGTCTAGGCAAAGCCTTAGTAAAAGGATCAGCTACCTTATCATCTATGTGAACTTTTACTAATTTGATTTCACGAGCTTCTACTTGTTCTTGGACGTAGTGATGTCTACGCTTAAAGTGTCTGGCGCCTTTCATGACTCCAGAATCATTGGCGAATATTTGCAGCAGAATTTTCGCAATATATATATCAATAGGTTCTTTAATTGAAGGCATCACTCCAAGATCTCCAATAAACTTCCTAATCCAAACAGCTTCCATTGCAGCTTCTGAAGCAGCCATGTACTCAGATTGAGTAGCATGCATTGCAATCGTTGTTTGTTTCTTGCTCTTCTGAAGGTCTACGAGATTATTGGCCTATTCTATATCATGGATTTGGTGGATTTGGATGGTTGATTTAGATGATAATCATAAAGAAATGAAGGAAGGAGATGATGGAGTAGAGAGAGAAAGGAGAGAAAAGGGGAAAGGTAGAGAGAGAAAGTTAAGATGAAAATATGATTAAGTGAAAAATGATAATCAACAACCCCTCCTAACATGCTAGGAGGGGATATATATAGCCCACCCTACATGTGGGCTATATGGACTATACAATAATTAAATAGATCACGAGCCCATTACATAATTATCGTTGGAGCGACCGATCCTTCATAAATACGTAAAAACGTATTTCTAACAATCTCCCCCTAAGGGAGGTCGCTCCAAGAAACAAAGTTCTAAATAGTCTATAACTCGTGATCTATGTTAACTAAGATGTGACCGAGACTTTATTGGGAAAAACGTATTTCCAACAATCTCCCCCTAAGGGAGGTCACATCTTTTTACAAAATCTTAAACCTAGCATCTATGCTTGAGTCTTCGATCTTGTTCTTGTGAATATGCTTGATGTGATCTTTGACTTTAGTCTTGAGCATGTTTCCTTGCCTTGACCTTGTGCATTCTTCACTTGTGATATTTGCCTCTTTGTGACTTCATGTTCTACATACTTATACTTTTAAATTCTTGAAAGCTTCAGAGTTTGATACAGCGGAAGACTTGACCTTCAGGCTTTCTTGAATTTGTTGAAGTACTAATTGTATGTAGTATAAGCATGTGGTGACGACTTCTTCTGGATTGTACACCGCAATGCCACCTTCTTGTTACGCTGCATAAAACAGTTAGCAACAAAACAATATACACGGATGAAATGGCCTTGAACATTTCATTCTAATTCGGTAGCAATTTACCTCCGGTCGGT
This sequence comes from Glebionis coronaria, assembly GCA_025667525.1. Lineage (NCBI taxonomy): Eukaryota > Viridiplantae > Streptophyta > Magnoliopsida > Asterales > Asteraceae > Glebionis > Glebionis coronaria. The sequence goes on along the minus strand of CM046876.1, from coordinate 444,474,494 downwards.
GAAGACCGTTGGACGATATTAAATATCGTACTTGTGGCAGGTAGTTTCAATAAAGAACCTCCTTGACAAGATTTCGCGGGTAAACCCGTTCTCTTTACTCGACCGTCCAAAGCTGACTGCGAACGTAAAGAGTGGATCATTTGGATAATATTATCCGCATGATTTGAAGCCGTCAATTCATGTTCCTGGAACAAGTGAAGTTCAATTAAGAACCGCACCATCGTTGCTTTCCAGTTGTCACTAGCTTGATTCATATAGAATCTTGCAAGTTACCTACCAAGTGCTGTTTGATGTTAACACTAGAAGGATTTCCACTCGTCACTGTGATCAATAAAGAGTCACCCTGAGTGTTCTGGCAAGATCATATGATAATGCGTAGAGGCCTGGAACGTGTTTAAATTCATTTAAGAATTAAACCACTGTTGCTTTCCAGTTATCACAAGTTTGATTCATAAAGAATCGCACAAGTCACCTACCATGAGCTTTTTGATATTCGCTCAAGAAGGATTTCCATCTTCATTGTAGATACTTTCGTATTACTCGGATGTTCAGTCAAGATCATGAAGATTTTGCGTAGGACTCTTAAGATCTTTCTTACTTTTCACAGTGTGTGAAGAAGCAAGGAAATATGAAAGTGTGTCCTAATGAGATATTTGATGATCTCAAATGGCTCTAGACTCGATCGTGCATTTTGGATTTTTAGTGATCGGAGGCTGGAGAGGAGTGCCACCTTTTCAATACCAATTTATTCGGAGTGAATAAATCAATAGATAACGTGTTGATCTCCGTGTGATTAAAACAAATACCTTTTGAGAGATATTTGAGTTAGCTGGGAAGGGTTGTGCATTGCATCACTGGGTCCATGATGTCTTTCTTCAGTATCGAGAATCATTAACAAAAATGATCTCAATGGCATATGTATTGACCCGGTTTCTGCCTAAAGTTGTAAGGAGGGCTTCTTTCTTTACACCCTTTATCTTTACAATTCTTTTCCATTCTTCAACCCCTTCAATGCTTACCAATACGTCATAACTAGCACCTTGTTGTGATTGTTCCAGTGCTAACTTAAGTACTTGGTCGGCATTCAGCTACGTTCACAATCTTTCTCCATCTTTCCTAAGGACTACTATTTCTAGCTATGGAATGTCCTTGGGAAGATTCCTCCGGTTCTAGAGAAATCATTGGACTTTAACCTATCCTACCATCCTTATGTCACCACAATATTCACCGTCGTGAATAGAGATGTTTTGGGTAAGTGTATGTCACCATGAAATCCATTTTGAAGTGCAAATCCATTTTGCTCCCCCTTAACATATGCTACGATATCCGAAAACATTTTGCACATGTCGGGATGAGCTATCACGTTAAGTCAAGCCATTTATGATTGATCATATCCCATATTAAATCACATTTTCTCCCCCATATTAAAAATATTAACCCAATCGATGTTTTTAATATCAATTGATTTAATAACATTTTAAGAAAATTTGGGAAGAAAAATGCAAGTCCAATTATCTTCATGAATTACACAAGCTCCCCCTCAAATTAATGAGGGTGTGCTGAAACGTAAATTAAATACCTTTTAAACACAAGTGTAAGGTATTTATTACGTGCAAAGATCATATATGATAATGAATTCACAAGATTAGCAATTTACGAGGTTGGACCTGAATGATGGAGAACATCATATGAAAGATTCACATGGTTCTTGTTCACGAATGTTGGTCACCTCGTCACGTCCCCGAGAAAATTAATTCCCGTTGTTGAGTCAAAGCTTTCCGGTGAAATGCTTGACTTGATTATGAAAAGCGGGTTGCTATCTGAAATAATAGCAAACCATATGGAGCATGTTTTAAATCTTTTAAACTTCTGCTCGAACTTTATTTACAACCCCGTGTCATTATTGAATGACATTTCTAGGTTCGTAAATATTATCGATTCCAGAAGACATGCTCGTTTTATCAAAACGTTTTTGAACACACAATTTTGAAAGATTTAGAAAAACCTTTTGAGAAATTCTCGAAAAATTGTGTTCAAAGTTTTGAAAAACAATTACTTGAGCTTAAGATGTTGAATATCTTAAAAGCGAGCTCAAGTCTGAGAAGTTGTGAACTTCCTGTTGTTAAGGATAAGTTACCATCGGCGATAAACTTTCCTTTTATCTGAAGGACGAGTCCTAAGCTGACATTTACTTAGAAGTCGTGTTCATGAGCTTGAAAACTTTGACTGTTTTAACGGAAAGCTCATGACCGAGAAAGGTTAATTTCTCGTTACGAGGAAAAGTTCTCTTATTTAAAAGATACACTTTCCTTTCTGAGCTTAAAACTTCGAATGTTTTAATACAAGCTCATGACCGAGAAAGGTGAATTTCTCGTTAAGAGGATAAGTTATCATAAAAGATAATCTTTCCTTTATTTTAAGTTCGAGTTACAGTCTGACATTTAATTGTAAGTCATTGTGCATGAGCTTAAAAACCTCGAATGTTTTTAATTTTAGCTCATGCCCGAGAAAACTTAATTTCTCGTTGTTAGGATAAGTTTATCATCGGCGATAAACTTTCCTTTCTTTGATGAGCGAGTTATAGTCTGTGATGTGACTATAAGTCCTTGTGCATGAGCTTAAAAACGTGGAATGTTTTTAACATAAGCTCATGCCCGAGAAAAATGAATTTCTCGTTTTTAGGATAAGTCATCATCGGGATGAACTTTCCTGTCTTTAGAGATCGAGTTACAGTCTGTTATGTGACTGTAAGTCCTTGTTTGCAGCTTAACCATGAATCCCCTGAGACATTTGTTTCTCTGATATCTACTTCTTCAGCAACCAAACTCTAAGAGTGTCCTTAGTTGAACGGTACACAACGATTGGACCGCTTCGTTCTTTTGGAACATCAACTTTGGTACCTGCAATCTCATTAGGAATTTGCATGCTTTGACGTGGGTTAGCGATATCAATTATAGAAGCACATGGGGGTTCACAGTTGGCTTTACTTGTGTCAGAGGTGGCCTGAGGGGATGATTCACTTGTCTTAGTTGGCAAACGTTTCCTTTTATAGAAAATCTTAAGTTCAGGCTTAAGTGATGTATCATCCTTTGTAATTTCCTCCCTAGTAGTCTTAGTAGAATCGGAGACTATCCTAGTTAAAGGGCACTCGTTTCCTACAAGAGTGAAAGTTCTACCAGTGGGGCGCCACATTTTACCAATGGGTTTGATTTTAGCGATCCACTGGGATTTAAGTCTAGCACGGGAGTTCACCTCATTAAGCAATTTTTTGATACAGGAATCATGATTTGCCGTAAAGACACATTTTCTACATGTTTTACAGGTAGCATATTTAATGTCCGAGTAATTCCTAGATGTTTGATCTATGCTCCTAGGAGATGACATGCTACGGTTAGCAGTGTTGGGTAATCTAGAAGGCATGTGACTAGGATTGACATTGCTATCTCTTACATGTGTCTTTTGCATAACTTCCCTTGGACCAGATTTATGGCCAACGTCATTTGACCTAGTTCTAGACGTGGTCTTGGTATTTTTAGGGAAATTAGGGGCAATCATCTGATTAGATCTTGCTAACGCTGTTTTGATCACATTGGGCCTAGTTGCTGGAGTGACTGGTCTAGAAAACTGAACCAAATCAACTTGGGAGGCAAACCGCGGTCTCGAGGATTGTGGTCGCTCGGATCTAAATGCAGTAGGTTGTCTGACAATCGGTTGTCTGACGAACTGATTTGTAGGCGGTTTCCCCAAGATTGATGGTTTTTCAAGCTTAGTGTCCACACTAGGTCCTCTAGTTTTCCTTAACTCGTTTTTCAACGCAGCTATAGCAAAAACCTTTTCCTGTAATTGGGCCTTTAATGTTTCATTTTCTTTGAGCACGTTATCTTGGGATGCCAACTTAGATTCAAGCAGTTGAATTTGTTTCAAAAGATTATCTTTTTCAGCTTTAGAATCTAGAACAGTTTGATCCAATTTTCTTTCAAGAACAATGTTTGACTTTTCAAGTTTTTCAAAGTATGTTTCAAATTTGTCCGTTTTCTTAGAAAATTCAAGTTTGGCATCCTCAAGATCTTTTGATTGCCGAGCTACGATCGTTTCGAGCTCTTTAATCTTGGAATCAGAATCAGTTAACGAAGCAGTTATAATACAATTATCATGATGTACTATAGCATTCTGAATAATCTCTCCCTCATTATGACTTACATCGGATGAATCAGAAGTGGTATTGCTATCACTCGTTTCCATCCCATGTTTGTCATAATTAGGTTCAGAATTCTCAATATGCGGCATATCATCAGCAAATACATCATAAACAACATTACATTGTACCATGTATGCAGGCTCTGCGTCATAAATGGGTAAGGTGTCATCAAAAGAAATCTCGTGAACATTCCCTGACGTGCCACTGGCATCATGTTGTCCTCCTGATTCTGTGCTCTTGGCATCGTTAGGCTCCAAGTTTTCAACCGTATGACAAGTTTTCTCTTGCATCGAAGAGTCTTGCACTCCATTATCATACCCTTGCTGAAGTCGAGATCTTTCATAAATCGAAGACGAGACCGAGGTCATGAGTTTCAATATTGTATCACGAAAAACTCGAAGCTCGGTACGTGTATCTCGAAGAAATGATTGGCAAAGCATCAAACTTTCAGACTTGATGATATTGAATTGGAGGAAAGGCGTGAGTTGTGTCACAAGAGCCTTATAAGCAAGTGATGATGCAGATTGATTAAAGTTGTCACGGTTGAGTTGCTCGGCGAGTTCAGTCAAAGTGGTGAACATTGAGTCGATGAATATATGACGATCTTGTCCAAAGATTGTCACAAATTCTCTCCCTCCTTGAATCCCCGAAAGAGTGACAAGATGAGACTGGAGCATTTGAAATGAATTTATACCACTGTCTCTAGCGTTGTCTTGCATTCGATGCAAGTCTCCCTCTTTAAGTGTTGAATTGAATGAATCCATTGAAAATCGAGGAAAGATAAAGAAAAAATGATGTGGATGTTGTTGTTGTCGGGTTTTTACAATTCGACTCGGCTCAAAAATTGTTGTCGGCTCAAATGATTATGAATTAAACCCGATCAAAAAATCCGTATTTGCTAAAAATATATCCCGTCACGTTGACTCGTCACGTTGTCTTCAAATCCGGCCACAAAAAAACTTTGAACTCGTCAAATATTTTTCCACGTTAATTCTTCTAAAATGCCCGCCTCAACCACGATTTGCCAAAAAATTAATAAACAAAATATACTAAATAAAAAAATAAACATTAAAATATATCAATATAAAAGGTTTATTATTTTTTTTTTAAATGTTTTAACTAAAAAAAATAGAAAATACAAAATCTGAAATTTGAAAATAAAAATAAAAACAAACTTTTGACACAAATAAAATATAAAAACGTAACTTACCTAAAAAATAAAAAGTAAAATAAAAAATGAAAGAGATTTTTGAGAAGAAAAAAAAAACGCGTGGCTAGTTTTATCCTCCCAATCAATATCGTGTAACCCACAAGATTATTGGAAGTTGTGTAGATTACTTTGTAACCTCCGCCACTAAAATATATTAAAACTCCACTCTCTTTGTTTACTCCGTCAAACTCAATCTAATCTCTCTCTCTCCTCACTTGTAAACTCGCACACACGCTCTCTCCTAAACCTTATCTCTTCTTCTCTTACACGCTCTCTCAAAAACTCAATCTATTAATCCTCTGATTCTTTCTCTTCATCTCAGAACTCCAAAACATCGAATCAAATCTCACAAAATTTGTTCCAATCTCCTCAATCGCTACTTCTTTAATAGATGAAAAATCAGTCACGAAACAGAGAAACAGTGATGGCTTCAAGATCCAATAAAGGGTCTCGGGTAGGTGTTTTAATTGTGCATGTGTGAGTCTTTCTTCTTCATCTGTAGTGTCCTTCTGTGTCGAGGGTTTGTGTTGGTGTGAGTGTCTGTGTTGGTGTGAGGTCTGTGTTGGTGTGAGTGTTGGAGGGGTTGAGTGTTGAGATTGAGGGGGGTGTTTGGTGTCGGTTTGTCGAGAGGGTGAGGGTTTTCGATGGTTGTGTTGTTCTGGGTTGAGTCGAGTCAAGATGGTGAGACGTTGAAACGAGGGTGTATGAGGGTGTGTTAGACGAGGGTGTGGGTTTATGATGGTTTTGGTTGTCGAGTCAAGTGTCGAGAGTCAGACGAGGGTTCGAGGGAGAGTTTCGAGAGGATGTGAGTGTGAGAGGGATTTGAGAGTCTGGTGTTTTTGAGTCTGTTCGAGAGAGGTTGGGGGGTTTTAGAGAGGGAGTCAAATGAGAGGTTTGTTTGAGGTGTGAGGGTCGAGAGAATGTGAGGGTGTTTGGTTGTGTTGATGGTGTGTAGGAAGTCTTGGTCTTCGTTGTGGGTAAATTAGTCGAGGGTGGGGGTTGTCCGAGAGTTGGTTGTTTGCTGTGTTTTTGAGTGTTTGTGATTCGAGACTTGTGTGTTAGGGTCGAGTGTGGTGGGTTTTGTTTTTGGACGAGAGGTTGAGTCTTGGGTCTGAGAGTAGGAGTCTGTTGTTTTGTTTTGATGTCGAGGGAATGAGTCAATTTAAAAGACGATGATTTGCCCGTTGAGTTTGAATAGGATGCTTCGTTCGGAAGAGTTCCGAATCGGAAATTTTTCAAAAAATTGATTCGGAAGTTTTTTCAAAAAAAAAATTGATTCGGAAGTTTTTTTTCTTCATCCGGAACTTGATGTCTTCACCCGAAACTTTCGTTCATCCGGAACATTTTTTGTTCATCCGGAACTTCTTTTTTTCGTCCGGATGTTTTGTTCACCCGGAACTTGGAGTTTGATTCGGAACTTTTAGAATGACAGATTTGTTGGGACAAAGTTTGGACAGATAGGATAGGACAGATGATACCAGGACAAAACTTGAAACCCAGATATAATAATAAAAAAAATTATATATAAAAACTGGTATATAAAAAAAATTTAAAATGATTATATAACAAAAAAAAACTGATTATAAAAAAAATAAAAGATTATAGAAAACTATATGAAAAACTGGATAAAAACGAAAATTGATAAACTAAAATCAATAATAAAAAAATTAAAGTAGTAAAATTGATTAAAAAATAAAAAAGGATAAAATTAAAAGTTCAATTTAAGAAATGCAAACAAAAAGGCAATTAAAATAGAAGGATTTAATCAAAAAAAATACAAAATTAAAAAAAAAGAAAAACACAAACTTTTATAAAAAACACCAACTTTTTATAAAAACACAAACTTTTTAAGATTTGATAAAGAAATTTTTGATTTTTATATAAAAATTTGTGATTTTTTATCTAAAAAGTAAGTAAATTTGAAGATTTGATATGATTTAACATATAAAAACACAAACTTTTTATAAAAAATACAAACTTTTTATGATTAAAGCATGATTAAATCAAAACCCACCAAAATAAAAAAGAAATAAAACAAGAATAAACCAAACTAAGCATGGCTCTGATACCAATTGAAGGTCTACGAGATTATTGGCCTATTCTATATCATGGATTTGGTGGATTTGGATGGTTGATTTAGATGATAATCATAAAGAAATGAAGGAAGGAGATGATGGAGTAGAGAGAGAAAGGAGAGAAAAGGGGAAAGGTAGAGAGAGAAAGTTAAGATGAAAATATGATTAAGTGAAAAATGATAATCAACAACCCCTCCTAACATGCTAGGAGGGGATATATATAGCCCACCCTACATGTGGGCTATATGGACTATACAATAATTAAATAGATCACGAGCCCATTACATAATTATCGTTGGAGCGACCGATCCTTCATAAATACGTAAAAACGTATTTCTAACAATCTCCCCCTAAGGGAGGTCGCTCCAAGAAACAAAGTTCTAAATAGTCTATAACTCGTGATCTATGCTAACTAAGATGTGACCGAGACTTTATTGGGAAAAACGTATTTCCAACATCTTCTAGTCAACTGCTCCTCCATTGATAACAAACACGTAACCCGCCTGAGACTTCGTATCTTCTTTATCATATTGCCAAGACGCATCACATAAACCTGTCACATTTAGTTATGTGTCTGGTTTCACTCCAAATACCAAAAACATATCTTTCGTACTCCTCAAATACTTTAGAATATGTTTAACAGCAGTCCAGTGGAGCTTCCCTAGATTCTGTTGGTATCGACTGACCAAGTTCTGAGCAAACGTCACATCAGGCATTGTGCATCTTACAGCATACATAATATATCCTACAGCCAAAGCATAAGGAACCTTCTGCATGCATGCCTCCTCTTCAGGAGTTGATGCATCCATCTCATGACTTAGATTATGCTTAACTTCCATAGGTTGAAAACTGTTAATCATAAGATTCAAGCTAACAAGAGGGTGATCCGGAGGTCGAGGAGGATAAAACAAGTGTTTAGACATTTTAGAGAGAGAAAGATAACAAGGTGAAATGAGTGTGTGTATTTAGAGAGAGAAAATGAAATACACAAAAACGGGAAATCCTCACCCCTCCATGGAAGTATGGATGGGTATATATAGGCTAAACAAGGAGTAACTTTGACAACTTGTCAATAGTAGTCCCTCCACGTTTTGCCTATCTGAATCTAATGTAACTCCGTAAATGGCGCTCACATTTTAGGGCTAACAATCTTCCCCCAATGTGGAGACATACGGAATTAGTTACAATGTTCCTAACAAGTAAAAATACAACAAAATAAAGTCTTCCAAGGCGCTTCCATTGCTGAGGATGTCTTTTAATTCTTCTGGTCTTCATAACTTGTACCTCAGCTTGAATCCTCTTTGTCTTTGCTTGTTGTGGAACAATTGTAATATGCATGATTTGGATTAACTTCCCTCTAATTCATGCATCATGTATTTAAAAAACTTTCTTCATAGACTTCTTTTTTGACGAAGTTTCTGAATCAGCTTCCCCCCAAACCAATATCTGTATCTTAAGCAGATTCTGACACTTTGATGTAGTTTGAACAATCTTATAGCTCATCGGTTTAAGTGCACAGCGGAAATTTGTAGAAGAACCACACCAAATAACACTGCTTCTATACTGTTTCATGTCGTTTAGGTTTTTGGTGATAATCCGTTTGGGGTAACATGCAGGAAATCAACAACAATTTTTCTCACGCCTGTAGAATACTTCATAAAAATCATATAAAGTGAAGTAGATACCATTCCATGTACACTACTTCCCCCTGGAAGTTGGTCTGATTACTTCAAAGTACACGATCTTCCCCCATGATGATTTCGAACTCTCGGAAGCATCATTATCGTGGACGTCCATATACTCGAGAAGCTCTTAGTCTAAAGCGAATGTCTTGAAAAGTTTTGAAAGTCATTGAGAAACTTTGAAATATTTTTGCTTAGACTATGAAGTACCATTGTCGTTATGAGGCTCATAAATATCCCGTGAGAATTGATTGCTGATTCCATCTCTCTCTGTCTAACTTACCAACCTCAAATTCATTCGGCTATTTGTTGTGACCACATGTGAAGTAAACCCGATATTCCAAACTTGAAACTGAAGTACAATCCCCCAAATTTGTTACTTAAGCTTGCACTTATGTCCACTGAAGAACGATGCAGAAACAAGTCTCTTATACCTCTTGAAGTTATCCACACGAGCAACTGCGTGTGACACTGAGAACTGCAACAAAGCTCCCAAAAATGATAGTAATCCATGTCGTCGATCATCCACCCTTTGAAAGTGGAAACTAGATAACTCAAGTCTCAATCATAAATTTTATCGCCCAAGCAAGTCATCAATCGATAGACTGGGTTTGAAGAAAAAGGGTAGAAAAATAGAAGGAAGGCTCGATGATGAAATAAGTAGACGCCTTCATGAAATCCCACTTCAACTTCAAATAAAGAATACCAAATCGACTTCGTGATCACTTGTCTTTGTAGAATCAAAACTAGCCGTTGTCGTTTAAGTGAATCTTATATCGGGTCGTTTTAGCGTTAAGTGTTTTGTTTGCTTTGGTGTTGTGTTTGAGAATGTCGTTAACTAGAACAAATGATAAAATATCATTAAAGGATAATTTGTCTAGATAACTTGTCGTTAAGGCCCAACGTCAGTCACATGCCCAACTGATGCGGTCGAAATTTTTTCAAAAATATTGGATTTTAAACCAATAATTTTCTTTGTTGTTGAAGCACTTTTGATCGAAACATAACGAATACCCGCCATCAAATATGTCATCAATAGCCCAAAAAATAATAATTTCAACCCAACTGAGATATTGAAGAAAATGGATCTTAAACATTTCGGACCATCACATAATTCGTCCAACATGTGTGAACCATCGAATATGTTAACATTTCCTCTCATAGACACTCATTACCATATCTACCTCCATGTTAAATATTCGGCCCAAACAATCTTAGTTCACGGTCCATCAACAATTACACAAACCGGTCCATAGGAAGTGCTAGGGGTTAGAAGAATCAAGATACCCTAAATTTGGTATAAAGACAAATAACCCTAATCTCTAATTAGACACTCCTCCCCCAAACTCATTCTCTCATCTTCGAGAGAAAATCTGCTCCAAAACTCATCTTTAACTCCATCAATCTTATTCAACAAAATCTCTTGAGTACTGACTCATACGAAGATCCAATCTAATCCACATACCCCATATCAAACCATCTGCCAAAATAATACCGAACATAAAAGAAACCTTCTTCACTTCAATTTAGTCACGAATCATTATAATTACCGCGGCTTATATGCTTCAAGATCTTGAAAAGGTCTCAGGTAGGTTCAATTGTTTTTTATATTCGTTTAGAGTCCCAAAATCGATTATAACATGATTGTTATAAATCAATATTTGATTTCGTAAATTAAAAACAGGGTTGTACCCAACAATGATCAGTGATAATTATTTCGTAATGGTTCTATATAGATCTCGACATGCATTGTGGAAACCTTGGTTTCCTCGAATCTTTTAGCTACTAGGCATAGCCATTGTTCATATGATCAACAATCAAATCGGAAAAGAACAATAACTATGTAACAAGGTGTTTGGGCACAAGACACATGAAATAACAATTGGATTGCTAATTATATTAATAATCAACAATTACTAGGTGTACATACATTGAATCCTACACCTAGTCGACACACGCTTTAGGTTTACATTGTGAATGAATAATATGAATAAAAACCTAAGACCCTTGTTCCTTTTATAGACTAAGGATTAGGGTTTACAAGAGATAATTATGAATAAACATGTAAATCTTCTATTTAAATAACTAATACAGAATAATATTCTGCATACTTATCCTGAATAGAAGCTTCCAACAGTGTTTGACTTTTGTTGACTTCTGTCAACGCCTAACTTACTCTTGACAACGCTTGGATTACACCTGTCAACGCTTAGACAAATGCCTTCATGTTTTCTTCGTTTTTTGAGTCTCTGTCACATCAACTTTTTGACCCAACAATCTTTCCCTAGTTGATGTCGGCAAAACTCTTTGTGTATCTTTTGTAAGTGGTACATCATCTTCAAATTGCTTCCCCTCAAGTGTAGCATGTATGTCTTCCCCTTTTTGTCACATCAACAGGGAAGTAAACAATGTATGCAATCTTGAAGATTCTCCAAATGTAGGCTCTATGTAATGATCTTGAAGAAAAATAACTATAATATTCTTGATGTAGAAGTAGAGTAACCCAAACCTATGTTCCATGTCTTGTACTATCCACGTGATAAAGAACTTATACTCATGGCACAAAGTATAAGTAGACCTCGATCCCATTGTCAAAATCCTCATCCACTGTGAGACACTGAGCACGATAATGTAACTCCTTCAAGTGATAGCAATCCTTTTTTTTGCTAGATATGACAAGTCTTTGTCACCAACCATTAAAAGCACTAACAAGTTATCTTAAAAGTTAATTGTAATGCCGATTACTTTTAAGATATGATAGAACATAACCTCGCGAAAATCTTCTTCAAACATCAAACTTACCATAAGAATTCTTCCCCTTAAGCCAACACCTCTTCATGACGAATTTTAATGAAATAACATCTTCATACCATATGTAAAAGTACTTGAACAGATAACTCTTTCACAAGGCTATCCCGATTACATAATCTAATATCCATCAAATTCTTCATGAATTGTTGCTAACTTTCGTAAAAATCATTAATCCCTTTTAAAAATATCCGAGCCATAAATATCAAATTGATATTCTAAATAAAAATGGAGATTCCATGTACCTTTGCGTGTAAATGCCTCTTTTTGTGTGCCAAAATCGTATCAATTTTTCAAACAACAGCTATTCCTTTGTTGTCCAACATCTTCCTTTGTCCAATATCCTTTCCATGTGTATTGTCACATATCGGACAATACCTATCAACGCTTGGGACAAACTTCCTCGGACAACACGTGTCAGCGTTTTCCAACAACGCTTAACTTATTATTTGTCAGCGTCAAAACAATACTTGTCAGCGTCTCTTTACTGTCACAAATGCTGACGTCATCTGCAGCCATCTCATAAGCACACTATATTGATCACCATGGTATTCAAGCTTCACATGCAACAATAATATTTTATACCAAGACCTCATTACGTAGAATATTATTATTACGTTAAGAGATTTGGAACAAATAATTATTGTTTATAACAATCAATCCCAAACCCTAGCCGTAAGTTTAGAATTCAACAAATAATCATGTGGGTCACGCCAGCCAATCACATGCAGCCCTAGCGTTATACCATATTTGCTTTATTTTGGGATCACATCATCGTTTCTTTTATACAGCTTGATGAATAGCATGATAATCAGCAAGATCCAAGCGTGTAGTCCCCTACATATCCACGTGACCTCTTCACTTAGATATTATGTCTCGTCCCTATGCTTCTACTATTCAACCAACATTAACTCCCATGATGTAGTCGTTCATCAGTAACAAAAACAAACAGATTTAGGGTTTTGAAAACAAACCCTAAAAAAACAAATGACTTAACCATCATAGATCACGGTCTGTTTGCATAAGCTAACATATGTGCTGCTAGGTTCATCACCGATTCATCATAAATCGACTCCTCAAAGCTAACAACACACCACTTTAATCCAGCAACGATGAACACGTATCCTAGAGTTTTTAATCCAAACCCTAAAAAAAACAAAGATCAACTTCAACAGCCAACTTCGACTCCAAATAACTTCTTCATGAGAGCTTAGATCGAAGATCCCTTCGGTGAGATTCTAGACACAAGTACCAAGAATCTACAGTTCAAAAATCACGATGATCCAACGGTTAGCGAAGGAGAAATCGTGTTTTGAATACGACTGTCCATAGAAAAACTGCATACGATCACTGCTGACTTTGATGCTTAATAACTTTTTCTTGGAGATAAAACTTGACAATCCCTCCAGTGGATGTCTAGATATATGTGTATAGAATACACACAAGAAATTTTGTGACGATCCAACGGTCCAATAAAAAGTTATGACCTTCTGAATACTGCTGCGCACACAAAAATGTCCAGAAAAACCCTAGACGGATTTTTCTTCTTTTCACCATTACGAACACCTTGTTGGTCCTAGCATCACGAGCCATGAGGCTCTGATACCAATTATGGAAACCTTGGTTTCCTCTAATCTTTTAGCTACTAGGCATAGCCATTGTTCATATGATTAACAATCAAAGCGGAAAAGAACAATAACTATATAACAAGGTGTTTGGGCACAAGACACATGAATTTAACAATTGGATTGCTAATTATATTAATAATCAACAATCACTATGTGTGTATTCATTGAATCCCACACCTAGTCGACACACGCTTTAGGTTTAAATTGTGAATGAATAATATGAATAAAAACCTAAGTCCCTTGTTCCTTTTATAGACTAAGGATTAGGGTTTACAAGAGATAATTATGAATAAACATGTAAATCTTCTATTTAAATAACTAATATAGAATAATATTCTGCATACTTATCCTGAATAGAAGCTTCCAACAGCGTTTGACTTTTGTTGACTTCTGTCAACGCCTAACTTACTCTGACAACGCTTGGATTAAACTTGTCAACGCTTAGACAAATGCCTTCATGTTTTTTTCGTTTTTTGAGTTTCTGCCACATCAACTTTTTGAGCCAACATGCATGTCTCTAAACACGATCAGAATCTGAGATCACACGGTTTGCTTTAGGATTGAGTCTTAATATGATTTTCGAGATGGGATGGAGTTGAGGTGGATAGGTAGTATGAGTCGATGGGTATAGAAAGAATCGGGGTTGATTGTTTATATTGTTGAGTTGATTGTGGATGTTGTTGAGTCGGTTTGAAAAAGTTTTATAGTCATTTTTCTGGTTTGGTCATTATGTCACAATAAGATTCACATCGCAATGTTTTTTTTCAAATGAGTCTCCATCGCAATGTTTTTAAGTCTCCATCGGAATCAATAAAACACCCCATCAGAATAACTATCCGAATAGCTATCCGAATAAGCATCAGAATATGAATAAGCATCGAATAAGCATCGGAATGCAGAATCCATCTGAATATGGATCGGAATAATCCATAGGAAAAATCATCGGAAAAGCCATCGGAAAAGGGTTTTGACCTTTTCTTGGTTTCTTCGAAAAAATAGATCTTGGGATTTCAGATCTGTCAACCTTATCTTCATCCAAAACCCAGATTCAGAATCCATCAGTTTCCAAAAAGAACACAGATCTCGAGATTTTTTTTAAAGATCTAACTGTACTTTTACCAAAAACCCATAAAAACAAGAAAAATCAGCTTAAAAATAAGAATCAGTAAAAGTTTGACTTCCTTGAAAAGCTATTAAAACCCACCAGATACCATAAATAATTGTGACCAAGAATGGTTAACGATAAAAAATATGGGACTTTTGAACTTTTGGACAACTGATTGAGCAACATATGTGACCATTTGGACGGAAACCAAATAAACAACACCAAAAATTCGTGACTTTTAACAACTTAAAAAAAAATAAGCCGAAAAAGCCACAAATGAGCAAACACAAAACACAAAACACCCTCGGTTAGCTCTGATACCAATTGTTAATCATAAGGTTCAAGCTAACAAGAGGGTGATCTAGAGGTCGGGGAGGATAAAATAAGTGTTTAGACATTTTAGAGAGAGAAAGATAACAAGGTGAAATGAGTGTGTGTATTTAGAGAGAGAAAATGAAATACACAAAAACGGGAAATCCTCACCCCCTCCATGGAAGTATGGAGGGGTATATATAGGCTAAACAAGGAGTAACTTTGACAACTTGTCAATATTAGTCCCTCCATGTTTTGCCTATCTGAATCTAATGTAATTTTGTAAATGGAGCTCACATTTTAGGGCTAACAAAAACCTTTCTTGGAATTATGCATATTATACTTCTTCAATATCTTATCTATATAAGCATCTTGACTAAGACCAATTAACCGTCTTTTCCTATCCGGATAGATCGTAATTGTAACACCGCATTTGGATAAATGAATGTCACAGGATAATCATGGCATAATATCAAAGCATAAGGTAAATGTCCTAAAACATTACATGACCATAAGGGATAACCGGAATCAAACATCGGTCCCCAATATAAACTCATAAACATAGCATAAAGTAAAAGTAATGCAGAAAGACAGAACATAAAATAGCTCCCATCCTATGCATAACCTTTCCCTGCTCCTGACCTTGTGTACCTGCCGTTTGGGGACATGAAAGAGAAAACGGTTGAGCGAGACGCTCAGTGCGCGGATATATACAATAACATGGAATAACATAACATAAGTGAAGGCTAAAATGAAAACATGACAATGAAAGTGCAGCGGAATAATATAAGTCCTGGAAACCTGGTGACATGTAATAAACTGGTTTATTCTGAAAAGAGTCTCATGTTCATGTTAATACTGAAAGTCTGCTGTTTAATCATGAAAACTGTAATTTAAATGCCAAAGAGCTCATATAGGTCATGAAATATATCAACGTGCATGAATACATGGAGGGGTGACCTCGTCATGTTATTAGAGGGGTGACCTCTAAATAACTGTAAAAGGGTGACCTCTAAATAACTGTGTTGGGTGGAGGGATCAGCTCCAATGTGAAGGATGTAGAGCACACACCACATTCACCCTGATAACTTGTAAACTGATAAGCCTAGGATACATCCATACGCCCCACTAAACATACTGATAAAATGGCCAAATTGAACATGAGTGGGACGATGCAGGATATCACTCTCCTGCATGTGAGTCACGACACCGGTGCCTCTAGTGCCATGGTTACGGTACCTCCGTAACTAGTACATAAACTGGTCATGCTTGTATATAATGCTCAAGCAATTTATTTAGTTATTAACATGATTACTGATAAGCTTAAACATATACTGGGGAAAACATTTTGCTGCAGACGGGGAATCCTAAACATGCATAGGAAAGAAAGTCCTTACTGAAAGGACGAGAAATCCGTACCTCACGTCCAGTAACGCAAACAAAGAATAACGTAGAAGATGAGAACGCGAAGAAGATCACACTCCATAAATGCTACATAATAAAGATGGACGTGTATGAGTCGCTTGGTTAAATTATACTTAATAATTATTAATAACTTAACGTTAACTTGTTTTACTTGTTCTCGTATTGCCTTAACATTCTTGACTTATTTTACGACTTCATATAAACCATGAATCATGCTAAGTGTATTTTATGTTCATATGTTTTAATTAGCATAAAATATATATATTTCATGATCGTGTAGTATACTCTACTTAATAAATACTCACGCTAAAATAATAATAATTATTAGTTACAAATAAAACGCATGATTTTACTTGAAATCATAATTTATATCATAGCATGATAATTTAATAAACCCAACGTTTGCTAGATAATTAAATAATTAAATTAAGTCACGTTTATTAATTTAATTTCGTAAATAAAACACTTAGGCAAAATCTATTAATTTAATTACGTAAATAATTACTTAGATAGTTTCTGTTAATTAAATATAACTCAAGTTGCGTAAATTATTTAATTATATCATGTAATTAATAATTAAATTACCTTGACTATTTAACATGAGCTTATTTACCCGAGCCTACCGAGACACCCATGTCTCGGTCGCACAAAACAAACTAACAAAACAACCAAAACAGTGTTGTCCAACATATCTATATAGTTCTGTCCAATATCCTATGTTCCAGTTCTGTCCAACATATAATTATGCAGTGTTGTCCAACATATAATCCTGCAGTGTTGTCCAACATCTATCCCCAGACCTGCTGCTGTCCATAACTACCCCTGGTTTCATAAGCTACCTGTTGTTAATAATTACTTCCTACTGGCTTATATTCGTTCCAGCTGCTAGTTACTTCTACCCGTTGTTTTTAATATATTCTTGCTGCCCGTTATTAAGCCAACACTACTGTTGGGTTGGGTGTGTTTGGGTAGCTACTGCCCGACCAAGACCCACGCCGACACCCCTAAAGGCTGTGGCTGTAATAAGTGCACCACCGAGACACATAAGTGTCTCGGTTTGTATGTAATCTGATTCTAAACACTACAAAACCATTACTCCCTTCATCTAACTTGTTTTACTCACGTTTTATCAACATGATCCTGATCCTTTAATGGATTCTTGATTGATTTACCCAACGAAAAAAAAGGAAAAGAATAAAAAAAAGAGATTCAATGTTACCTAGTTTTCGTGTTAGGGTTTCAGGAAGTGCAAACAATCACAAACCTTGATTCCTGAATTTAAAACCCACGTGATTTTCTTGGTTCTTGATGTTCAAGCGACGCAGCAATAAAGAAAAAAAAGATCGTTGGTCCTGTTGTGTTTTTTCAGGGTTTTTATGTTTGTGTGTGTCGAGTAAACAGAAAACAAGTCCTCCCGACCTTTTATTTTATGTACAGGGTTGGTTTGGGTTTTTCTTGGGCCACGGCCCATCTGCCTTCCCATCCCTTAATATTGTACAAAATAGCCCTATTAGCCCCTTATTGTTTGTTTTAATTCTTTTTTTTCTATTTCGCGACTAGCTAGAATGTTACGCGTAATCATGTTTTAAACTCGTAATTTCTTAATTTGTTATTTTACGTAAATATTATTTACGTAATTACTTGTCGTGTTACTTTAATACACATAATAATAATAATTGTGTTAATTATTCGCGTAGCGTGATGTAAACGTCGTGTGTTATTATTTTGGCGGTTTCACTTATTATTCGTAAATTCATGTCGTACGTAAATAATAATAATAATATACATATTTACTTGTTCCTAAAAATAATATACGTAATAATTATATTAAACGTACTCAAAACGTATCATATATACGTAAATCATAAGTTTTAAATTTATACATAATTTCATGTACGTAGTATTCTAGGAATTTTTATGCGGGTTTTACAACTCTTCCCCTCTAAAAGAATAATTCGTCCTCGAATTAGAGATACGATATCCCGGAAGGGACATGAACGTGATGTAACTATAGAGAACATGGAACATGACGTGACTGAAAAGAAACATATTTGGACTTATGGAATAAAAGAGGATAAAATAACATGAAAAGATACATGAAACGAGATGATACTAAGTATCATACTTACTGGTGTAAGCACACACAAAGCATTGATGTACGAGACATATTGAGACGTAGTGCGTGAACAATTGTGAACGTGATACGTGAACAATTGTGAACGTGATACTTGGAGATTTGGTACATGAATTATGAGACATATTGTGAATGAGAATACGTGCAAAACATATCGTGAACGTGCTATTAGAACGTAGGATAAACATGATCTGGAACATATCGTGAATGTGCAATAACTAAGGAGGTAAAATCAATGATATGAGCTGAGACATGAAATGTGGCGTGAAACGTCTGTTTGAAGGCGGAAAGTCATACCAAACTTGAGGCTGGTCTTCCAAGTTTTCTACAATCTTTCTAGAATGAAAGTGAACATAAACCATAAGATGGGATATGATCATGAACGTAAATCATGAACGTGAATCATGTCATAAACGTGGAAGTGAAAAGCCTAATCATAAAATGAAAAAGGGACATAAGCGTGAACAAGGTCATGAATGCTAACGTGAGACATAACTTAAGAGCTGAATAATCATACAGACGTGAACGCAAATAACGCATGCTAACATAAACCTTTATCTAATCTGGTAGCTGAAAGAGTGTCGTGTACTCGTATGATCATTGGCTAGAAGATGTCTGATAATCTGTTACTGGTACTCCTTTCAGGTGAAAGAAAACGTATAGGTTAGGTTAAATGATCGAATGACGATTCAAATATTTCTAAAGGTTGAAACGACTGTAAGCATGTTGGTGTTCTATCTTAACCTGCTGATAAGTCAGGCCTTTAGATATGAACGTAACTGCATCTTGTTTCATACCTCACCACCAAATGTGGTTAGGATCGTGAATATATAGCAATTGGGAAGCTATGATTTTGGGTAAAACTTAAACATCTCTTAGCATAGGATTTTCTGAAACTCATAAGTTGGATGTAGGATTCTATCCTTTACGCGTAGGCATAGTCATGGTAAAAAAAAATTACCGTGAAAACCATGTGAATCAGCGTGTCACTGAAATCAATTACATACGTACAAGAAAAAAATAGCATGAAATTCCTCCGTTATAAGTCTTGTGACATAGAGCGAAGATGGTCTTCGTGCTCTTCTAAACTTAAAGAAGGTCATAGTGTTAGCAATGAATAGAATAACGAGCTTGTCCAGAGTTCATGGAAATTTAATTTCTCAAATCCTTAATTACTGTTGGCATTCGTGAACAAAAAGGCACAACATGGATTCATAACGACCATAACGTGTGCGAAGAACAGTCACGGATGGGTCCTGTTCTTTCACTCACAACTGATGATAGTCTGATGGTAAATAGATCTTGGAAAGTGTTTAGAGTTTGGTAGTTGATCGGATAGACCAATAATACTTGGATTGAAAATATTGTCATGAATGGTGGTAAAATTGGTAGTTCCTTCTGGTAATATGTCTGAGAAAATTCCGAAGTAATCGACCGATTTATGGGTAAGAATACCGAAAGTCGGGTCATAAATGATAGCTAGATATGCTTGTCAGACATAAGAAAAAAAAAAATCACCGATTTTCCTGGTGGAAACCCATGCTGAATGTATTCAGGACTCTGAACGTTCTGAATATAAATGAAGATCTTGTCATCAACCTGAATTGGAAGTCTATATATACATGGGTGATATAACAGCTTCTAAGATGAACATGTATATCTGAATATGAAATCGTGAACGAAAATGTCATGTCAGCACACGAAGTAAACGTGGCAGATCTCACTGAATGTGTTTCGTTCGTCTCACACGGAACGAACACTACGTGACCAACTATGAACAATAAGTCAGAGATGGTACTAAAATTCTAGTGGCTTGATTTGTTCATGGCATATCAGAATAAGTATACCCTTGTAAAGGTACCTTGAATCACTGAGGCTGAGTTTATAAATTATGCATGAGTCGTGTGTCTTGACTTATGTGCTAAGAAGTATACATGTGACATGTGTCTCGACTGACGTCTTGACAGGGGTTCTTGGATATATACATGAAATGACATGCCTTGACGGATGTCTTGACATATAAGAGAAATCGTAATGAAAATGGTGGTTGAAATGCCGGAATTGGCCTCGTATTACTAAAAGACAACTAAATGGTAATTGGCATAAAACTGAGAGAATAATGGCATGGAAACAATCACAAACCTTGATTCCTGAATTTAAAACCCACGTGATTTTCTTGGTTCTTGATGTTCAAGCGACGCAGCAATAAAGAAAAAAAAGATCGCTGCTCCTGTTGTGTTTTTTTTAGGGTTTTTATGTTTGTGTGTGTCGACTAAACAGAAAACAAGTCCTCCCGACCTTTTATTTTATGTACAGGGTCGGTTTGGGTTTTTCTTGGGCCACGGCCCATCTGCCTTCCACTCCCTTAATATTGTACAAAATAGCCCTATTAGCCCCTTATTGTTTGTTTTAATTCTTTTTTTTTCTATTTCGCGACTAGCTAAAATGTTACGCGTAATCATGTTTTAAACTCATAATTTCTTAATTTGTTATTTTACGTAAATATTATTTACGTAATTACTTGTCGTGTTACTTTAATACACGTAATAATAATAATTGTGTTAATTATTCGCGTAGCGCGATGTAAACGTCGTGTGTTATTATTTTGGCGGTTTCACTTATTATTCGTAAATTCATGTCGTACGTAAATAATAATAATAATATACGTATTTATTTGTTCCTAAAAATAATATACGTAATAATTATATTAAACGTACTCAAAACGTATCATATATACGTAAATCATAAGTTTTAAATTTATACGTAATTTCATGTACGTAGTATTCTAGGAATTTTTATGCGGGTTTTACAGTAATTCCCAGAATGTATGCAGATTCTCCTAAATCTTTCATAGGAAAGCATTTACCAAGATAATTCTTAACAGCTTTAAGTCTTGGAATGTTACTTCCCATGATTAATATGTCATCAACATATAGGACTAGAAATACTACATCACTCCCACTAGCTTTGCGATATACACATGGCTCATCACGATTTTGAATAAATCCAAACTTTTTGATTTCTTCATCAAATCGTTTATTCCATTGACGTGATGCTTGCTTCAAACCATAAATAGATCTTTGAAGTTTACGTGTCTTGGATTCTTAGAATCAACATACCCTTCGGGTTGTTGCATATAGATGTCTTCATCTAAGCGACCGTTCAAGAAGGAAGTTTTAACATCCATTTTCCATATCTCATAGTCATAGTATGCTGTTATATCTATGAGAATCCTAATAGCTCTTAAGTCTGCTATAGGAGAAATGTCTCCTCGTAGTCTACACGAAAAGTTTGAGAAAAACCTTTAACTACTAAACGAGCTTTATAGGATTTTATTTTTCGGTCCATGTCGGTTTTCTTATTGTATATTCACTTATGTCTCACTACTTTAGCATTTGGTGGTGGATCTACAAGAATCCAAACATCATTAACTTTCATGGATTTCATTTCCTCATCCATAGCAACCATCCCCTTATTCTTCTCAGGATCAAGCATGGCGGATTTATAATTAGCAGGTTCTCTAAGATCCCCTACTTCATCATCATCCTCTATATTAAGACATATATTGCTATTTGCATTTTTAATCCTTTTGGATCTACGCAAAGGAACTAATTCCGGTGGAACCGCCAGACTTTCTGGTTCTATAGGAATTATTTCGCTAGTATTTTCAGAAGGTAATGTATCTATATGACTCTCTTCAAGATCATAATTTCTCCCACCGAATTCTTGATTTACAATATTACTTTCAAGGAAGTCTCCATACCTAGCAACAATCACTTTGTTCTTAGTTGGATAATAAAGTAGTAAACCCATAGTTTCCTTAGGGTATCCTACAAAGATACGTTTCACAAATCGTTGTTGGAGTTTGTCACCCAAGTCACGTTTCACATACGCCTCGCAACCCCAGACCTTTAAATGAGACAAATATGGCTTCTTGCCATGCCATAGTTCATATGGTGTCTTATTTACCTTCTTCGTGGGAACCATATTTAAAATGCGAACAGCAGATTCTAAAGCATAATCCCTAAAGGATAATGGTAAAGTTGTAATATTAAACATAGATCGTACCATATCTAATAGTGTATGATTTCTCCTTTCGGATACACCTTTTTGTTGTGGAGTATAGGGAGAAGTAAGATGTTGAACAATTCCATTCTCACTTAGATAATCTTTAAACTCTTGACTTAAATATTAACCACCTCTATCAGAACGAAGAGCTTTAATCTTCTTTCCTAGTTGCAATTCTACTTTTGCTTTAAACACTTCGAATGTTTCAAATACCTCATGTTTATGAATAAGTAAATAAACATAACCATAACGGCTATAATCATTTGTAAATTTTAAGAAGTAGTTAGTACCTTTCCTTGACACATGTCTAAGTGGTCCACACACATCAGTGTGCATTAAACCAAGTAGATCAGTAGCCCTTTCAATATTATTATTAAAAGGTTTCTTGGTCATCTTTCCAGAGATATAAGACTCACATTTATCAAATGATTCATCATTGATATTTTCCAAAAGTCCTTCACATTGAAGCTTTTGTATACGAGTCTTTCCAATATGGGAAAGTCTACAATGCCAAAGATAAGAAGAGTTCTTGTAAAACTTTCTCTTCTTATTCATGCTAAAAACATAATTATTATTGTACTTGGATTCATTTTAATGCATGTCTATTTCAAACACACCATTCATAGAAATTGCATTAAAATAGAAAATACCATCTTTCCAAACAGAAATTCCATTATTATCAATAGTGTGAACGAATCCAGTATTCAACAAACAAGAAAAGGAAATAACACCCCTAACAATTGTAGGTGCATAATGAGAATCATTTTAAATCAATACTAAACCCGAAGGTAAAACTAAATTAAATGTTCCTATAGCTTCAACCGCTGCTTGTGCGTCATTGCCCACTTGCAGAAATTGTTCCCCATAAGATAACTTCCTTTCCAGATTAAATCCCTGCAGCGTATTACAATGTTAATACCGCATCCGGTATCATATACCCAGGAATTTAATTTGTATGTCAAATTAAATAATTCAATCATAAATAAAGTACTTGAAGCTGCAGCGCTCTGCTCACACTTCTTCTATATTTCTCGCAACTCTTCGAGGTAAAGAGGACAATTCCTTTTCCAGTGACCACTTGCCTTGAAATGGTGACAAGTCTCATCCTTCTGATATTGATTCTTCTTGACAAAGTTCTGCTTAGGTTTCGAATAAGTCACAACTTGCTTGCCCTTATCACCCTTGCCTTTGCCTTTCTTCTTGTTCGCTTGCGGTTTTGGCTTACTCACTCTACCCTTTTGTATTTTTAGTACAAGAGGAGTAGAGTTAGGTGCCTTGTCCTTTAACCCCTTTTCGTAGTCAATGAGCATTGCATGCAAATCATTAACTGTCTTCCCCGTGCAATACATATAATAGTTTCTAACAAAATCATTGAAGTCCTTGTTAAGGGACCTATTGATCAAGTTGATAGCCATATTATGATCATAGGGTTGTCCTAGTGCAATGAGTTGTTCCATATAACCCCTCGTCTCCATGTAATGTGCGAAGTTTGCTTGCAGCTATGCAAAGCATCTACTAAGTCGTAGATCTCCACAGCTTGCGGCTTCTCGAACATAGCCTTGAGCTCGTCAAGCATACGCTTAGGTGAAAAAAGCTCATACTTCTTTTGAGGTGGAGGGGCCATTTTCCCTAACATTAAGCAAGCCACCTCAGAGTGCTTCTTAACATTGACAGTATGTTCAAGCCTTTGCGCTTCAGAAGCTCCTTCAACAAGACCCTCTAAATAATGAGTGGTGAAGATATCAATAGTACCTGCTACTCTCAAGACAATTCTTAGTGAGCGGTACCAAT
This sequence comes from Glebionis coronaria, assembly GCA_025667525.1. Lineage (NCBI taxonomy): Eukaryota > Viridiplantae > Streptophyta > Magnoliopsida > Asterales > Asteraceae > Glebionis > Glebionis coronaria. The sequence continues at coordinate 444,450,058 of CM046876.1, read as the reverse complement.
CATTGAAGTGTGGGCCAGTAAGTTCAGGACGATCAAAAAACATTTTGAACGCAAAACTTATAGTGTTATTGTCGAGTTGAGCCATTTCTACAGAAATAAGTTCAAATATTAGTATTTTCGATAATAAAATACTTTCAAGAAAATAAAATTGCCCCGTATTTAAACCATAGTATTTTCCTTGAATCCTAGAACTTATATTGACATAGATTCATTACATCAGTTGATCTACTAGTAATGAATGTACTCAACATAGTGATCTGTCGAACAATTCAATTGACAAACAATTTTCAATTTCTAGATATTTAAGGGATTTACATTGCCAAAAAATGTTTTGCATTGTAAACATGTTTCATCCCTTATGAATGCCTTAAGTTTCCAAATCTCACTGAGTAACTTAATTAAGTCGTCTAATCTGAATAACGTAAAACCATCATACGAATTCTCATTCTATGAAAGTTTTCTATCCATTACAACATCGTCCAAAAATCTCATATGACGACGTAGTAATTTCAAGTGTTCGTCAATTAGATAACATTCGACTTAAATTTTAAAGGGTATAAATTTGATGTCAAAATCAATGTATGGATAAGCATGCATACAACTCCATAGCATAAGTTTAATAAAACATTTAGTAAACCTTTTCACGAGGCTAAATTTCTACATAAATTATGTTGAGGTATTAGTTTAACTAATCAAAGAATTTACCCACAACTATTCACAACGTATTTATGGCTAAAGCACAAAACAATAACCTTATTCATTGTGATTTTGGATGTGAATTTGTGATAAATCAACCTTAAGATATAATTCAAATAATAATCATAGGTAATTTCAATTTGACGCACAGGCAAGCCGGGAATTTGGTTAGCCACTAATGGCTTAACACCTCCTTCCTTAACCGGATACATGACTAGCGGTGCGTTATGTTCGATGGTAAAACCGTATATTTGTATCTCTTATTCTGTAATGATACATCATTATATATATATTACAAGGATATGGGCTTTAGCCCAAGCTAACAAGAATACATATAAGACTGAATACTATACAGCTAAGAATTAGCAATCATACAGCTAATATACACGCTAACACTCCCCCGCAGTAGGAGCGGGAGGCTTCTGAACGCTCAAACTGGTACGAAACTCCTCAAAAAATGCAGAAGGCAGACCTTTAGTGAAAATGTCCGCATACTGATAACGGGAAGGTACGTGAAGAACTCGAACCTGACCAGCAGCAACCAAATCACGAACAAAATGAATATCAATCTCGATGTGCTTCGTACGCTGATGTTGAACTGGGTTACAAGATAAATAAACAGCGCTAACATTATCATAGTAGACTAGCGTAGCGGAAGATAAAGGTGTATGCAACTCGCAAAGTAAATTCCGCAACCAACAAGTTTCGACGACAGCATTGGCAACACCGCGATACTCTGCCTCGGCACTAGAACGAGAAAGCGTCAGTTGACGCTTAGATGACCACGAGAGAAGATTGTTCCCAATAAAAACATAGTAACCAGAAGTCGATCTCCTAGTGGTAGGACACCCAACCCAATCTGCATCTGAGTAAGCAACAAGTGATGTAGTAGAGGATGCGAACAACTGTAATCCATACTCCAGGGTACCCTTAACATACCTCAAGATCCTTTTAAGAGCCTACAAATGAGGCTCTAGAGGATCATGCATATGAAGACAAACTTGTTGTAAGACATAAGAAATACCAGGTCTAGTAAACGTAAGATACTGAAGGGAACCAACAAGGCTCCTATATAAAGTCGAATCAGAAAATTCCCAGCTTAGACTCAGTATCAATAGGAGTTCGACTGGGATTACAACGAACCATGTGTGCCCTCTCAAGAATCTCAATGGCATATTTCTTTTAAGATAGGAACACCCCAGAAGAATCTCGTATAACCGATATACCCAAAAAATAGTTAAGAGCTCCCAGATCAGTCATAGCGAACTCCTGATGTAAAGAAGCAATAATGTGATGTAACAAAGTCGTAGAAGAAGCTGTGAGCACAATATCATCAACATATAACAACAAGTAAGCAGTATCCATCCCATGTTTGTAAATAAATAGTGAAGTATCACAACGACTATGCTGAAACCCAACACGAGTAATATAAGAGGCAAATCGCTGAAACCAAGCCCGAGGTGCCTACTTAAGACCATAAAGGGATCGTTGTAATAAACACGCATAATCAGGATGCTCATGATCACGAAACCCTGGGGGTTGATGCATATAGACAGTCTCAGAGAAATCACCATGTAAAAATGCATTCTTAACATCAAGCTGATGAATCGGCCAATGTATAGAAGTAGCCAAAGTAAAAACAATCCCGAATCGTACCCAGTTTAACAACCGGACTGAAAGTCTCATCAACATCAACCCCTCTATCTGTGTGCTACCCTTGGCCACAAGAAGAGCCTTGTAGCGACTAAGTGTGCCATCTGCTAAATATTTGTGGCGAAAAAGCCACATACAACGGACAATATTAGTATCCCGAGGCCGCGGTACTAAAGTCCAAGTACAATTTTTAATAAGCGCATTATATTCATCGCGCATAGCCTTTTGCCAATTTGGATCATTAAACGCAACATTATACGACTTAGGTAAAGGAGAGACGGTAGACACATGACAATTATATTTGGGATTAGGACGATTAGTCCTGACTTGAAAACGCGTGACCATGGGATGAACAGACGTTGGGTTCGGGTTTGGGGTTGGGTCAGTAAGATTTATTGGATAAGATTCTTGATGAGTCGTGGTTGGGGAAGTAGGGTGGGCCGAAGTGGGAGAGTATTGTTCGGCCGTATCCTGTTGGGTCGCGGAAGGTAGTGATGTAATAGGTAGAGGGAGAGGCGGTTGGGCTGAACCCCCTTATGGAGGTGAAGGATTTGGTGATTGTAAATGTGGTGAGTTTGTACGATTATTTGTGGTATTGGGAACAGTAGGTGAAATATGCATTAGGATATCTGGTACGTCGTCTAGAAAAGAATATGTAGTAGCAATATTTGGTGATGATGAGCCATATGGAAATACCGTCTCGTAAAATGTATCATGACGAGAGATGATGATTTTATTTGTGTGTAAATCAAGACATCGATATCCATGATGGTTAGATGCATGGCCCAAAAAAATAGAGGGTGTGGCTCGGGGTTCAAGTTTATGATTAGGGTATAAGTGAGGGTAACATAAGTATCCAAAGGTACGTAACAAATCATAGGTTGGTTTGGTACCAAACACCCGAGTGTAAGGTATGTCATTGGAAATAGCGGTGGAGGGCAAAATATTTAGTAAGTGAACGACCATATTTAGAGCTTCGACCCAAAAGGTTGGTGGAAGGTTTGCTTGAAAAAGTAATTTTCTAATTAGGTTGTTGATGGTTCGAATCATGCGTTCAGACTTGCCATTTTTTGAGATGTTTTGGCATATGAGAATCGAAACTGAATGCCATTTTCAGCAAAAAGTTTATGTAACGCACGGTTGTCAAATTCACCGCCATGATTACACTGAAACGATCGAATTTCATATTTGAACTGAGTATGAACATACTTACGAAACAAGACAAATTTTGATAATGCATCAGATTTATGTAGCAAAGGATATACCCAAACAAACTTAGAGAAATGATCCAAAAACAAAACATAGTATTTGAAACCTGAAAGACTCAGAATGGGTGAAGTCCATACATCCGAGTGAATGATATCAAAACAAGAATTAACGACAGACTCTGAACTAGTAAATGGAAGTCTCACGTGTTTGCCAAGCTGACAAGGATGACAAAGAGCAGGAGATTTCTCTTTATTACATGAAATGAAATTACGAGAAGCAAGATGATGAAGCACGTCACTGCCTGGATGGCCAAGACGTTGGTGCCATGTATGTTGACTGACAAGAAAATCTTGAGGAAGCGGAGAAGGAGTCGTGACTAGGTAGAGATCCCCCGTGCTATCACATCGGAGCAGTACCCGCCGAGTCATGAAATCCTTAACAGAAAAACCAAACTCATCAAATTCAACAGTGCAATTATTATCACGAACAAATTGACGAACAAATTGACGAACATAAATTAAGTTTTTGACAGTACTAGGGGTGACAAGGACATTATTTAGATGAAGATACCGAAATGGAGTTGGCAAAATGCTATGGCCCGTGTTGGTGACGGGAATTGAATGACCATCACCAACCGAGACAGATGAGTAAATACACGTATTAAAAACATCACAAAGATTAGTAACCGAATCATTAAGGTGTGAACTCGCACCTGTGTCCATGTTCCAAGCACTGGTGGTAGGATCATGAAGTGTCCCAGTAGTGAAAGCATGTGGCAAAGTAGTTTCATGTCCCAAGGAAGAAACCTGTGAGGCCGATGGGGCTTGAGGGACCTGTTGTGCTGGCTGCAAAACATGAGGGGCAATGGGCTATTGGGCTGGACTAGTGAACCATGCCGGTGGTGGATAAGGTTGTTGGGCCATCGGGTAATATGAGTGGACCGAGTTTGATGGGCTGGGTGTATAAGCTGGTGGAAAGCCAAAGCCTGGTGGCGGCCCAGTAGGTGTAGTAGGTTGGGTCAGACTAGGGTAATATATTGGAGCAGGCCCACTTGATGCAAAAAAATGTGTGTGGTTTAGGTGGACTAACAGTAGCAGTATTATGCAAATAATTTGCATTAACAGTAGGTGTGTCCAAGTGCTTTAAAAAACCCAAACGTTCCAAAAGTTTGACCAATAATTCATCAGAATTATTTCCCTTGTGAACAACAATTTTAGTAGGAGTATGCTTTATAGAAGCATCATGAACATATTTGCAAGATTCACCAGCCTGACACATACCCTTGGCAAAATTATAACATGGTCGCCATGATTTAGCTTAATTGGTAGAAGAGCGACGATTGTTACCTGAATCGTCCATAAGAACCATAGGAGAAGAGGATTCCATGGGTAGAACAACTTCCTTAGAATTTAAACGCATTGATATGAGCAAAAACTCATATCAATTTATCAACAAATCACCCTAAAAACACAATAAAAATACCTAAACTTTGTGCTATAAAGCGAAATTATGTGGTATGTTTTGTGTTTGTGCTCAAATAGGTAATAAGGATACAATTTCAAGCAAACAAAGGGAAATCAAGCTTAATTTGATGAAAAAGACAAAGAAGGATCAAAAGTGACAAGACTTTGAAGACAAAGGACCTATCTTGACAATCTGCTAAAGATGAAGGACCAAAAGTGTAAATATGACAAAGTCAAGATCAAAGTCAAATATGGTCAACTCTCAAGTCAACTTAGTCAAAGGGGCTTTTTGATCAAGTTTACAAGTGGAAGGACTTAAATTGTCAAAAGAATGAAGAATATAGCTAAAAATTACATTATGCCAAGTCAAGGGGCTAATTCTGCCAACTTTGGAAAGTTAAACTAAGCTTGATCCGTGTGTTATGTTTTTGGCCAATGAGAATGCAAGAATCAAGTGACAAGGATTGCCACTTCACTGCATTTAATGCAACTAAGCCGCCAGCATTTAATTGGTCCAATATCCCAACAGTAAAACGCACTATCCACTTTTCAGCCAATAAGGAAGAGCCATGCAATAATCAGTTTATCCATTTTGGATTATGATCCGTGTGAACTGCCCTTATCCAATGGAATCTTGCCACGTGTCATCTTCATCAACGCATATTACCAGGATCGTTATTGAGCTAGAAGCAACTTCATGAGATGGTATAAACATGAAACTTGCTTGTTTTTTAGAGACGAACCCAATGAGAATAACCAATTAAGCTGAAATCAACTCAAGAGAAAATCCCCAAATTTGTTCTTCATCAGCAAAATCCAATTGGCAGATTTTTGACACGTGGAAGCTGGGGATTGGTTCCAACACGTCACCAACCCCAACCACTTCACTCTTGCAGTCTATAACTACCATGGATAGTGCTCATTTCTTGTATTGTAGAAAGTGTGAAATCACACACACTTTAGTTTTTTCTCTCAACTCCTTCTTAGTTTTAGCTTAACAACTCAAGAGTATGACACACTCTTGAGTCTGTTATAGTTAGTTGTAACAGTTTACCAGCCTTGTAACTACTTTTCAAACAATAAATTCAAATTTCCATTTTCCCTCCTAAACTCTCATACTACTCTACTGTTCATACCTGCTTCATTGATTCTGTTTGTTGCTGTTGTTAGTTTGTTATGATCATCACTTGATCATAACTGACTAAGTTTGAAGATTGAAGCTGTTGTATCTGATTTGTTCATCCAGTTCAAGTACTAGCAGATTTTGATGAGTTCAAGTCCAGTTATGGTGATTTTTGGTGGTTGAAGTTGTTGATTAGTTGTTGATTAGTGTGTTCTAGTGCTAAGGTGGTGGTTAGCACTAGATTAGAGAGCTCAGCGCTCCTCTACTCCCCAAAGGAGGCCTTAGCTAAAGGTTTACATTTTTTGATTTTTAGTTCCACTAAACAGTTGAATGCCTGCTTCATTCCTAGTTAATTTTGCTTATCTGCATGATAAAATGTGTTCTAGTTGATTCTTGATCTGATTTCAGTAATTGTGTAGCTTAATTTTGCTTATAGCTTCCATACTTGTCCTGTTTTTCAAGCACTCATCAGTCACATAGCTTTTATAATCATCTTGGGGTCTAGTTATTGTAACTGCTTGTTTCTAGTCCAAATACATTTCATATTAGCCATACAATTTAGTTTGTTATAGCTCTAAACTCAGTCTAGTCATTTGCTCAAAAACTCTTCATAAAAGTTTAAAAAGATCAGAAAGTGGTGTTTGGCATTAGCTTGTAACTGATTTTCAAGTGTTAGAATTTGGAAATTTTTGGTTCATTTCTAGTTAAACAATCATAACAAATAGTTTTCAGTCATTTTCAAGTCAAGTATTTGGTCAAAAAGGCAAATGGTCATATAAAAAGTTTGGGTCAGTTTTTAACAAGTTCCCTATCAGAAAGTTGTGATTTTAATCTGCTTGGCATTTCTTTGATAGTTGATGAAATCATTCCAAACCAGTTCTCATTTCTCACTCAATATATGAAGTTTCAAATTGTATAAGGAAATTGTACAGTATCAAGAATTAAGCTAGAAATAAGCAAAAGTTTTAAGATCAAGGGCAAATGCAAGTTTCTGTAACTTGGTAATCTGAATTTTCATATCTCCATTTCTACTTCAATAACTAGTCAATTTTCTTTCACAATTTCATTCCATTAGTGTTCCTGGTTGAATTTTGAGATTTTGGGCTTATTGAAATTTCTGGTCAACGAAAGTCAACATAAGCACCATTTTGGCTTATTTTCAGATTCTGAGCTTATTACTTGGTCATTTCCATTGAGACTTGATTTCCCATCTTTCTTTTGAGCTGTTTAATCATTTTCATCATTAAAATCCAGTTGTGCAAGTCTAGCTTAACAGATAGCTTATTTTGTGCTTATTGGATTTAGCTTATCAGCTTTCTAGTAACTTTCAGCCAATTTCCTTGGATAGGTCTAGCTTAAATTCAATTTTAAGTCTTTTGCAACTTGTTTGGTCGAATTTGGTTGAGAAATAAGCTCAAACGAGCTTATTGAAGTTTGAAACCCGTTTTTGGCAAAAAGTTGTGAAAATTTGCACTTTGGTCCTTTTATTATTAACTAGTTTTAAAATCAGGCTAATCTTTCCAACTTTTTAGGGTTTTCAACTAATCAGTCCTTGTACTTTCAATTTTGTTCAAAATTAGTTAGGCAGTTTCAATTTTGTTGAAAGTTAGTTACTTGTTTGAATAGTTTTCATTCTAAGCCCATTTAGTTTACTGTTTTTACACATTCAGTCCTTCTACTTTTTAGCATTTAAATTTCATAGAATTTACATTTCCAGTCCTTATAGTTTGTAGAATTTACATTTTGCATTTTAATTGAATAAAAACTTGGTATTTGCACTGTGTTTTACATATAAGTAGACGTTATTTTTCATTTTAGCAAGACTTGTTTGAATTAGCAATAGAATATCCAAAAAAACATTACCAACCAAGAACAATTAAAAACCCGATATTGTTAGGACTTTCAATTTGTTAAGAACTGAGAAAAACGAACTTCAACTATACACATTTCAAATGGCGCCGCTGCCGGTTCTTTGACTTTACGAGAGACTATCGATTGACGGTTTTCATTGGCTTTTGGGATCCGTTCACCTAGTGAACGTTATTTTTACGTATCATAAATAAAAAACAAATAAAAAAAATCAAAAATATAAAAATATATAAAAACTAAAAAAATTAACAAAACAATTTTTTTCCTAAAGAATTGACCAAACAAATTAAAAAAATCCAAAAAGCAATATTTTTCCTAAGAGATTGCACCCAAAAATATATATTATTGGATTCTCTCAGTTTTTATGTACATATAGTATTTTCTCTTAAAAACTCATAAATACAAAAATATTTTCCATATATTATTATAAGTAAATACGTATACGTATAAGAACAACCAATCTACATATTCTCCATAAGTATTGCCAAGGCAATACACCGTGTTGAGGGGCGTTCCGATCCTTGACACGTATATCGATCAAACAAAATAAAGCAAGAATAGATAAATACTTCCAATAAGCAACAATTCGAAGAATACAAACAATTAAGTGAATAGAAAGGCGATGTGCTATAAAATGCCATCTAAGGGTCAATAGGTACTTAAGTGCTTCGCGCCACCTAACCCCCCGTTCACTTGTGAGTATTCTAAGAAGGAAGGCTTCATTGGGGGTCTTGCACCCAAGTAGTACATACGTATATTATTATTTTCTTGTGGATATTTCATATTGAAACTCGAAGAGGATAATCTTTTTCTCTTCAAAGTCACACGAGAGCTTCTCTCTCATTCCTCGTATTGAGTTGCATGCTCACTCGCGGGCATGCACAAATACCGATTGGTGTACAACCTCTTCCTCCGAAAAGGAAGAAAAAGAGAAAGAGTAAGACCACCACCGTCCATCAAGCCGATCACGAGAATCGTGCTTTGATTCATCCACAACAAGAAGCCATGGCTGTTGATAATCGTTCTTTGATGGAACGTTTGCAATCCAATGTTCACGGATATGCCAATGCTATTAGGATTCCCGATATTCCCGCAAATTCATTTGAGCTAAAAACGGCTATGATTACCTTGGTTTCAAACACACCTTTCTATGGTCACAAGAATGATAATCCTCATGATCACCTTAAGAGATTCCTTGCTCTTTGCAATACACTTAAGTACAATGGAGTTCCACATGATGCTATTAAGTTGATATTGGTGCCATTTTCACTAGAGGGAGCCGCTAAGCGTTGGTTAGACACCCAACCACCCGATAGTATCACTACATGGGATGGTTTCACTACTAAGTTTTTGAACAAGTTCTTTCCCCCATCTAAGACCACGGCTTTGAGGAACTTAATTATAGGCTTTCAACAAAAACCTAGTCAATCCTTTAGTGATGCTTGGGAGGATTTTAGAGAGTTATTGAGGCGATGCCCTAACCATGGATTGGATGAAGTTCACCAAATCAATACTTTCTATGATGGCCTTAAACCTCATCACCAAGATTCACTCAATGCTTCCGCGGGAGGGAATATTCTTCTTAAATCCATTCAAGAGGCCTTGGACATCATTGAGACTAAAGCAATGGTTCAAACAAATTCTCAATTTGAAGAAAGGGTTCATGTTATCCAAAACGATTCTCAAACACCTTGTGATAACCAATTCCTCAAGATTCAACAAGAGATCCTTCAAAAGATGGATAGAGGTCAACAAGAGATGATTCAAGCCATTAAGAGCCTTTCATTGAACAATTCTTCAAATGATGTGAATGCCATTACTCTTTCTTGTGTAACTTGTGGAGGTCCCCATTCCTATGAACAATGTGATAAGGTGCAAAGTTATCAAGGGGAATGTTATGCTTACCAAGAGGAACATCGTGAACACTTTAAGCCAAATATCAATCCCAATAACCTTTCTTACAAATCCCAAAATTACCTTACTCCACCGGGATTCCCACCCTAACCACCCACCCAACTTCAACAAAATCCTCCTCAAGTGTTACAAAGGAATCAAGGGCAAGACCACCTTACCAAGGAAATAACTACAAGGCACCCAACAATGTTCAACATCAAGGAAATACCTTTTATCCACCACATCAAGGATTTAATCAACCTATTCCACCTTTTCCAAATCAAGGATATTCTCAAATACCAAATCAAGCTTACCTTCAACTTCAAAATCAAGGATATGGGATGCAAAAGACTCATGAGTATGTTGAGAGGAGAATTCGTGAAAGTGAGAAAAGAATGAATGACCAAATGAAACGTATATCAGAGGAACAAACCAATAGGCTTTTAATGCCATTCAATCAAAGACCACAAGGGGATTTACCTTCCAACACACAAACAAATCCAAGAGCAAATGTCAATGCTATTACAACAAGAAGTGGAAAGACAACAAAGGATCCTTCACCTCCTAAACCTCTTATTGTTCCACCCACTTTTGTTCCTACTTGTGACAAGCCTTCTACCTCTACTTCACCACCTCAAAATGCTCCCATTCAATCAAACACACCTTCTCAACCTATTCCTACTTCTCCTCTACATTCCACACCTCCCAATGAAGAAACTAACAAAGACAAATCTTCCACTACAACACCTATTCCACCTACACCAAAACCAACTCTTCCATGTCCTTCAAGATTGAAAAAGGACAAGTTAAAGAACAAGGATGACATCCAAGTCTCAAATTTCTTAAGGATGTTCAAGCAACTCAACATCAACATATCCTTTGCGGAAGCTCTTGCTTATATGCCAAAGTTTGCTAAGATGTTCAAGGATTTACTCTCAAACAAAGAAAAATTGGTTGATTTACCCAACACATCCCTTAATGAAAATTGTTCCGCCGTGCTACTTAAAACCTTACCAACAAAACTTGGAGATCCGGGGCGCTTCTTGATACCTTGTAATTTTCCCGGTGTAGAAAATTGCATGGCTTTGGCGGATCTAGGGGCAAGCATTAACCTCATGCCTTTATCGGTTTGGAAAAAACCCTCTCTTCCCGAGCTCACTCCCACTAGGATGACCCTTGAATTAGCCAACCGAACCATTGCTTACCCCGTAGGTATAGCGGAGGATGTGTTTGTAGGTGTGGATAAGTTTACATTTCTGGCCGACTTTGTAGTAGTTGATTATGACATGGATCCTAGAGTTCTTTTGATTGTTGGTAGACCGTTTTTGAGGATGGGTCGTACTTTGATAGATGTGGCGGAAGGAGAATTAATTATGAGAGTAGAGGATGAGAAAGTGGTGTTTAAGTTAGGGAAAGTTTGTGATAGGAAAGAGGTTAAGGAGTCTAGACCGTGTGAGACTATTAACATAGTTGATGTGTTAGATGAAGTGTGTGATGAACACTTTCATGATGCTTGCAAGAGTACTAGTGATGAGATGCCCCATGTTGAAACCGTGGCCTCAATTGCTCCCTCTTTAACACCTTTTGGAGAGAGTGATTTCCTCTTGGAGGAATTTGAGTCAAACTTTCTTGGTGATGATGATTCTCCCATTAATTGGGAAGAAGATATTCTTACTATCCCAAAGTTGCTCAATGAGGACCCTATTCCTTCTCCTACTCCACAAGAAGTTACCAATGAGGACCCTTCCATAGTAAAACCTTCCATAGAGAGTCCACTTCCAATTGAACTTAAGGACCTTCCATCCCACCTAGAGTATGCTTTCTTAGAGGGCAAAGACCAATTACCCGTGATCATTGCTAAAGAGTTGAAAGAGGATGAGAAGGAGCAACTTATTGAAGTCCTTAAGAAACACAAGAAAGCCTTAGCATGGAAAATATCCGACATAAGGGGAATTGATCCACATTTTTGTACACACAAAATCCTTATGGAGGATGATTACAAACCCGCCATTCAAAGTCAACGAAGAGTTAACCCAAAAATCCATGAGGTCATTAAGAAGGAGGTGATTAAACTCCTTGATGCGGGTATGATTTACCCCATTTCCGACTCTCCATGGGTTAGCCCGGTACATTGTGTTCCAAAGAAAGGTGGAATCACCGTAGTGCCTAATGAGAACAATGAGCTTATTCCTACAAGACTTGTTACCGGTTGGAGAGTTTGTTTTGACTATAGGAAACTCAATGAGGCTACTAGGAAAGACCATTTCCCATTACCTTTTATGGATCAAATGCTTGAACGCTTAGCGGGAAATGAGTACTATTGCTTTCTTGATGGTTTTTCGGGTTATTTCCAAATACCCATTGACCCTAAGGATCAAGAAAAGACCACATTCACTTGTCCCTACGGTACATTTGCTTACAAGAGGATGCCTTTTGGCTTATGTAATGCACCGGGGACGTTTCAAAGGTGCATGATGGCGATTTTCCATGACATGATAGAGCAAACTATAGAGGTTTTTATGGATGATTTTTCCGTCTTTGGAAATTCATTTACCTCATGTCTCACCAATCTAGAAAGAATGCTTAAGCGTTGTGAGGAAACACGTTTAGTGCTTAATTGGGAGAAATGTCACTTTATGGTGAAAGAGGGAATTGTTTTAGGACACAAAATATCCAACAAGGGATTAGAAGTGGATCGAGCTAAAATTGATGTGATCGCTAAGCTTCCCCCACCCACCTCGGTTAAAGGTGTGAGGAGTTTCTTAGGTCATGCGGGATTTGATAGGCGCTTTATATAAGATTTTTCTAAGATAGCTAGACCGATGACTCACCTCTTGGAAAAAGAGGCTCCTTTCATTTTTAACCAAGATTGTTTGGACTCTTTTGAGACTCTTAAGGAGAAATTGACAAAGGCTCCCGTTTTGGTTTCTCCAAATTAGGAATTACCTTTTGAGCTTATGTGTGACGCTAGTGATTATGCGGTGGGGGCCGTCTTAGGACAAAGAGTGAATAAGCATTTTCAACCTATACACTATGCGAGTAAAACCATGACCGGTGCACAACTTCATTACACTACCACGAAAAAAGAGTTGCTTGCTATAGTCTATGCTTTTGAGAAATTTAGACCGTACCTTGTGCTATCCAAAACCATAGTGTATACGGATCATTTCGCTCTCAAGTATCTTATGACAAAACAAGATGCTAAGCCTAGGCTTTTGAGATGGGTTTTGTTGCTTCAAGAGTTTAAGATAGAAATTCATGATAAAAAAGGGGCCGAGAATTTAGCGGCGGATCACTTGAGTAGACTTGAGCATCCTTTTCAAGGAGATTTTCCACATCAAGAAAACAATGAATCCTTTCCATTAGAGGAGCTCATGTCTATCTCTTCCCAAGAGGATGCCACTCCTTGGTTTGCGGATATAGCAAACTATCTTGTGGGCAATGTGCTTATTGAGGGTCTTACTTATCAACAAAAGAAGAAATTTCTTAAGGAAGTTAAGTACTACTTTTGGGATGATCCGTATCTTTTTAGGCAATGTGCGGACCAAATCATTAGACGGTGTGTAGATGGGCCCGAGGCATTTAAGATCTTAGAAGCATGTCATAAAGGACCTACGGGTGGACATTTTGGGCCCAACTATACCGCCAAGAAAGTCTTTGATTCGGGTTACTATTGGCCTTCCATTTACAAAGATGCCCATGAAATGGTAAAATTTTGTGATGTGTGTCAAAGACAAGGAAAAATTACGCAACGTGATGAGATACCACAAAATTTTATTCAAGAGTGTGAGATATTTGATGTATGGGGCATTGATTTCATGGGAGCTTTTCCATATTCTAAGGGAAACAAGTATATACTTGTGGCGGTGGATTATGTGTCAAAATGGGTGGAGGCTAAAGCCTTACCTACCAATGATGCTAGAGTTGTTGTGAAGTTCTTAAAGCAACTGTTTGCAAGATTTGGTGTACCTCGGGCCATCATAAGTGATCGTGGTACGCACTTTTGTAATGATCAATTCACGAGAGTTATGAAGGAATATGGAGTTAATCATAGACTTTCTACCGCGTATCACCCTCAAACCAATGGTCAAACCGAGGTCACAAATCGTGGTTTAAAGAGAATTTTAGAGAGAACGGTGGGAGAGCATCGAGCTTCTTGGTTGGATAAGCTTGATGATGCTTTGTGGGCTTTTAGGACGGCTTTTAAGACACCAATTGGTTGTACTCCTTATAGGCTTGTCTACGGTAAAGCGTGCCACCTCCCATTCGAGTTAGAACCAAGTCGGTTCACATAGGAAAGATCAACTTAATGAGATGGATGAATTGAGAGCCAATGCCTATGAAAATTATTTGCTTTACAAGGAAAAGACTAAGAAATTGCATGATGCTAAGATCAAGAACCGTGAGTTCAAAGTTGGAGAGTCGGTTCTCCTCTTTAACTCAAGGTTGAAACTTTTTGCGGGAAAGCTTAAGTCGAGATAGTCCGGTCCATTCACTATTGCTCAAGTGTTTCCATATGGAACTATTGAGTTGTCACAACCCGATGGTCCAAACTTTAAAGTGAATGGTCACCGTGTGAAACATTATTTTGGGGACGACATTTCTTTTGAAATGGTCCAAGAGATCCCCATTTTCCCCATGAATTAATTCATTGAGGGACGAGTCGAGCTAGAGACTCATTAACTCAAGTATCGTATAACTAGGTTTAGAGTGTTGTAGGTTAGCAATAAAGGTATAGACTTGGAGATAAGTGTAGGGGAGACCTTCTTTTGTCTTCATGTTGTTTGTAAGGTTGCTCTCTCATTTCATGCTTTGGAGCTTATGGAGGAGGCCCTTGTATCCGGTTCACTTTGTTACTATTGTGATCTTTCATTGACACATTGTGCTTAAACATGAATTCACTAATAGTTGTCCTTTCCTTAACTTGGGTTAAGCAAAGTCTATTCATTGTCATAAGTGTAGGGGAAGTTTTTATACTTCCATGCTCTTAAACATTGAGGACAATGTTTAGCTTAAGTGTAGGGGGGTCTTCTATCGAAGTGACCTTACCTAGAACTTGTCATTGTCTTTCATGATAACTTGGAAAATTAATTTTTCAAACATTTTTCAAATTTTTGATCTACTTTGGCCACCAAAAATATGCATTCATATTTTTTTTTCATTAATCATTTTTCATTTGCATAACACATTTGCATTGTATATATTTCTTCTTTATTTTTCATCAAAAATATATAAAAAGTAAAATATATAATAAAACATGGTTTAACAAGTTTAGACTTCTTTGACATATTAGGCCCGCCATGGATATTTTGACTCAACCCGAGTTTGCTTATCTTAGCTTACTCTAGCTAGTATCCTTAACCATGTAGTCCTTCATTGGTCTATTAGGCTAAGCATCCACCAATCTCATTCTTTGAGGTTTTAAATTTGTGGAGAATGGGAAATGATAGAGTTGAAGCAAGTATAAAAGGTCTAGATAAACTTCATGATAATTACTTGTGGCTAAACCCTTCTCTTCTTTACCTCTAATTTCTTCGCATGTATATATGTTAATAAATAATCAAGAGCGGTTTTAGTTGGTTTGTAATCTCTTATGCATTTTTGTTTAATCAATCATGGTTGATATAAGTACGTCTTAAGATTCTAAGTTAGAACGTTTTATGTGTACTAGACTTATGTCATGCTCAATATTTAGCGGGTGTTTTTCTTTTTATTCTTTTAAACTTTCTTTGTGAGGAATAAAGAAAAATAAGAGCGGCTTATGAAAAAAAAAATGAGTGGCTAGGAAAAAGAAAAAGAAAAAGAAAAAAAATATATATATACAAGACTCCCAAGAGGGGCAGTGTGGTGTTAATTATAGTGACTATTGAGTTCCAATATTACCTTGACGGGTTGCGGGGATTCAATAGATTGCTCCAATCCAATATTACCTTGACGGGTTGCGGGGTTGAAGATCCAAAGTCCCAAAAAGGCGGCGGATGTAAATTATTACGTGAGTTTTATTTTTCTTTCCTTAGCGAGTGTGTAGCTACTTATGAAAGCATGACATGAGGATTTTACACATAAGGCGAATGACTTATTACTCTTGAAACGGACTTGTATTAATTGTGAGCGGTTTTTCAAGTAATGGATGAGAGGATTACTTAGGATTAAAACCGTGCTTCCTTATTTTTGGATTTTACACTTCTTATATTTCACACTTGAATAATGACAAATTTGCCCACAAGCAATTTGCTCAAATAATAACCGGTTCCACATTTAATTGTCATGAATAAGTTGATGCACTTTTTACTTGTGAATACAATGATCCCAGTTTTAAGCTTGGTATGGGGAAAGTGAAACTTGAGGGTGATAAATGTCCATGGTACCCAAGCCCTAATCAAAGTCATTGAATTCTTTATGAGTTATTTCCATCAAAACCATTTCAAGAAAAACCAAAAAGAAATAGATAAAAGTGTATTTTGTTCATTGCATTGTTAAAAATCAAAATCATGCATCATTTAGTTTAGAGTAGTGTAGATGCATTCCATATGGACAAGGTGGATTAATTATAAGGAAAATGTAAATTTGTGCTTTTAAAATATATAGCATTGCATGAGGACATGACAATGTTCAAGTGTAGGGGATTTGATATGAGCAAAAACTCATATCAATTTATCAACAAATCACCCTAAAAACACAATAAAAATACCTAAACTTTGTGCTATAAAGCGGAATTATGTGGTATGTTTTGTGTTTGTGCTCAAATAGGTAATAAGGATACAATTTCAAGCAAACAAAGGGAAATCAAGCTTAATTTGATGAAAAAGACAAAGAAGGATCAAAAGTGACAAGACTTTGAAGACAAAGGACCTATCTTGACAATCTGCTAAAGATGAAGGACCAAAAGTGTAAATATGACAAAGTCAAGATCAAAGTCAAATATGGTCAACTCTCAAGTCAACTTAGTCAAAGGGGCTTTTTGATCAAGTTTACAAGTGGAAGGACTTAAATTGTCAAAAGAATGAAGAATATAGCTAAAAATTACATTCTGCCAAGTCAAGGGGCTAATTCTGCCAACTTTGGAAAGTTAAACTAAGCTTGATCCGTGTGTTATGTTTTTGGCCAATGAGAATGCAAGAATCAAGTGACAAGGATTGCCACTTCACTGCATTTAATGCAACTCAGCCGCCAGCATTTAATTGGTCCAATATCCCAACAGTAAAACGCACTATCCACTTTTCAGCCAATAAGGAAGAGCCATGCAATAATCAGTTTATCCATTTTGGATTATGATCCGTGTGAACTTCCCTTATCCAATGGAATCTTGCCACGTGTCATCTTCATCAACGCATATTACCAGGATCGTTATTGAGCTAGAAGCAACTTCATGAGATGGTATAAACATGAAACTTGCTCGTTTTTGAGAGACGAATCCAATGAGCATAACCAATTAAGCTGAAATCAACTCAAGAGAAAATCCCCAAATTTGTTCTTCATCAGCAAAATCCAATTGGCAGATTTTTGACACGTGGAAGCTGGGGATTGGTTCCAACACGTCACCAACCCCAACAACTTCACTCCTGCAGTCTATAACTACCATGGATAGTGCTCATTTCTTGTATTGTAGAAAGTGTGAAATCACACACACTTTAGTTTTTTCTCTCAACTCCTTCTTAGCTTTAGCTTAACAACTCAAGAGTTTGACACACTCTTGAGTCTGTTATAGTTAGTTGTAACAGTTTACCAGCCTTGTAACTACTTTTCAATTCAATAAATTCAAATTTCCATTTTCCCTCCAAAACTCTCATACTACTCTACTGTTCATACATGCTTCATTGATTCTGTTTGTTGCTGTTGTTAGTTTGTTATGATCATCACTTGATCATAACTGACTAAGTTTGAAGATTGAAGCTATTGTATCTGATTTGTTCATCCAGTTCAAGTACTAGCAGATTTTGATGAGTTCAAGTCCAGTTATGGTGATTTTTGGTGGTTGAAGCTGTTGATTAGTTGTTGATTAGTGTGTTCTAGTGCTACGGTGGTGGTTAGCACTAGATTAGAGAGCTCAGCGCTCCTCTACTCCCCAAAGGAGGCCTTAGCTAAAGGTTTACATTTTCTGATTTTCAGTTCCACTAAACAGTTGAATGCCTGCTTCATTCCTAGTTAATTTTGCTTATATGCATGATAAAATGTGTTCTAGTTGATTCTTGATCTGATTTCAGTAATTGTGTAGCTTAATTTTGCTTATAGCTTTCATACTTGTCCTGTTTTTCAAGCACTCATCAGTCACATAGCTTTTATAATCATCTTGGGGTCTAGTTATTGTAACTGCTTGTTTCTAGTCCAAATACATTTCATATTAGCCATACAATTTAGTTTGTTATAGCTCTAAACTCAGTCTAGTCATTTGCTCAAAAACTCTTCATAAAAGTTTAAAAAAGATCAGAAAGTGGTGTTTGGCATTAGCTTGTAACTGATTTTCAAGTGTTAGAATTTGGAAATTTTTGGTTCATTTCTAGTTAAACAATCATAACAAATAGTTTTCAGTCATTTTCAAGTCAAGTATTTGGTCAAAAAGGCAAATGGTCATATAAAAAGTTTGGGTCAGTTTTTAACAAGTTCCTTATCAGAAAGTTGTGATTTTAATCTACTTGGCATTTCTTTGATAGTTGATGAAATCATTCCAAACCAGTTCTCATTTCTCACTCAATATATGAAGTTTCAAATTGTATAAGGAAATTGTACAATATCAAGAATTAAGCTAGAAATAAGCAAAAGTTTTAAGATCAAGGGCAAATGCAAGTTTATGTAACTTGGTAATCTGAATTTTCATATCTCCATTTCTACTTCAATAACTAGTCAATTTTCTACAATTTCATTCCATTAGTGTTCCTGGTTGAATTTTGAGATTTTGGGCTTATTGAAATTTCTGGTCAACGAAAGTCAACATAAGCACCATTTTGGCTTATTTTCAGATTCTGAGCTTATTACTTGGTCATTTCCATTGAGACTTGATTTCCCATCTTTCTTTTGAGCTGTTTAATCATTTTCATCATTAAAATCCAGTTGTGCAAGTCTAGCTTAACAGATAGCTTATTTTGTGCTTATTGGATTTAGCTTATCAACTTTCTAGTAACTTTCAGCCAATTTCCTTGGATAGGTCTAGCTTAAATTCAATTTTAAGTCTTTTGCAACTTGTTTGGTCGAATTTGGTTGAGAAATAAGCTCAAACGAGCTTATTGAAGTTTGAAACCCGTTTTTGGCAAAAAGTTGTGAAAATTTGCACTTTGGTCCTTTTATTATTAACTAGTTTTAAAATCAGGCTAATCTTTCCAACTTTTTAGGGTTTTCAACTAATCAGTCCTTGTACTTTCAATTTTGTTCAAAATTAGTTAGGCAGTTTCAATTTTGTTGAAAGTTAGTTACTTGTTTGAATAGTTTTCATTCTAAGCCCATTTAGTTTACTGTTTTTACACATTCAGTCCTTCTACTTTTTAGCATTTAAATTTCATAGAATTTACATTTCCAGTCCTTATAGTTTGTAGAATTTACATTTTGCATTTTAATTGAATAAAAACTTGGTATTTGCACTGTGTTTTACATATAAGTAGACGTTATTTTTCATTTTAGCAAGACTTGTTTGAATTAGCAATAGAATATCCAAAAAAACATTACCAACCAAGAACAATTAAAAACCCGATATTGTTAGGACTTTCAATTTGTTAAGAACTGAGAAAAACGAACTTCAACTATACACATTTCACGCATCTCTTCCGTAATCAAGATTGAACGTGCTGTTTTGAGATCAGGAAAGGTATTTTGATAGTGCATATAACCACAAACCTGAGAATACTTCTCCGGGAGACCTTCAAGAGCATAGTGAACGGCATCTTCCTCATTGACATGAGAATCGAGGCTCATTAGGATGGTGACAAGGGGATTCAATCTTCTGAAAATAAGCCTCCATGCTTAGTGTGCCAAGTTTGACGGAACATAATTCCCCCTTTAAGGCTGAAATGCGAGCCCTTTTGTTGTCCTTCACAATATTGGTGATGAGAGTCCAAGCCTCCTTAGCGGATTTGGGGCGTGCAACAACTAGCCTCTTTTGTAGTACGTCCGAGAGGGTCGTAAAAATCCAAGATAGAATGATTTTGTCGACTTTCAATTCGTCCGGTGTAAGAGGGGTGGGAGTACTTGATTCAGTGGTGTTGGTGGCATCATGAATAAACTTGACAACATCATAGCTGGAACAAAGTTGTTCAAAAAGAACTCCCATGATCCAAAATTCCAATCTTTAAGATCGAGCTTAACAGGGACCCGTGTGAGAAGATGGTGGTGAGTGACAAGAGACAGTTTCTCTGAGAGGGAAACGGTAGCAGCAGAACCTGTCATGATTGTTATTTGCTGAATGAAACTTTGAAGCAGAAGGTTTAATAAGGTTTAAGTAGTATGTAGATTTGAGGGCTGGAAAACAAATGTGAGGATTCAATGACTAAACACGAATCACCAATCACGTAATTTAAACGTGTGGATTGATAACCAACGGTACCAATCACCAACACAAAACAAATAGAAGCAGATGAACAAGGCGACAGAGGTGTTTGATTATGGTTTATTTAGGATCGATGTTTTAGGCTGATACCATGTTCGATGGTAAAACCGTGTATTCGTATATCTTATTCTGTAATGATACATCAATATATATATTACAAGGATATGGGCTTTATCCCAAGCTAACAAGAATACAGATAAGACTGAATACTATACAGCTAAGAATTAGCAATCATACAGCTAATATACACGCTAACACGTTATACCCACTTTATAGTTTGTCAAAAGGAGTAGGCCGTTAGATTATTATTGCAATTCACCAATCAACGTAATTCTATATAATGTAGATCTCAAACAAATCTTAATTTTTAATATGATTTAGTCCATATTTATTTTTTCTTAAAAAAACTCTTGTTTACAACAATTCGTATAATTTTTAACATAAACAAGTAAAAAAATTCATAAACACATAATAACAATTTATATGTGCGATAAATAAATCAAATAGTCACATGCATACGATTTATTCAATAATCATCAAATCTAGGTTTTTATATTCATATAAAAATCTTCCCTAATTCAAGATTTATTGAATCAAATAAAGCAAGTAGCACATAAAATCATATAAACATACGAATTTACGATCCATGAAAACATGCACGTTCATCATGGATCCACCCAAAACTCTTAACAATTAAATCTCTTCGGATCATAATCTTTAATTTACATGCCATAATAATTAATCATGCAATTTTAATCTAAAATTATACAACATGTAATTTTGGGTTTTAAAAACAATTCATATTTTTTTATAAAAATCGGCCAAACCCTAATTTTTAAAAAACAAAACCCTAATTTTTAAGAAAACCTAAAAAAACATGTAGTTTTAACTCAAAACAATAATTAGTTAAAAAAACTTTAGATATTCGATAATTATAACATGTTAAAACGGCTCTCGATGCCACTGAAGGTTTATATAGTTCATAACAATTACACAAAACCCTAAACGAGATCAAAGCACACATATAGCGGCTATTTAACAAGATCATAATAACACAATTATAATTAATCGAATTAGGGCTACGTACCTTTTAGCTAAAGCAAATCCACAAGATAAAGAACGAATCACCAATTAGGGCTTATAACATACACCACCTAGATATAGTCTAAAGTAAGACTATATTACGTTCTTGTACACACGTAATACAACGAGCTAACCGTGATTCTAACACATGTAAACCGAGCTTCTACGCTTTTGGAAAATCTACCCAACAACCTTAGAGAAGGTCTAGGACTAGATTATAAGCAAAACCGTATACCAAGAAAAAACCACACAAACCCCTTTTGTGGTTTGATGTTGCGATCGGCCAAAAAAGGAGAGAAGAGAGATGTGTTGTTAATTATGAGGGTGAGGCGTTGTTTATATAGGCCTAAGAAACTTGATTTCCATGCAAAACAAATAAAAGGAAAGTTTTTCCTTACCCTTTTTGCCTCCATAACCGACGGCCCAAACACCCCTAAAGGGTGTTCCGAAACCTTCTTTTATTCTTCCTTTTAATTCCACAATGCTCGTTAATACTTAACTCTTAATTATTTAACAGTCGTTAAAGTCATAGCTCTGTTTAATTTAACAAATATAATAAATATAATTATTAAATAAATTAACTCTTTACGTATTGTGTGCAATCCCGTAATCTCGAGTTTGATCTTATCGTACGACTATTAAATATAAGTCCATAAACTTTCACTATGTCATCAGTGAAATCCATGAAGGTTCTTGCAGCATGAATGCAGGGCCCAGATCGGGGGTGGCAAGGGCACTACCTAGCGGTTATTACTGGCCAACCATGCACAAAGATGCACAAAATTTGATTTTGATGTGTAATGATTGTCAAGTCCATAGACCAGTACCACGCCACCAAGAGATGAAACCCATCACATCTCCGTGGCCATTCTACAAATGGGGGATCGATATAGCAGGGCCTTTCCTGTAGCCGCTGGAGGGGTCAAGTTCCTAATAGTTGCCATGGACTACTTTACTCGGTGGATCGAGGCAAAGGTAGTCGCGACTATCACGGGTAAGAAAGTAAGGAAGTTTGTATGGGAAAACATCGTATGTCGGTTCGGAATACCGTGGGAAATAGTCTCTAACAATGGTAAGCAGTTTGATGATAACCCATTTAAAGACTGGTGTGCGGAAAATAACATCAAACAACGGTTCACATAAGTAAAGCACCCACAGTCTAATGGGTTGGTGGAGAGATCAAACAGAGGTTTATGTGACGGTACTAAAGCGCGCCTATGGGAGAAAAATGCAAAATGGGTAGATGAGCTATCTCACGTCTTGTGGGCGCACCGTACCATGATAAAAACAGGCAATGGAGACACTCCCTTCGCACTAACATATGGAACGGAGGCAGTTATCCCAGTCGAAATTGGGCTGCCAACAATTCGCACGGCATAGGTGGATGTAGTCACGAACGACGAGGAGTTGCGGTTAAACTTGGATTTACTACAAGAAAAGCGAGAGTTAGCTTCAATAAATGAAGCCAAGGTAAAGTAAAAAATGAAGGGTTATTACGACACTAAAGTTCGGGGAGCCCCGTTCAAACCATGCGACTTTGTGTATCGTACAAACGAGGCAAGTCGTGCGGATAATACAAGCAAACTTGGACCAAAGTGGGAAGGACCCTACATAGTAACTGGTGCTTTAGGAAAAGGTGCGTATAAGTTGTGTGACATGGACGGCCGTGACTTAGCGCGTACGTGAAATATCTATCATCTCAAAAAGTGTTATTTTAAGGCCACGACCCCAACATGGATGACCTTAGCTGTAGTCAGATCCAATAAAATCCATGTATTTTTTCTTTTATATGCATTACGGTTTCTTGTATTTCAAAACTTGCAAGTATTAATAAAATGTCGCGGTCCCTAGCTAGTTCTGCGAACCTTTCTTCTTTAACTTACTTATATTATTTAAATTATATTATATTTTGCCTACGGGCGTATCGTTTCCATGAGAAATAAGAGGATTGAGTGAACCTACTAATTCAACTTGTCATGTTTGAGGGATGCAACCCCATCGACCACAGATTAGACATCCTTGTTAGGTACCTTGCTAATCAAGACGTTGTAGCAAGTTATGCAGCCTACACATTCCATGTCAAGCTTGCGAAAGACACACTGTACGCACCTAATGATAGGTGTGTAAACACTCATCCTTTTACCACTTAATTCTGGCTAAAACGAGACCAAAACACGTAATTAATATCATTTGTTTGGAATTATGCGTGGTTTTTGTGTTTATTGTGTTTTCAGAGCCAACCGGATAAATATTGAAGAAAACATGGGATTGCACGGGTTTTATCGAAGAAAAAGACTAAAGACGAAGTTTATTGTCCAAGAGATGCAAAAGATTTGAAGTCATTTGGCCTAATTAAAGATTTATCGAAGAAAAGGACCAAAGATGGAAGATTTACATATGTCGAAGAAACTCAAGTCTATTAAACGAAGAAATTAATAGACGAGTTGAATTTAATCGACGACAAATCCCGAATCAGAATCGGAAACGTCAACTTTTCTGAAAAGACGAGAAGACAAGAAGAACGGGAGAAAGCCCACTCACCAACCAAAAGACAAGACTATATAAAGTCCACCCTTCACACTTTTCATTCAGTTTTAGTTTTTGTTTTCTCCTTCTTTTTCTCCCTTTCTGTTCGTAGTCATCACCAACACCACTAGGGTGTTTGGTGATTTTGATTTTTGTTTTTCAATCTTGTAGTTCAATCTTTGTCTTGTGATTGTTAAAACCTTAATCATTCAATATCAATCTTTCTATTTCATCTTGTTCATCTTCATCTATTTGGTTAAAAGTTTAAGTTCTTATTTGATTGATTTGATCCTCAAAAGTTGTTGGGTTTTATGTTTTTATTGATGGGATTTGTTGTTATTGGTTAGTATATCATTTGTGTTTAGATTTGTTTAAGTTTTGGTGAAAAACTTGGTGATTTTGGATCGAATTTGAGTTCCCCTGTTTTTTTGGTAAGTTACTGTTCTTGAGTATCCCCAGGTTCCGGATGAACACAAACTTCCGGATGAACAACAAGTTCCGAGTGAACAGAAAGTTCCGGGTGAACAACAAGTTCCGGATGAACTAAAAGTTCCGGGTGAATGTGTTTTCAAAAGTTCCGAATTAATTTCCTTTCAAAAAAGTTCCGAGTCAATTGTTAAAAGTTCCGAATGAATTTTCTTTCAAAAAGTTCCGAATCAATTTTGAAAAGTTCCGAATAAGTCTCATTTTAGAAGTTCCGAACCAAGTTCCGGATAAATTTCCGGACGAAAGTTCCGGATAAACTTTCGGATCAAAGTTCCGGGTGAAGTTCCGAGGGAAGTTCCGAGTGAAGTTCCGTATAAACTTCCGAGCCAAAAGTTTCGGGTCAGCAAGTTCCGGATAAACTTCCGGACCAAATCTTCCGAATCAAGTTCCGACCCAAGTTCCGGGTGAAGTTCCGGATAAACTTCCAGGTGAAAAGTTCCGGATCAATAGTTCCGAATCAAGGTTAACTTCCGAATCAATTTCTTTGATTATTTTTAAGTGTTACTGTTTCTTAAGTGTTACTGTTTCTTACTGTTTCTTCATTTTTATTTCATATTTTAATTCTAGTTTTTATTAATTGTTATTAATTTAATTGCTTTTAAATTTAAGTTCACATTTTCGTGCATTTAAACCTTTAGTAGATTAAAAATCCAAACCCCCTATTTGTCACCAAAAACAAACTATTCCACTTAGAACCGAGATCAATTCGAGAGGATATCGAGAGAATATAGAACCCAGTGCAAAAATCGAATATAGAACCCTAAAAAAATATATATATATACATATAAAATTTTCAAAAATCCAAAAAAATTAAAAAAACATAAAAAAACCAAAAATATTTTTGCTTTGTTTTTGCCTTGTTCGTTCTTTTGCAGGTGTATGCGCACTCGATCCACGTCTTATCAAGAGCCCGAGCCTCTCGATAACTTAGACATGGCCGGTGTACAAAACAACAACAACATACCACCTCAAAACAACAATAATAACAACAACAACCCACCTTTCAACAACATGAATAATAACAACAACAATGAGCCTCTACCGGATAATCGCCCGATGATTGAACTTCTGCAAGCTCATGTAGATGGCAACACTGATCCAATTGTTATACCAGCGATTGCAGCCAACAATTTTGAGCTCAAATCCGGCTTTATCCAGATGGTCTCTGCTCAACCATTCTTGGGGCGTACCATTGATGATCCACATGACCACATCAAGAGATTCTTGCAACTCACTAATACGGTCAAATTCAATGGTGTTCCACAAGAAGTAATCCGGTTACAACTTTTTCCCTTTTCTTTAGAGGGACAAGCCCGACATTGGCTTGCTAAGGAACCGCCACAGAGTATTCTTTCGTGGATGGATTTGGAGACCAAGTTTATCAACTACTTTTTCCCACCCTCTCGTACTACCGCTTTGCGGAATGAAATCATTAATTTTGAACAAAAGTACGATGAGTCGTTTAGTGAATCTTGGGACCGTTTTAAAGATCTTTTAAGAAAATGCCCACAACATGGTTTTACCAAAGTGCATCAAATTAACACTTTTTATAATGGTTTAAACATGAATGACCAAGATTCACTAAACAGTGCCTCGGGGGGTAATCTTTTGGCTAAGACTTCCAATGCTGCTTGGGATATCATTGAGAATAAGTCTCGTGTCCAAACCAAGAGTGTTCGGACCAATGTTGCTAGTGCTAGTACTAGTGACAGCGATAAGCGACTTGACAAAATCACTACGTTTCTTGAATCGCTTGCTACCCAAACCGCCAGCAACACCAACAGCATCAACGCTAGAAACGCTAAAGACGCTCAAGTCAATGCTGTTAGCCAACCATGCGAGATATGCGGGGGTCCTCACTCTTACACCACTTGTACTGCCACCCAAGACTACCCTTCTGAGAATGTGAATGCAGCTTATGGCACCTATCCTCAACCTGCTTATCAAGATCGACCTCAAGGTGACCGTAACTTGCTTAGCTACAGCTCCAACAACTACCTCTCACCACCCGGTTTTCCTCCTAACAACCCAAGCCAACAACAAACCCTCAATCGCCCTCCTCAATAACAACAACAACCTCGTACACCATACATCCCACCTCACAAACAACCACAACCACCTCAAAGAAACAACCAAGTTTACCAGCAACCTGCTTATCAACCACCCGCATACAATCCTCCTCCCCACCAACCCACCGCTTTACACCAAGAAGTGGAAACCTACATGAGGACTAACGATGTGATCGTGGGAAATCTTCAGCGGGAAGTGCTCAACTTGAAAGCAGACCTGGTCAAACAAGGGAACGATCTGAGAGCCGATATGCGAAACACGTTGGATAGTCAAACGAATGACTTAAAGAACATGATGGCTAGTTTTTTCCAAAGTAATCAACCCTCTTCTTCGGGTACTCTTCCGAGTAACACCGTTGCGAATCCAAGAGGGGAGATGAAAGCAATCACTACTCGCAGTGGCAAAGGTACTAAGGAACCCGAGCTTCCTATACCTCCACCGGTGGTTGTGACTAAGGAGAATGAGTCACCTGCTCCTATTCCTCATCTTCTACTTCCCCAATTTCTCCACCTCTTCCTTCTACCCCTCCTCCACCCAAGGATGTGACTGATCCTTCGATCCCAAAGCCTTCCTCTTCTTCCGATATACCTTATCCATCTAGGTTGAGGAAAGAGAAGCTCAAAAGCAAGGACGATATTCAGGTTTCGAACTTTCTTAAAATGTTCAAACAATTGAATTTCAACATCTCCTTCGCTGAGGCTCTCGCTCACATGCCTAAGTACGCGAAAATGTTTAAAGATCTTCTGAGTGACAAGGAAAAGCTTCTCGATATTGCCAACACCCAACTTAATGAGAATTGCTCTGCAGTGCTTTTAAGAAAATTGCCAACCAAGCTTGGTGATCCGGGTCGTTTCTTAATCCCTTGCAATTTCCTGGGAGTAGAGAATTGCATGGCCTTAGCCGATCTAGGTGCCAGTATTAATCTAATGCCTCTAAGCGTTTGGAAGCAATTATCTCTCCCTGAGCTAGTCCCCACCAAAATGACTTTGGAATTAGCTAACCGTACGGTTGCTTATCCAGTGGGGATAGCCAAAGACGTCTTTGTAGGAGTCGACAAATTCACTTTTCCTGCCGATTTCGTCGTCGTCGACTACGAGATGGACCCTCGTGTTTTCTTGATCGTGGGTCGTCCATTCCTGAGGACCGGTCGCACTCTCATCGATGTTGAAGCCGGTGAGCTTATCATGAGAGTGGGTGACGATAAAATCGTCTTCAACATGGGAAAGTTGTCTAAACAACCTTATTCCAACGAGAGTGTTAATTGTATTGACGTTCTTGATAAGGCTTGTGAAGAACACTTCCAAAATGCTTGCAAAAGTATTCCTACCTCTCTTCCCAATGTTGAAACCGTTTCCTCTATTGATTCATCACTGTCTCTATTTGGAGAAAGTGATTTGTTTTGGAACAATCTTGAAGCCACCATGGGAGAGGTGAACTTAGCTAATGATGATTCTCCCACCGATGGGGATGAAGACATGCATTTCTTTGAAAACCTTCTCAGTGAAGACAATCCTTCTCCACCATCTCCCACGGTCATTGCTATCGATACTCCGACTTCGAATACGCCTCCCGTCGAAAATCCTCCGGATTTAGAACTTAAGGAGTTGCCGCCCCATCTCGAGTATGTGTTCCTTGAAGAAGAGAAGAAGTCGCCCGTCATCGTCGCAAAGGATTTGAAAGATGAAGAGAAAACTCGCCTCATCGCCGTGCTTAAAGATCATAAGAAGGCTATAGCTTGGAAAATCTCCGACATTCGCGGAATTGATCCTCACTTCTGCACACACAAAATTCTCATGGAGGACGACTTTAAGCCCACAATTCAAAGCCAACGAAGGGTGAATCCAAAAATCCATGAAGTCATCAAAACAGAGGTTATCAAACTTCTTGATGCGGGTATGATTTACCCTATTTCGGATTCACCATGGGTTAGTCCAGTCCATTGTGTGCCCAAGAAGGGCGGAATAACTGTTGTTCCCAATGAACACAACGAGTTGATTTCCACTCGTCTCGTTACTGGGTGGAGAGTTTGTATAGACTACCGCAAACTCAATGATGCCACGAGAAAGGATCATTTCCCTCTACCTTTTCTGGATCAAATGCTTGAACGTTTAGCGGGTAATGAATATTACTGCTTTCTTGATGGTTTCTTAGGTTATTTCCAAATACCCATCGATCCCCAAGATCAAGAGAAGACAACATTCACTTGTCCCTATGGCACATTTGCTTACAAAAGAATGCCTTTTGGCTTATGCAATGCCCCTGGGACTTTCCAAAGGTGCATGTTAGCTATCTTCCATGACATGGTTGAACAAACCATGGAAGTCTTCATGGATGATTTATCGGTCTTCGGGGATTCCTTCTCTTCTTTCCTTGCCAATTTGGAACGAATGCTGAAGCGGTGCGAAGACACTCGCCTTGTTCCGAATTGGGAAAAATGCCATTTCATGGTAAAAGAGGGCATCGTGCTAGGACACAAGATTTCCAAAGCCGGTCTTGAAGTAGACCGTGCTAAAGTCGATGTTATCGCTAAGTTGCCTCCACCTTCAACCGTGAAGGGTGTGAGAAGTTTTCTGGGTCATGCGGGCTTCTACCGTCGATTCATCAAAGATTTTTCTCAAATCGCTCGCCCGATGACCCACCTCTTGGAAAAAGATACTCCTTTTATCTTTTCCAAAGAGTGTCTTGAAGCCTTCAACTCGCTTAAGGATAAGCTAACTAAGGCACCCGTCTTGGTTACCCCTAATTGGAGTTTCCTTTTGAGTTGATGTGTGATGCTAGTGACTTTGCTATTGGTGCGGTTTTGGGCCAAAGAGTGAATAAACACTTCCAACCAATCCACTATGCTAGCAAGACAATGACGGGGGCTCAATTGCATTACACGACAACCGAAAAAGAGCTTTTAGCTGTTGTCTATGCTTTTGAAAAGTTCCGCCCCTATCTTGTCCTTTCCACCACTATCGTTTACACCGATCATTCCGCGTTGAAGTACTTGTTGACAAAGCAAGATTCCAAACCAAGACTTCTTCGCTGGGTTTTGCTTCTCCAAGAATTTAAAATCAAAATTCGCGATAAAAAAGGAGTTGAAAACCTAGCCGCGGATCATCTCAGTAGACTTGAGGATCCTTACCAAGGGGATCATCCGAACAAAGACATCAATGATTCTTTTCCCTTGGAGACCTTAATGTCTATCAACTCGACTGCTGATGAAACCCCGTGGTTTGCGGACATTGCAAACTACTTGGCGGGTGGAATTCTTGTTGACGGGTTAACATCCCAGCAAAAGAAAAAGTTTTTCAAAGACATTAAGACTTACTTTTGGGATGACCCGTATCTATTCAAACAATGTGCCGACTTGATTATTCGACGATGTGTTGATGGACCGGCAGCTTTGGAAATCCTTGATGCTTGCCACAAAGGACCCACCGGTGGTCACTTTGGTCCCAACTACACCGCCAAAAAAGTGTTTGACTCGGGATTTTATTGGCCCACCATATATCGTGACGCTCACAATATGGTTAAACGTTGTGAGGCTTGCCAAAGGCAAGATCACACATAAAGACGAGATGCCTCAGAATTTCATTCAGGAATGTGAAATCTTTGATGTTTAGGGTATCGACTTTATGGGGCCATTCCCTTCTTCTAAAGGAAACAAATACATCCTTGTAGCCGTTGACTACGTTTCATAGTGGGTTGAAGCCAAAGCTTTACCCACTAATGACGCAAGGGTGGTTTGTAACTTTTTGAAAGCTCTGTTCGCTAGATTCGGTGTGCCTCGTGCCATTATTAGTGATCGCGGGACTCATTTTTGCAATGACCAATTTGCTAGAGTCATGGCTAAGTACGGTGTAAATCATCGTCTTTCCACCGCCTACCACCCACAAACTAATGGCCAGGCTGAAATCTCTAACCGAGGATTAAAGCGAATTCTGGAAAGAACCGTGGGAGAGCATCGTGCCTCATGGGCTGATAAACTTGATGATGCTTTGTGGGCTTTCCGTACGGCATACAAGACTCCGATTGGTTGTACACCATATCGTCTCGTGTACGGGAAAGCGTGCCACCTCCCAATTGAGTTGGAACACAAGGCTTACTGGGCCTTGAAGTGGGCTAATTTTGATATCAACAAAGCCGGTGACCTACGCAAGATCCAACTCAATGAGTTGAATGAACTCCGTAATGAGGCTTATGAAAATTCTTTGATCTATAAGGAGAAGACTAAGCTCATTCACGACTCTAAGATTAAGAACCGAGAGTTCCAAGTTGGAGACAAAGTTTTACTCTTTAACTCTCGGTTGAAAATCTTTTCGGGCAAGCTGAAATCTCGTTGGTCCGGCCCATTCATCATTGCCCAAATTTTTCCATATGGTACTCTCGAGCTCGCTCAACCTGATGGACCGAATTTTAAGGTGAATGGCCAACGAGTGAAGTTGTACTTTGGTGAGGACACCTCTCAGGAGATGATTCCTTCCCTCACCACGTTTCCCATGAACTAATTTTGGGTCGAGTCAGGCTCGTGACTCGGTTATCAAAAACAAGCGCTCCTCGGGAGGCAGCCCGAGTATCTATCCTTTTATGTTTTAACCTCCTAAGTGTAGGGGGACCTCTATAGGTTCTTTGTTTTTGTGTGGTGATGTGATTACAGGGATAAGTGCACTCTTGGAATCTTTGAAGAACCGTGCTCCCGTGTTATCCGAAATCCGGTTCTATCTCTCAACTATCGTGATTCAATTTGCTTCATACTCACATTTGAAATTGATCACGTTAGTCGTCTCTTCCTTAACTTAATTTAACCAACGTGCACAATGTCATAAGTGTAGGGGAGATTTTTCCCACATGCTTAAACATTGAGGACAATGTTTATCTTAAGTGTAGGGGGACTTCTATCGAAGTTTTAAGTGGACTTTTCCATGAAAATGCCTTCATTTAACCGGAAAATCATATTTTTCAACATTTTTCAAATTTTTTCATTAACTTCGGCCATTTAGTTGTAATTTTTAAATTTTTATCGTTGCTTTCGTATGTATATACCTCGCAATAAAGTCAAAAATATTAATAAAGTGGTGTAGCTAGTTTAGAAGTCTTTGACATATTAGGCCCGTTGCGTTTATTTTGACTCAACCCGAATAGACTTATCCAAGTTTATTCTAGCTAGTATCCTTAACCATGTAGACCTTAATTGGTTTATTAGGCTAAGTATCCACGAGTCTCATTACTTGAGATTTTAAATTGTGGAGAATGAGAAATGATAGAGTCAATTATAAGTCGGTAATCTTGCACAAGCTCACTTGGTGTAATTATTTACCTATTCTCCCATCACTTGCTAATAAATTATCTGCAATAAGTAAGGTCGTACGATTTGAAAAGTTACTTAGCTTCTAGCCCAAGATCGTTTAAAAGTTGCTCGGTAATGATAAGAGTTCATAGCCAAGGCATAACTTATGAAGCGGGGCGCGAAGATTGGCGAGTCTGAAAAGGCCCTAACAAGGCATGAGGATTCCATTTTATTGCTAAAGATCCAAAGTGATGTGAAAAGCATTATTCCCAAAGTCAATATGAAGGATCAAGACTCACGACGAAAAGCAATCAACTCCCATAAAGATGATGGAGAAGTCTATCCAAAAAGACCCTAACAAGGTATGAGGATAAATAGATCCAAGTCCGAAAAGGAGGCGGATCGTTGTATCTCAAAATCCCAAATAGATATTGAAGAAATAATCATGAAGTCGTGGTCAACAAAGTTGGAGTACCTCTCAAAAGTCTCAAAGTGAAGAAACTCTATGAACGATGAGAAGACCATTATCTCAAGCACGTCTCTCAAGATATGAAGTATGAAGTACATGCCAAATATTGGCCCAAGAAAGGTCTCAAATCGTGAACCGAGTTATGCCAAGATATGAACTTTTTGATATCCCGAGAAGCAGTTTTAAGAGATTTTGTCCTTTAGCTAACTATTGATCAAATCGTTCTACTTTGCTTTCAGCCTAAATAAACTATCGAAATAAGTCCAAAAATGCATCTTCATGATCATTCTAAGACAAAAATAAAATATAAGAGATACACCTAGGAATAAGGGAGTTTAAGCATTTAATTGAGCCATGTGTGTAAGTGTTTGAATTGCTAACTTATAATAACAATGATCTCGTTTTTAAGCTTAGTTTGGGGAACGTGAAACTTGAGGGTGATAAATCTTCGCAGCACCGAAGCCCTAATGTAAGTCCTCGATCTCTTTACAAGTTATTTCCACGTAACTATTTTCCATCCTTTTGTTTACTTTAAAGTTTTGATTTCTCTTAGTACTTTCATTTTTGTTTAGTAGTATATTAATAAGGCCAAGGTTGATTGATTATGAGAAAAATGTAAATGTGCTTTATCACTAAGCATTGCATGAGGGCATGGCAATGGTTAAGTATAGGGGATTTGATAGGTGTGTAAACACTCATCCTTTTACCACTTAATTCTGGCTAAAACGAGACCAAAATACGTATTTAATATCATTTGTTTAGAATTATGCGTGGTTTTTGTGTTTATTATGTTTTCAGAGCCAACCGGATAAATATTGAAGAAAACATGGGATTGCACGGGTTTTATCGAAGAAAAAGACTCAAGACGAAGTTTATTGCCCAAGAGATGCAAAAGATTTGAAGTCATTTGGCCTAATTAAAGATTTATCGAAGAAAAGGACCAAAGATGGAAGATTTACATATGTCGAAGAAACTCATGTCTATTAAACGAAGAAATTAAAAGACGAGTTGAATTTAATCGACGACAAATCCCGAATCAGAATCGGAAACGTCAACTTTTCTGAAAAGACGAGAAGACAAGAAGAACGGGAGAAAGCCCACTCACCAACCAAAAGACAAGACTATATAAAGTCCACCCTTCACACTTTTCATTCAATTTTAGTTTTTGTTTTCTCCTTCTTTTTCTCCCTTTCTGTTCGTAGTCATCACCAACACCACTAGGGTGTTTGGTGATTTTGATTTTTGTTTTTCAATCTTGTAGTTCAATCTTTGTCTTGTGATTGTTAAAACCTTAATCATTCAATATATCAATCTTTCCATTTCATCTTGTTCATCTTCATCTATTTGGTTAAAAGTTTAAGTTCTTATTTGATTGATTTGATCTTCAAAAGTTGTTGGGTTTTATGTTTTTATTGATGGGATTTGTTGTTATTGGTTAGTATATCATTTGTGTTTAGATTTGTTTAATTTTTGGTGAAAAAACTTGGTGATTTTTGGATCGAATTTGAGTTCCCCTGTTTTTTTGGTAAGTTACTGTTCTTGAGTATCCCCAGGTTCCGGATGAACACAAACTTCCGGATGAACAACAAGTTCCGAGTGAACAGAAAGTTCCGGGTGAACAACAAGTTCCGGATGAACTAAAAGTTCCGGGTGAATGTGTTTTCAAAAGTTCCGAATTAATTTCCTTTCAAAAAAGTTCCGAGTCAATTGTTAAAAGTTCCGAATGAATTTTCTTTCAAAAAGTTCCGAATCAATTTTGAAAAGTTCCGAATAAGTCTCATTTTAGAAGTTCCGAACCAAGTTCCGGATAAACTTCCGAACGAAAGTTCCGGATAAACTTCCGGATCAAAGTTCCGGGTGAAGTTCCGAAGGAAGTTCCGAGTGAAGTTCCGTATAAACTTCCGAGCCAAAAGTTCCAGGTCAGCAAGTTCCGGATAAACTTCCGGACCAAATCTTCCGAATCAAGTTCCGACCCAAGTTCCGGGTGAAGTTCCGGATAAACTTCCGGGTGAAAAGTTCCGGATCAATAGTTCCGAATCAAGGTTAACTTCCGAATCAATTTTCTTTGATTATTTTTAAGTGTTACTGTTTCTTAAGTGTTACTGTTTCTTACTGTTTCTTCATTTTTATTTCATATTTTAATTCTAGTTTTTATTAATTGTTATTAATTTAATTGATTTTAAATTTAAGTTCACATTTTCGTGCATTTAAACCTTTAGTAGATTAAAAATCCAAACCCCCTATTTGTCACCAAAAACAAACTATTCCACTTAGAACCGAGATCAATTCGAGAGGATATCGAGAGAATATAGAACCCAGTGCAAAAATCAAATATTACCTAATAACTGGTCAAAGTCCTTGACCGTCCTCGTGGTAGTAGCGGCACGCCGCACGTAATGAATTAACTTCACCAACATGACAAATAATGATATTAATATAAGTCATAAGAAACATATATATCGTCTTATACAAATAACCGATTAAATATATGGCATGTTATTAAGATGTGCGAGTTAAAACCTACAGTTCCAGGTGCTTAAACTTTTACAAACATAGTGCGAACATTCGCACTCACAAAAATAAATTGTTTTACAGCATAAAGTATTGTTTCACAATAAATCAGATGCATATGAAGACCTCTTAAGCTTCAAAGTCACCATGCTGGACGAAGAAGTGTTATGTTACTTTCGTGCTCTTTCCATGTCTTTCAAGACTCGCACGTCTCGCGCGGAAAGAGGAAGAGGAAGGACAAGTGCAGTGCTAGGCTGAGGAAGATGGGCCGCGCCAACACCAAATGCGACATCTTGACCGAGAGCTCCATTCTTTTGGGTTGCGCGAGCGACGTGGACTTCGAGTACCTCATGCAGTGGTGCTTCTTTGGCAATCCTGAAGGGGTTTAGCAAGTCACGAGGCTGAGCGAATATAGGTACCTTGAGTTGCTCTAGGCTTGGTTTCAAAAAAATAGTCGGGTTGAGACTCAGCGCCCTCTGCCCTATGCCTCGATAGTGTCAGCCCTTCCATGATAGCGCTTAAAGGAAGTTCCTAGTCCGTCTCCCCAACGCCAAGGGACGGAAGTGAGCAGTCCTTTATCTTGTTCATCACATCGTCCATTCTGTCATGTGCAAGTGATCATAGAAAGATACATGGTTGAGCTCTTTGGTCAACAGATTCTCCTTGTGCGCCCGCTCTAAACCAGTACTAGTGCTCGCGGACATGGCTGCAACCACAGCTTCAACAAAATCATTCTTTATATTCTAGGCCTCCAGTGCTCCCATTGCGGCTAGTCGTAGTCCATGACGTACCAACCAGCGCTTCTCAGCCACTGCAGACTTTAGGCGCGGATAAAGATCTTCATCAAATTTGATGCTGAAGCGCTGGAGTTTAGGGGTGTCCAAAAAAACCAAGGAACCACAAGAACCGAAGAACCGACTGGAACCATCCCGGAACCGAACCGTATATTAGAACCATGGTCTGGTTCTTGGTTCCTAATATTCAATATTTTCGGTTCTCGGGACGGTTCATGAAAGAACCGCCCGGTTCCGGTTTGGGAAAGAACCACCCGGCTCCGGTTCTTTCCCGAAAGAACCATTCTTTTGTAAATATAGTTTTTTATAAGGTTTGTTTATGATAATTCTGAAGAACATGTATGCGTTTAAAAAAATTATAAAATAAAACCCTAGTCTTTAATCAATATGATTGTCAAGTCAACTTGTGGAGGTGTTGCTTTGCACCAAAGATTGGATAAGAAAGGAGATATGGAAATAAATTTGGATGAAATTGAAGATCTTTTGAATGGTGACAAGGTTGTTAATGGATGGAAGAAGCGGTACGAAGTTATAAAAGCAAACAAGTGATAGAGGGTTAAGTATTTTTATTATTTGGATTATAAACGCGTGTTCTTAGATACTTTTTAACAATTATACACTTAATTTTCTTTACATTTTTTGTTTTTGTTTATGTTATTTTAAACTATTGAAATTATTGGTACGGTTTTTATTGTTGAAGATATTTTTGTGTCTGTTCGTATTGTTATAATATGTCCTTTATGAAAAATTAAAAAATTAAAAAAATGAACATTTTATACACAATGGTTCTCGTCGGGAATTCCCAAAAATTCCCATCCCGGAACCGAACCAAAGAATTAGGGACGGTTATCGGTTTCATATTTTCCTTAATTTACGGTTCTCGGTTCTTGCGGTTCGGTTCCGGTTCGGTCCGGTGCTAGAACCACGGACACCTCCAGTGGAGTTTGGTGTCCTGGTCGAGCGTTTTTCCTTTTACATCTGTTCCTAGAGAGTCTATGTCCTTGAAAATTTAAGTCCTTACCCGCCTCGAGATTCTTCATGGCACAGGAGTTGTTAGAGTGGAGTTGTTGAAGTTTTGCGCGGTCCTCCGAAACTGTCGCAAGCAAATCTACTTTATCCTTGGTTAGGGAGTGGATAATGGACGCATCCAGCTTAGCTCTGGCTTCTTCATTCGCTAGCTTCATCTGGGCTTCAGCGAGTTCCTTATTCTTTTTCTCTAGCACCTGTACATGATGGACCTCAGCGGAATGAGCTTGGTGAGAGAACTCCTGAAATCTTTTCCTCAAGCGTGACACAAGGGTGACATTATGTACAACATAAAAATTGACTTCTTCCATCATGGTCGCATCACTTAAGTTGTCCAGAAGACGCACTCGCCTTGGTGGGGTGAGGTTGTGCAAAAAGCTCTGGCAATCGAAAGCCCCAGAAAGATCTGAAGACATGGGCACGCCCCAGTTTGGGCCAAACACATCTTCCTCTTGGCTGACACCTTCTTCTGTGACGGGCGCCACTTTCTCAGCACTTGGTGACGCTGCAAAGGGGCTCGACGTGGTGGTTGTTGATGGATTTGATCTTTCGGTGTCATGGCTGTAAAAAATAAAAATTATACAGTTACAATTAGTTATCTAGGCAATCAGTATTCGGGCAATGATCATATCCAGGGGACGATTACCTTGGTCCGGTGATGGCCGGTGAAGTCTTGGGGAGGGAGTCAAGAAAGTTTTCTCTAAAGTCTTCTTTTGTCGCATGCTCGGGCCTAGGTTCTCTTCCCAGCTCAGGTGCAACGACGGACGGCTGCCCTATCTCGATCCGTGCGGATTTATTCGAGAATTCAGTAGAATCTCTGCGCCTTTTTCTAGTTAGGCCAGAGGTGGCTTCCTCCTTTGTTTCATATTCTTATAGTACAACGTCCGCGCCCTCGGTAATGTTTAAAGAAGAAAGATCCACACTACTTTCTTGAGGGTGTGGCTATTGTTGGGCCGCTACGCTTTGTAAAGGAGTAGGGCTAGGGATTTCATGAGCTTGAGAGGAGGACAATTCTTGCACCTCCATGTCTAGCGTTCGTCCATCCGTGGTTACGTTCACTGGCACCTCACCTTCCCGTAATGGACGGGGTAAAACATTAAGGTCCCTTGGTGCGTGATTCCTCGCTATGTCGAGAATATCCATTTATGTGAAGAGAGAGCGAGGCAAGTTAGTAAAATAACAAGGGATTGAGATACTTACAAGGTAACAAGAAGCGGAGAGATGATCACTAACCTTGGCCGTCGCGATCGTAAAATTGGGGAATTTCACCCCTCGCCTATTATGGGCGTATGACTTAAGCCAATCAAGTACAAAAATGCCTCAGGTAAGGCTGGATAAGTATGCGGTTTGTGTTTATCACCTCGGCATCGGCTTCGCTATACGAACCAGGTTCAGGTTTGGGATATCTCCTAAAAGTCTCTTGGGTAACGAAGGGAAAATCATGCGGAAAAATTATACTATCGATCTAGAAAAACTTGGTGTTCCACTGTTTTAGCGAATCTAATTTTTCTTCGTAAAATTGGAGACTGCCAATGCGTTTCGTGAAAGAAACCACCCATTCGCACATGCAGGTGTATAGAACGCGCGAAACAAGTTCACGATAGGGTTTATTCCTTGTGTGCGATAATTTATTTCAAAATTGGATATTTTGGCTGCACCAATGTAGTGCAGCTGGGATATGTGGATTTCGTGGTAAGCAAGAATATTTACAAGAAAACGTGATAAATGGATGCGATTGTTGGCAAATTCAAAAAAATTGGTATATTCTACTTTCCCATATGGGAAATTTCCTATATTCGCTTGGGGAGCAGGAACTTCTGGGTGAAGGTTCATGGGGATATAGTGGTCAGAGGTGAAGTGGAGCAGTTCGTGCTCCAAAATAAGGGACCTGATTTCGTGAAGTTGTTTTACCATACTGAAGATTAACAGTTAAGAAGAATCGAGATCGCGGTGTGAATTACCTTTCTTGCTTACTTGATTCGCGCTGAAGGTTGAAGGTTTGTTAATGGCGGCTAGTGTGTTTTTACTATGAGAAATCACAGTGAAAAAGAAAATCGAATATATATACTCCTAGGGTTACTACTGCTATGAATGGATGATGGTCACGTGTGATCCACTTGTACAATCTAACGGTGTAAGATGAATCGATATGCTGACGTGGCAGGCATTTTTTCGGTTTTCAAGGTCGTCTGTACAAAGGAGGGATGAATGTGTATGTTTTGGCGGGAACGTTTGAAACTTCCTTGTTACTCTTCAACATATTATCCTACCATTTACAGTTTTAAGTGCGACTTAGATTTTTTATAGTCTAGTAGCCGCGGGGACGCCATGCGACTACTAAACTAGGGGGACATGATGACGTATAGTCCATAGTCGGGCTATAAAGCCCGACCCACGAGAACTACCCGTATCCATTACGTATGGATCATATACAGACAGCGCTGAAGCCCATGTGCCCCAACAAGTCGTTGTTGCACACGGTTTTATCTCAACCGTATCCTGGCCGCACACGGACATGATCAGACAGAATCATAACTAATTAGGATTATGATTCACCTAAGCTAAGAGGATATACAGTCTCCTTATTTACGTGATAAGGATCTTGTTGTATATGGTAATTATCTCTTGCTTAGACCGCAAGAATAGGGGAGCCTAATTAGGGTTCGCCGGGTATAAAAGGCACCCCAGAGGTTCCACAAAGGTACGATTCACATAATACTCTAAACCCTCATCGATTACTCAATCAAACCGATTACTTAATCAAACCGATTACTTACTCTCCTGCCGGAGTCTAATCGTGGGATACACTCCCACGGTAAGTCTAACGGTGTTTGTTATTTAGTGTGCAGAGTATTCAAACAAGTTCACTTGGTGCAAGAGCCGGAGTCCTAAAGCACCCAAATTAAGCATAATTTGGGTCGAGCGCGGTCTACCCAACTTTTGTATCAACAACGTGAGTCCCATAACAGATTTCAAAGCAACTGAAGGTGTCTCATTTTACATCAATCCCGTATTTTCAATAATCTCAAATCGGGGAAAGCAACGCTTTGGGATTTATGTCAAACAACGTTTATTATCAAAAGGAATTATCTTACAAACAAGATATATTAAGTCCATTAAGCATCCCCCGACAAATGATGAAAAACAAAAACTGCATAAAGCGAAGCACGAAACAAAAAGAAAATATGTGGAACGAGTTTTTGGTTTATTGAAATGGAAGTGGAAACTAATTAAACATTCGGCTTGAGGGACGACAAAACGTAGACAATCAAAGGTAATGTACACATGTATCATATCACACAATATGATAATTAAAAACAACTAACATCGATATCTCCCACGTTTCATTGGGAAGAATTACACCGTGATGAAGATCTCATAAATACGCATTAAGAATCAATGGAATTTACTCGGGAGATAATGAGCGAAACAGTTCATCTAAACCTAAAAGCCGATCTTGTGAAACACATTTGAAATCATCGAACTGACTAGTAGTTTAGTTTATTATTATTGCAATGTTTTTATTTTTAATGGATTTTAATAGAAAAAAAGACCAAAATGGTCGCATTGATGTGGAAAAAAAGCAACCATACATCGTTGGTGAGAAAAAAAATCAAAAATAGAGATAACGAGAGATTGAGGATTGAATATGGTCAATTGATGTATCTAGCCTAAGTCACATATGAACGACGTTTTAGGCTCATGATAGTCAAAACTCATGTTAATCATGTGAATTGTATACATATGATGTAACATTTATACTATCGCGCTGATGGGAATAATTATTCATATAAAAATGGCGTGAATTAATTACCTCTAATTAGTAATCATAGTGATTATTTTTAATTGAGACACATGTATTTTGGTATTACAAAGTAATTTTTTTATATATATTGCCGTTAAAAATAGTATATTTCATTTTGAGTTTTTGACACTTAAATATATGGGATAATTTTATATTTACTCCATATAAAACTTAAAATGCTATACTTGTCTAATTTATAAGTGCATAATATATAACGTACAGAGAAAATATAAAATTAAATATTTTAATTAAGTAAATATGAAATTTTCCCAAAAAATTATTTTATGTTTCATTAATATAAACAAGTTGCGTTTCAAAAGGGCCGATCCGCACTTACACCACGCCACCAATAAAAACAATCCATTTACATCACGCGGATCACCATCCAACGTCTCTCGTTCACCCTCAGCCCCACAATCCAACGATCACCAAACTCCTTGAGAAAGTACAAACTTCCCTCCCACCACTATATAAACCCAACAATCCAGATCCCCAATTCCATACAAACACAAATAACAATCAATTAATCCAAATTAAATTTTAAAAAAAATGTCAGGAAGAGGAAAGGGAGGAAAGGGTTTGGGCAAAGGAGGAGCCAAGCGTCACAGGAAGGTCCTTCGCGATAACATCCAGGGTATCACCAAACCAGCCATCCGTCGTTTGGCTCGTCGTGGTGGTGTGAAGCGTATCAGCGGGTTGATCTATGAGGAGACACGTGGCGTGTTGAAGATATTTTTGGAGAACGTCATCCGTGATGCTGTCACCTACACTGAGCACGCTCGCCGTAAGACGGTGACTGCAATGGATGTGGTTTATGCTTTGAAGAGGCAAGGCCGTACCCTTTACGGTTTTGGGGGTTAGAGTTTGTTTGTTAGGGTTAGGATGTGGTGGTTGGTTATGTTTTAGATCTGGGTAGATGTTTATGTAGTTGTTGCTTGTTACGTCTTGTAATGAATCTCTATTGTCGTCGATTAATATGAATTTCAATATTTGCTCTTTAATTTCTTCACTGTTAGTTGATTTGATCTCAAATTTGTTTATTATCTTGAAATAGTGATAAATGGAAGTATATGTTGTTTGATGCTAGAAAACAGCTGATTGTGCATCTTGTGTTCACTGTTACTTGTTGTTGGTAATTATAGCAAATGTAGATTAAGGTTATGTTGTTAAGTGTCAAAAGTTTACTAAAATACAAGGGGATAGTATGGTTGAATCATTTCAATAATGCGCCAGCCTGTTGGTTTAAAGTGTTGTGCAGGGTACAGTAGTATATACTACTCTGTATCCGTATTGGTAAAATAAGCCTTTTATGAGTTTGACACAGCTTCAGTTGCTGCAATTGTGATGTTATTAGGTATTGGAATCAGGATATGCTGCAATTGTGATGTTATTAGGTATTGACATATACTCCAACTAGTATTCTGAATCATAGTGCTGAATGATTCAATGATGCTGAATGAACATGATGCTGAATGAGAATGAGCGTTTGATTAGTATTCTGAATCCAAATAGAAAAAAACTGAGTTAAAAGTCTCTGCTTTCTCTATACATTTGGAGTTACATCAATTCTAAATTGTGACGATGTAAATAAAAGGTTAATAAAAAAAGATGAATTCTTATAATGAAAAAAATGAGTGTTATTGCATAGTAGACAAACATAAATAACCATGTAAATTTAGCGTGAAATAAAATATAGCAAAATATTACTTTCAGTTTAAGGCGAGGAGCAAAGTATAGCAACAAAAAATAGAAAGATTAGAAGTGCATTTCTACGAGGAATGATTTGGCTCTGAATCACAGACCTCCCTGTAGTAACATGGCCCATTCAGTGGCAAATTGAATCATTTAGCGCCACATTTTTTCTTACCAAACAAAACATCCTCTGACCGACTAGGAGTAAGCACTTATTCATTCAATTCAGGTGTTATCAAACAACCCCTTGCCTGATATGAGTTTGTTTATTTAGGGGTAAAATAAGCAGTTTTTGATTAGCATGGTGTGAACTCTTTTTATCTGCTATTTGGGGTTAGAATTGGTTTTTGCCCTTATATATTGCTTAAAAATAGATATGCAGAAAATAAGTTATTTAAACAGCCCTTAATAGCATGTTTTTAACATCGATAAGTCTGCTGAAAATGGAACATGACTACTCTAACTAAAAGATATGTAGGTGCCTAGGTGGTATACTCGATTGAGTAGTATCTTGAGATGTTTGTGTTCACAAATAGGTTCTAATCTCTCTTGGAAGTGGACCATAGGACCAATTTTTTGGTGAGGGCAACTCTCCCATGTTTGCTGTAGCATCAGTTGCAGCCATTGCTATTCCATGATCCAGCCTAGAAGGATCCCAAATTCGACAATGATAAAGTACTGTTATATTTTGATAAGTGAGTCAAGTGCTGTATTATCCTTTTGTTTGGTAACAAAAGTCTACTGCATAAACAATTGTTCTGAAGTTTATGTATAGCGCTTATAATTAAATAGTCATTATATTATACAGATTTTTGTCATCAGTAAACACTTGAAAAGGCACTCAAATTAATCTTGTAATATAAATCAAATTATTTATTATGTTAATGGATGAATCAATGTTATATCAAAATCCGTACTACATTGTAATATAAATCTGGTTAATTGCTTGCGAAGGGACTACTAGTTGGGATGTTACCTATGAAATACAGGAATGCATGTAATTTTCGAATTGCTTACAATACAGGATACGTAGTTAGTTGAATATTTAAACATAATTATTGGGCAAAACTTGTTGGTGATTTTGTGTTACCAATAATGATTTAAGTGTAATGGATTTACTTTGTTGACCAATGTGTAATCGTGATAAACGTTCATCAAGTCGGGGTTGTGCGGAGTGCACACTTGTATGACATTATTACGGTTATCATACGGGGGCGAAGCCCCCGTACGACGGCAGGGTCCAAGGGGCAGCGCCCCTGGCTGGGGTCGAGCTGCCAGGTCAGCTTGGAAAAATTTTATTTGGTATAAAGTGCTATGTTAAAAACGCACTAGAAAATAAAATTCCCGGGTATTCGGACCTATTTCTGCCCGTTGCTAAAAGTGTCGGTTTTTAGGAGTTATAACTGCTTTTGGCAGTTACAACCAAACAGACGTTATTTTGGTCATATGTTCTTCTTTTCTGGTTCTGATATCATAACAACTTTAACACAATTACAGTTCGAATCTGAGTTTTATCCGATTGGAGATTTCGATAGAACCATCGAAATACTTTGATCTGAAAGTGTTTGACACGACTCTCAGATTATTGATCCACCCACCCAAATTTCTAACAAAACTCTTATAATTTCCTTTTTAATATACTTATTTAGGTACATCGTGATTTAAAACGTGTTTTGAATGGGATGACAGGGATGTTTGGTTGCTATTTTTTTTTTCTGTCAAAATAGGATGTTTGGTAGTAGCACTTCGTGTAACCATAACAGCCAGATAATCCACCTTTAACTGAAATATCATTCCCTCCCATATTTTTTTGAAATCATGCATAAATTTTAACTTTTTTACTCATAATAGTAGACATTTTTATAACGTGTTAAAAAGATTTTAAAATTACCCCCCTAAAATGATTTGGCACCTTTTCTCACCGTGTTCAAGTTCCGTCCTTGCATACAAAAAGTGTGTTAAAGGTGAGATTTACGATTGTATAAATGTTACAGCACATCATATTTGACTAGAGAGTGAGTACGAGTAATCATGAATTAGAGATATGTCACGTTTTGTCATGAAGATGCCAAGTGGTTTCCAGATAAAGACAGAAACCAAGTAGTTAAACAGAAACAGACGGGCATTTTTAAAAGTGTTTGTTTAATTTAGTGGTATAATAGTCCAACTTTGTAGCAAAATTGAATAAACCGGTAGTTGGCGATTAAAATAGTCAGCAATTGCATGAAGTGAACCAACATTTGCGGAAATTCTTGAGTATAAATATGTGTAGCATAAAGAAACCCAAAGACAGTCACCACTAGAAGAGAACTTAAACATCACTTCTCTCTGAGGTATTACTTTCTTCTCAAAGCTTTAAGCTCACTTTCTTATTATAATACAAGTATCTTATATGCATTTGTTATATTTGCAGGATCATAAGCTTTTAGCAACATGGGAGCAGGTGGTCGAATGTCTGACTCGTCTGAAGAGACTAAAGATCTTCTTAAACGTGTCCCAATTGAACCACCTTTCTCGTT
Source organism: Glebionis coronaria (assembly GCA_025667525.1). NCBI lineage: Eukaryota > Viridiplantae > Streptophyta > Magnoliopsida > Asterales > Asteraceae > Glebionis > Glebionis coronaria. The sequence continues at coordinate 444,405,365 of CM046876.1, read as the reverse complement.
GAGTGATCTAAAGAAAGCAATCCCTGCCCATTGCTTTGAGCGATCCGTCATCCGTTCATCTTACTATGTTGTTCATGACCTCATTGTTACTTATGTCTTTTACTTCTTAGCCAATACATATATACCTCTTCTTCCTACTCCTCTAGCTTATATAGCATGGCCACTTTACTGGTTTTGCCAAGCTAGTATCCTCACTGGCTTATGGGTCATAGGTCACGAATGTGGACACCATGCTTTTAGTGAGTACCAGTGGGTTGATGATACTGTTGGATTCGTCCTTCATTCTTTTCTCTTTACCCCGTATTTCTCTTGGAAATACAGCCACCGAAATCACCACGCCAATACAAATTCAATTGACAATGATGAAGTTTACATTCCTAAACGCAAGTCTAAGGTGAGGTGGTACTCAAAGATTCTTAACAACCCACCTGGTCGTGTTTTCACTTTGGTATTTAGATTTACCCTTGGATTTCCTTTATACCTGTTGACTAATATTTCTGGCAAGAAATATGGAAGGTTCGCCAACCACTTTGATCCACTAAGTCCAATTTTTACTGATCGTGAACGAATTCAGGTTCTAGTGTCTGATCTTGGTCTTCTTGGTGTTTTTTACGCAATTAAGCTTCTTGTAGCAGCAAAAGGATTTGCTTGGGTAACATCCATGTATTTAATTCCCGCACTAGGCGTACATGTCTTTTTCGTTATAATAACGTACTTGCACCACACTCATCTCTCGTTGCCTCATTATGATTCAAGTGAATGGAACTGGATTAGAGGGGCCTTATCAACAATCGATAGGGACTTTGGATTCCTGAACAGAGTATTCCATGATGTTACACACACTCACGTCTTGCATCATCTGATCTCATACATTCCACATTATCATGCAAAGGAGGCAAGGGATGCAATCAAGCCAGTTTTGGGTGAACATTATAAGATTGATAGGACTCCAATCTTTAAAGCAATGTGGAGAGAGGCAAAGGAATGCATCTACATCGAGCCGGATGAGGGTAGCAAGCACGAAGGTGTATACTGGTACCATAAAATGTGATCAGTGGCCTAACGCAATTGTCCTATGCTAAATTTCTTCATCTTTTTATTATGTATAATAACATAGTTTCAAAAGTGTAAAGAGTTCTGTTTGACTCAATCGCACCAATTTATAATGTTATGGCATACGGGTGAATTTTCTTCCTTGTAAGTAATCAAATCTTATGTTTATTACGGAGTAGTTTCAGTTATATTTATAGTATGAGTAAGGTTTATAATGTTCAGCTGATCTGTTTCCTGTTACTTGAACCTCAAATAAAAATAGCATTAAATTTACAACACATGAAGTTGTAGGCAGTAGAGAAAAAGAAAATAAAGCTCAGAATTGCCTATGTTCCATCCATTTTAAGGGATGTGGTGCAATGGACCCAACCAATGCTAGGGCCGCTTATCATCACAGCTTAGAAATGCAGCAGCCGGGAATCGAACCCGGGTCTGTACCGTGGCATGGTACTATTCTACCACTAGACCACTGGTGCCTTGATGTTATTTATCTCCATTTAACAGTTATTATAGCAGCTCTTCCAAATGGAATATCATCGGTTTAGTGTTTCCGCTAATGCAACAAGTGCTTTCGGCAACTGTGCGAGCGGGTTGTTTTGGACTTTTGGTAATAAAAACCTAAGTAATGTGATTGGTAAGTACCCAAATAACAAAAATTTTTTTTTTTGATCAAACCCAAATAACATTGTAGTTTATAAGATCGTCGATAAGACTAAAAAAGGTAAAATAACTGTTATTGTTTGCTAAAAGAAAAATAAAAAATACTAACTGTTATTGGATGATACGGTACCTTGTGATGTGATTATATGTTCTCAGAAACAAACCATCCGTTTTCTTATGTTATCGAAACAGTGATTAGGAATTTAGGATTGGGTCGCCTTGTCATGTGAGTTTAATGAAGATGGTTTAGAATTTGTAGCGCGTATTATACTATATTATTATCATGGGATTTTGTTTACATAGTGATTAAACTTTATGTAGTGTTGTTTACATAGTGATTTTGTTTAGCGAGTGTTATATCAGTTACTACTACCATAACAAATTCTCATTGAAAAAAGAAGAAGTGGTTATATCGCTGTAAAACCCAGACTGAACATACGATGGCACCCTAATTTATAACAAAAAATATTATGTTATGCATAATAACCTAGAGTGTGTAATAACGAAGTAGTAGCTTATAATGAATGTGGATCACAGCAATGTGATTCTTCAAATGACATTGACATGGAATATGAAATAATCATTTGAAACATCTGTTCTCCTTCTGAAGAAGTGCGTTGGTTACCTTAGACAGATCACGGATGTACCAGGTTTCTTAATCCGTGAATGGAGGAAGTCCCCATTCTGCTGGGTTAAAATCCAAGAGTGAGCTAAGAACTTTATCTGCGGTTTCATGGAAAGAGCTGTCTAGTCTTGGATCTGGAACCATAACAACAGACCTGCATCGTGTTTACAGAAATTTATATTCAGGTTAACATATTGAGAGATGTGACACTTGAACTTGATGCAAATTACAAGTGACTTGACAAAGGTTAGTGGAAGTTCGTGGTTTTATCAAGTTTAAATTAGATACAACCTTTAATTTTAGTGAAAGAATTAATAAAATCGTACATTCATACCTATTCGCCAAAATATGAAGAAAAAAAAAATCAAAACGTGCACTCAAACTATCCAAAAAGACTAGAGGAAATGTTTTGATTTACATCTTGGAACTGTCTATTTGATAATTAGAACTAAGAAGTTGCAATACGCGGTGTTTTATGTTTAGATAAACTAATTTTGCTTTGATCTCATCACATAAAGTCAATAATCATTTTTGTATATGTATATTTTGCTCAGAACTAATTATTAAAGGGTAAAAAAACAGACTTACTCACCTATTTACCCTTCTTTTAGCCTAAATTGAAAGACACCTTTCCATTGCGCACAGGATCTCTTCTTATTTTCACAAAAAGTACCTTTCTAGTCATTATTTTTATTAGTTTCATGTATAATTAGCATTTGGGAAACACTCAAACATCTAATTATGTGATTATTGCGTCTTAAAATAGCATAAGTGCGTCAAAACACTATTTTCTACATCTCATTTTTACTACAGCTGATAATCTGATTATATTTATTCAGAACCACATAACCATTTTTTAGAACAAACATCCAAACACTCCCCTTAACACTTGAACTCAATCAGCCGAAACATTACTTTGGCATGTGTACATAATTTTGTTAATAACTTTTTTGTATTTTGCAAACATCACAATATTAGAGCACTTACATTCCAGCATTCTTAGCAGCAAGAACTCCTGAAGGGGCATCTTCAAAAACAAGAATCTTAGAAGGATCAACAGATTCCCCCTGTTCCATACACACATTTGGACAAAAAAATAGTTAACGACTACATTAGTACGAGTAAACAAAAAGTGAACAGTTTTAAAAATAGATTCACCTCAAATCTTCTAGCGGCTGCAAGAAATATATCAGGTGATGGCTTGCCTTGTTTAACTTCGGGATCATCACCCATGACAATATGATGCATCAATGAAAATATTTCACCATGCCTTTGTGTTTTTAGTGCAAAGTGACGTTTATGAGTGCTGAAATTACATAACAAAAACATTAATGATTCTTGAAAGTTAAGTAGATTTACTTTATCAAAAACCCTTGATTCGAAAGATTTTCCCTACCCTGTTGCGACACAAATTGGCACTCCTGTGGCATGCAGATGTTTGACTAAACGGCCTGCACCTACATTTAGTTATTGAAATTCGTAAACGTTAGCAGATAACATTGATTATAGCTCATATACAGCAAAGTGGTGCTATATATATAAGCTCGTAGACAAGTAATATAGTGTTGTATCGATGGTATTTGAGACAAAATTTACCAGAGACACAAAAAAACAAGTTGATATAAATTGCTTCTCAAATTATATGGGATTAGACTTGCACATTACACTACTGTAATCTACTACATAATAACTTCGATAAATAAAACTAAAGGTTATATTTTGGTTCAAACGGGCCAAACTGGTAGTAGAACTAAAGATATGTTTCAAAAGTAAACAGGTCAAAGGGGTCAGGAATCGCCCAAACATAGACAAAAAGTGTTATTTTACAAGATTGTTATTCAATTAAGATATTTCTGCAATCATATAATACATACATACTATTGATTTATAATATATTCAAAACACATGGACAAAAAGTGTTTCCTGTCAACAACCCAAGTACCCAACCCACCTATTTCAGCCCGTATCATAAATAGTTAAATAGTACTACTTTATTTGACAAGTTACCCAACTCGCTCGACCTGCCCAACTTTTCATCTCTAGCAAAATGTGTAGTACCTGGCATGAGTTCACTTGTAGGAAACATTTCCTGCAGCATAGCTTCTCTTTCTACCAGGAAATCTTCCGCTGTAAGCGAATCGCTAATTCCTGTCTCTTCTACAAACACACGTGCAGCTTCTATTGCTTTCTTTCCCATCATTTTTGCCTTCAACGACCAATCAAAAGTTTTGTTGAATCTTGAAAGTATAATTTCTTGAACTTCTGTATAGAACTTCTCCGTATCTGCCATCAAAAGATTCTATGTCAAATTTTCCAAAACCTAATACATTAGATTGACAAATATGGAGGAGTAAGAAGACCGTAAACGAGTTTGATAGCAGTGGCTTATATCTGGCTTGGGTATCTAATGATTTGCAAATCCTAACATATGTACTGTTTGATACACTTAGAGCTGTAAAACAAATTCACCATTATCTCTACATCTACCTAGTGGCGGTCACCGGGACAATTTAACTTACAAAATAAATGTAGAAAACCAAACTTCTTTCTTATATCATCTGAAAGTGTAGCTATAACCTCTCATATCCACATTTCACTTCTTATAAGCAGAAAAGAGAAAATGGAGAGGAATATGTGCTTAGTACAAGCTAATGGCCTAACGCCTAGAATATCTGCAGATCACCCAAACATGACAGCAGCTAAGAGACACATCCATGGCACATGATGTGTGTCGGCTTTGAGACGCTATAAGTTTTGTTTTAAAACTAAGTTGGATGTCATTCATGTTTATCAGAGAAACAGTTAAATGCAAGAAACAGTTAAAATTTTTGATAATGAACTATAATTTCTATGATTTTCCATTCCATTTTAATTTTCTTGTTTGAATTAGATACAGACTTCAGCAAGCAAACACCAAAAGTATGATACCACTTGATGCAATGCATGTTGCTGTCTTGGTGTTTATTGTAGGAGAAGAACCCATTTTTGGAAAGAATAGTGATCAGTAGAAACGAAAACCAGAAGAAAAAGCTTTCGGAAATATATCGATAGATGAGTGGAGAAGCAATAAATTGGAATTGTTGTGAACAGAAGAACGAGTCTGCTATGTTGTTGAGTTTAAGTCCCCAAGTTTAGTGGCTAAGTTTTACATTGTATTACCGTTATCTCGCATAGCTCATGCAACAAATTCAATGGAAATGATGTAGCCTGAAGAGACCCTTTAGAAAACATCAGAGTTTTCATTATGATAAACAGAATCCATAACCGGCGCATTACATTGAGCCGTCATCTAGTATCAATATAAACTTTAAAAGTGTCAAACCACCAGGCCAGAAAACTGTCATGCCGTGTTCCATGGTTCACCATACGGCAAGTTTGACTAGTATATTAGCAGAATTAAATGTCGCTTACCTTGGAGCTAATTATATATGGTCCTACTACACCTTAAAACCTACTACTCCGTATTTGACTACTACCACCAAGTATAAACTTACATACTGTTTTTTTTTTTGGGTAAATACCAATTTATGCAAAAGTAATAGAACTAAGATTTACTATGGTCAACGTTGCACATCAAGTATTGACTGCTTTATATATTTACCACCAACTTTCCTTGGCCATTGATTTCTTTAACCCATCAAGGGTCTTACGGTCGGTACTAACTAAAGAAAAAGAGTCTTCTTTCTAAGAGTAGTTGTGGGGAGCTTTTTGCCCCATTCCTAACATAAAAGTCAAGTCAGCTAACATATTTAACGACTTCTTTACATTCATTAACTGGAAACATAAGTTTAATTATCTATATTGATCTCCATAACAAATACAGTACAACTAACAAACAAATGTTCTGAAAAACTGTACTTGGTCAATTCAAATTTTGGTTTTGTCAAAACCTAACTTTGACCTCAAAATCAACATGCTTCGCTCTAAACGCGAAATTTTGGATATTAAGCAGATTAACATAAATCCTCGTTAAATATCCCCAATCTCATCAAATCATCTAAACTACAATGTGAATAAGTTCGAATATACAACTACATATGTTTGAAAACACAAAAAGACTTCATATATTAAACGTAAGTGTGTTTCAATAAAGATCTGGAATTTATGAGACTTTGCTAATCACTAACTCTTTACTTTGCTGACTATGAGTGCTAACTTTAAATGACAGAACTCACTTTAGAAGTATAATGACCACATCTTGAAGATGCAAAACAACACATTTATGCAGTCATAGGCTATGTTTAGCGTGGAGCATGTTTGGATGACGAGTTTAAGCTTCTATTTTAAAATAACAGGCTCCTAAGCAATAAGCTAAAGCTTCTAATTTAAAACTAATGCGACCTTTAGATGGAAAAAGAATTACAAAATACCCATTAATTTATCGCATTTCCTGTTTTGTGTCTTCTAATCCCGTTTTACACATTCCAGCACACTTATAAGTCTACAACTATGTTTCCAAACACGCGTATACATATAAAAGGCACAGCTACTAGCCAAATGTGCACTAAATTAACCATAGTCAACAAAAAGAGCTAAAATTTGACTATCTGAATCATAGCATGCCTCTTTAGTACACCCCAACGAGCAACTAGAGTAGCAATTAATGCATATATAGTTAAACTAAAACCTCTTGCAAGTCAGCATTCTGTGTTTAAAAAAGCGCGCCTGAAGCAGATGCACAAACCTATTGCATCAGACACCCTGATGCGTTGCAATCACGGGATGAGTGGTGATGCGCGTGCATCGGGCACGCGTCAGCACATGCGTGCATCGGCGCTTTTTTGCACATCATGTACTTGGGCCTTATAAAGTGAAATTGGTCTTACTAATGTGTATTGGGCCTACTTCTTATGGGCTTTGCTTTTAAGATACGGGTCCAATTGCTTTTGATTTGCTTTTAACTATTTAAAACGAATAAAACTTTTGATCTTTTTCGACTATTTTATGTATTTAAGCGATATTGAATCGTGAACTATGAAAATGCATGGTATCTTTTGATAGTAAATGTGATATTACATGTAATATTATTGTGTTTTGTGCACTATATATAATTTACATTTATTTTTTTAGTTGTCGCCTCGGGTACGTGATGCGCATGCTTTCGCCTCGGCTTTTTGACCCTTTTTGCCTCGGCGCGCATCACGCGTTATTACTAAAGTGACAATGAGCGTTATTTAGGAAAATGTATAAGCTGTAACAAATTAACGATTGCAAGTCAGCAATTAACCTAGGAAGATGCCTATTTATATTCCAAATTCCAATACTAGTATTTCATAAAATCACATAAAACAAATACTGCAGCAAGGGCGGACCTAAGAGGAATGTTGGTAAAAAATATATAACTCTTGTAAATGCACCCACTTAGTTACTAGTTAGTACACTAATAGGCGAAAAGCAAACTTAGTTTAAACTGAGAATTAAACTTAATCATTTTGATGAAATCATATTATTCTTATTATTTCCCTATATTAGACTGTTTATTCATTATTGGATCTGAATATATATGAGACTTGAATAAAAAGCATTGAGTGATAAAATGAAAATAAAAAGAAAGATAAATGGTTGTTGACTGACCAAGCAAAAGACCATCCATGTCGAAGATGACATGAGTGATTGACTTGGTGACTGGATCATTGACGATCGGATTCGACATTTTTGCTGATGAGCTTTTTGGTGATTGGAAGTGGACTTGGGTTTTGCTGATATAAAATCTGGGGGTTTGTTGCGTGCCGCGTTTAATTAAGCTAAAGATTTGGTTAGGTTTTAATAGTATCATGTTTTCTTTCTTTCGAATTTTCAAAATTTGTTTGGATATATGCGATTAAAATTATACTCTTTTTTTTTTTTAACAGATTAAAATTATACTTAAAAGAGTATAAATATTCGTTTTTCAATAAAATAAAAAACACTCATTTTAAATCAGAAAAGATAAATATATATTTAAAAAGAATCCGGTTATTAAATAACCTTCTATTTTAGCGGAAACCAAAGGTTCCATCTGGGCGATCTATTTTGGAGGACCAGATCAAATGATGAAAAACACGGAGGGACCAAACTTGCCATAATGTGAAACATTTGTTAGGGACTAAAATTGAAAATATTACTAAAACTTAACAGCCACCCATTTTTTTGTTCAGATCAAAATTTCTTTCTCTCTCTAAAAAAAACAAATGCCCTCATTTCTCTCTAAAAAACAAAACAATCCCGAACAATTGCTAAATCAATATAAAAGACCGATCAAAACCTCCAGAAACACATAAATGCATTAATCGAAGTACGTCTGATCTCATTTCGTAAAACAAACAACCAAAATCGAACAAACAGAAACTATAGAAGATTGTACAATTGTTATAATCCTTTATTTAGACATTATATAACTATGTCTAGTGATTTTGTGCTTATTAACTAAATTTTCTTTTTGTTTTTGATGATGTTTAAGAAGATTATTTTGTTTTTTATTGATTTAATATGCTTATTTTTTTATTTATATAATACTTTGATGATTATATGCATATTTTGGGAGTTAGATTTGTTTATTTTGATGATTTTTGTGAAGATTAGGGATGTATTGTTAATTTTAGCTTCTAATGATTGATTATTCTCATATTATTATGACTTTTGGCTTATTTGAGAAACTTATTTTTTATTTAAAAGATGTTTAAGAATTTTTTTGTGAATTTCGTTGATGTTAGTTTTTTTTTATAATGTGGCTTATCACTGACCAGTGATGAAGTATATCACCGGTGATACATTTCGTTGATGTTAGTTTTTTTTAGCGTTGTTCCAGGAAGCCAGTTATCTTGTGGCTGTTTTTATGTTACAACTTATATTATAAGTTAGTTAACCAGACATAAATCAATTAGTATGAGATAAGCAGTCATAATCATACGTTTATGTGATTGCTTTTCAAGTTACTTGTAACTAATTTTTGCATACTTTTTGTAGATTGCCATCGACAGAGGATGGAGATATGGTGTTGAAGAAAGAGCCAACTGGCTATTCACCTTGTAACTGATTATGTGAAACATTAAAGGAAACAAGATGGACCAGGTTCCCTAACGGGTTCGGTAGAGCCCCGGTCAGTCTGTTAAAAGACAAATCAACATACTGAAGATCAGCAAGTTTCGACATTGCCAGAGGAACTTGCCCAGAAAGACTATTTTGTGATAATATCCTGCAAAAATGTAACAGAAAAACATATATCCGATCAGGAATGAATAAAAACTGTAACTAAAATCTTAACCATGTGATATAAAAATTCTTACAGTGAGGTTAACGACGAACAGGTTCCGATGGAACTTGGAATGCTGCCAGCAAGAAGTAGGGGTCTGTATGGGGGAGCTACGGACGTGAACCACGTTACTGCAAAAGCATTGCTGCTATGGGCTTGGTTTCACTGTGTGAGAGATCCAGTAGTGTTATTTGCTGCTATGGGCTTGGTAGCATTGCTGTTATGGGCTTGGTTTCACATACTCCAGCATGGGAAATTTGTAGTGAATCCAAACAAGTCTCCAGTTCCTGAATTAAATCGTCTTTAGAGTACTTTTCTTGTTGAAGTGTGTCGACATGTGCGCTAATACTTTCTTACTGTGACTTCAAAAGGTTTAACACCGTTTGTAAACGCCACATTTAACACCGGTGATAAACAACACATTTATCACCGGTGATAAACGCCACACTTATCACCGGTGATAAACGCTACATTTATCACCGGTGATAAACGCCACATTTATAACCGGTGATAAACGCCACATTTATCACCGGTGATAAACGTCACATTTACCACCGGTGATAAACGTCATATTAATCACCGGTGATAAACGTCACATTAATCACCGGTGATAAACGCTACATACGTTTATCACCACTGATAAACGTTACATAACGTTACATTAATCACCGATGATAAACTTATCAACGGTGATAATAAACTTATCACCGGTGATAAACCTCGCATTGATCATCGACTTTACATTTATCACCGGTGATAACTTAAAATTTATCATCGGTCATAAACGTTATATTTATCACGGTCATAAACGTTGCATTTATTACCGGTGATAAACGTTACATTTATCATCGGCGATAAACGTTACATTTACCACGGCGATAAACGTTACATTTATCACGGTGATAAACGTTATATCTAAATCCATTATCACTAGTGATATTACAGCAATGTTGTAACACCCCCAAATTAGGCCCAGCGGAAGCACACAAGTTTTGGGGCCTGTTACGTCATGATTATCCGAGTCTTGATCCGAGAGAACGACTTCTATGCCAAATATCACAGTGCAGACTCCAAATAATCATACAATCAAGTACCTGAGAATACATGCTTAAAACGGTCAACATAAAGTTGGTGAGTTCATAAGTTTGTTTTAAAACGTTTATGAAAAATTAGAGTTTTACCGACGACTGCACCTTGTAGTAAAATATAAGAGTTTAAATATCACAGTTTCTGTTAAATAAACTTTCTTTGATAATTTCAAAGTTTATTAATAAAAACGAAGTTTATTGATAAAAACAGAGTTTATTGATAAAAACAAAGTTTACTAATAAAAATAGAGTTTACTGATAAAAGCAGAGTTTACTGATAGTAAATATAGCTTACTGATAACAACAGAGTTTTCTGGAAATAAATAGAGTTTTCTGATAAAACAGAGTTCATAGATAATAGTTAGCGTTTTCTGATAAAAACAAAGCTCACTGATAAATAATAAAGTTTTCCAATAGAATAGAATTGTTTAATGAACCACAAGATTTTTCCCAAACATTGGTGACAATATAACAAATACAAAGTCACCATATAAAGCATTTATTATTGTCTAAGCTCATGACACCGAAGCGTTAACAACACCGGTAGTATAATCATATTATGCAGCCCCTACGGATACCTAACCCACGACATCCATCCACACACTCAAATGAAACTGTGCCCGCTTGTCCTCTGTTGGACCAAGCCGGACAGGGGCGTCAACCCCGATAGATCTATCCATAATATTCGCGCTTTCGACCGGTCATCCAGTCCGAAATTAACGGTTCATGATAATGGGCCAAAGTAATTGGGTTAAAGCGGGACTTAGACCAATACATAAACGAGTATATGCACTTGTGTTCATTCTTGCAACCATTGTCTCTACCCGAGAACCAGTAAAAAAAAAAAGAGCAGTTAAAGTTTTGGGTTATGAAACCCACAATATAAAGTTTAGTATCAGCACTCATAAGTATGACAATTATTAGAGTTAACCACTCAGCACGTAACAATTAAATCAATCTATGATCAACCAAGCAAGTTTATAAATAGTTTGTGACCAAGCATGTACCTCCCCCAAAATGATTATAAAACCTTTATAAATAAATTTAAAACTAGAAGGGTGGGGTATGAACTCACCTCAGTATAGCAAAGATTCACAGCAAGAATATGAAAATCACAGATGCCGCAAAGCAAGACGCGACCTAAATATATAATGCTAAGTTAGATCGCAATCAAAGAATGCATTCATGCATTCGTCACACGCACATGTCACCCTTTACCACGTTTTAAGTTATAAATAAAATCTTGAGTCGATAAAAGTCGTTAGCCTTTCGGCATCACATATATTTAAACCATTTTAACTTTAATTACAATATCTTATAGAATTTTCTTAAAGAAGATCGACGGCTTTTTAGCGTAAATTTTAATATAACCATATTAAACAATACTTAGCTTACGTTAAATAAAACTCGACTAAGTCGCTCTTTAACCCGAACCTCACTCACTATTCAACATACCAGACGCAAAACTTATTCCAAAATAACATTTGCAAAACAATTTTACCATTTACCAAACTTTGCCAATTAAGTCATTTACTTATCATTTACCAAATTTATAAGTTGTGTACTACATACCAGTTGCGTTTTCCTCATTTCCCACATGAGACTTTAAAGCAAAAGTTTGAAAAAGTTTGATGGGTATAGTCTGATAAAAGAAGACACTGACAATGTCAGTTTTTATTAAAATAAGTCCATTTGCAAAACTCTTCCCTTCAAAAACATATATACAGCCCTCTCGTCTCTCTCTCGGTACAAACGGAAATCTCACCAATTTAAAATGTTTTTCTCGACTCTAATCCTCACATCGATTCACCACAGAAAACAATGTACTTGTCTCCCTCACTCTCTCGGTACAACAAAAGCAGAAAACAGCTTGTTTTTCTCCTCTCCCTCTCTCACGTATACAACCAGTAAACAAAACCCAATTTGTAAGAAACAAGTTTTTCCCTTCACATTTTTGTAAAACAAGGTTTCTGACTTAAGTTTGAGTATACAAAGGTTTTGACTCGTCTACTACACTCCACAGCTCTCGCCACCTCAAACCACCATGAAAACCCAAGTTGAAAAACATTTTTCTCACGTAGTAGCATGCACCAAACTCTCACAACAAACTGTTGACAACTCTCTCGTCGACTTACCATCTCACCTTAACACAAGGACAAGCTCACGACAAAGCTCATACCAAGCAATCCCTCACAACCCTGGTCTCTCATGTACAACTCTCATCAAATCTCTCGTCCAAAAACCCTCTTAACTTTCAACAATCTTTCACAAAACACTTACAAGACACTCATCTCACGTTTGCTATTACTATGACGATACAAAACCGGGTTTCGAACGTACTCACCTAGCTCGACACACACAAAAGAGCTACCAACGTGAGACCTCAAGACCCATACATGAACCTTAACGTAACAACTCATTTCAACAGCTTTTAAAACCTTCTTGTGATGCTAACACGTTTACAAGATTTAAAGTTTTGCTTTCCGAAAATAGTGGTAATGGTGACGATGTATATACGCATGACAAACACCAAATAAAGTGAAACAAGAAAACGCGCGGGATAACCTTGACGAGCGGCTAGCGAACCCACGATAACAATATTAAGCGGCGTCTATAATCGAAACCCACTTCGAACAAATGAAACCCTCTCGATTAGAACGCGTACAACCGTAGCTAGAACCCTTCAACTAGTGACCCTCTTCGTCTTCGTCTGGTACTTGCGTCAACAACAGCTCGGAACCTCGAACAAGAAACCCACTTTGAAATATAAAACCCACTCTGAAAGTTATGAAACCCACGTCGCGTGTATGAAGTCTTGAACCGGCGCAGCTTATAAATGTCTTCAGGATGTTTGTGTTGGTAAATGGATGTGTTTAGCTAGCTATTGGTTGTACAAGTTATAACAATTTTTGATTTGGTGAATTTGAGTTTTTGTGAGAGTGAAATGGTGATTTCTTCAGGTGATGAAACAAGAGAGAAAGAGAGGTAGTTTTGAGTGTGTGTTTGTGGGTAAATCATGAACGATGCATGTTTGTATATAATAAGATGCGGTTGAATTTGACATGGGGACCAAAATGATCGCTCCAGTAAAAAGAGAGGAGGAGGACGTACTACCTCACTTATATAGGGTATGCATGTGGGATAGTTTGAAATTTGAAATAATATGGGAGTGGGGTCTCGGTGGGGAAAGAAGAATGTTAGCATTTAGTTTCATTTATATATTGTTGTAGGCAAATGATGGGATCATGGGCATTTTAAAAGAATTTTATCAATGTGTGCACGTACACAGTGAGTCGAGGTTCACGATACTGTCAAAAAGGGGTCGTGCACCTAACAGTAGTATTACGGCGACGATAAATCAACGTTATAATTAACGTAAACAATATTCGAATAAGGAATATAGCTTGCGTAAATCACGTTACACATAAATCATGTAAAAATAATTGAAATCAATGTAAAAATTACGGGTATAACTCGTGAGCGCACAAAATCAACATTAAACACATGAAGTGTTCATATATGCATTGACTGAGCGCAGTCCGCAACTAAAAAAAATCAATTTAGCACATAAAATGACATACGGCTAACTCGAGGGTAAGAACTGTAAATATCTCGTGACATTTAAATATAAAGATTTAATTTTTACTGTGTCGATACGCAGATTATGCGATTTTTCAGATTTGCAACATTTGTCCCATTTTCAAAACAAACAAGTTTGGTAATGCTCAAAAATGAATTTTGAATAATAACTATATAATTTATTATTATTTAAAGCGCGAAAAATTCTCGGGTGTTACAAATGTTTAATAAGAGCACTGGAGCAAAATAATTACTCACAAAACATGAAACCTTCAGAATAGTAAACATATATTACAGTAAACATATATGCATGTATCCTCTGGATAACACAAATCAAAATAACCATTAACTAGTTCTTCCGAATGCTTATCTGACTGTTTCAAAAAGCATAAAAAAGCTATTTCAAGTTCCTGATAACATATCAAATAACACTTGCAACCTTATACAAGCAGTGATATATGAATACCTATTCTATTATATTTCACAAATATTAGAAAACAGACATGTGATACTATATAAAAAAATTTCACAACCGATGAGATATCACAGCTAATACTAAAGGTTAAAAAACATTTTTTTCTTTCTAAAAATATCACAAGTGATACTAGACATCAATTATATTTGTGAAATTTAACATGTCATATAACAAAAATCAAGAATAGGAGTCGCCACTTGAACTGCTTGAACAACTTGACCTACTGCCATTATCCCCTCTGTTCTCTCTTTGATTGACTGACGCTGCTCATCTGGATTAGGAAACAAGAAACAATGTAATAAATTATTACATAGCAATCACGTTCCAGTAACAAATAGAGAAAAAAAGTTGGATCAATTTACCTGCTTTGTTTTCTTTCGGTGCATGAGGCGTCATTACTCCCGAATTCTTCAAATATGTCAAACAATGAATTACCAACAAAATCAGTCGAAGTAAAATTGATAAAAGAAAATCTTGTATATAGTTCATACATGTATCATGGTATTTCCGGCTAATGCTCGCTCTTGTTGAATTTCAGCTCGCTGTTCAACCTTTACTCAGATTCTTTCTATAATTCATAACAAACGGATCAAGTTCCGATAACGTCTCCGCATCAACACTATCAATATCGACTTCAATCTCGTCATCGTTTTGTGACAGTGCTTTACTTTTTTTAAATATCTGAAAATCTTCAAAGTTTGCCTTGGGAAAAGCTCGATAGTATTACTATCAAGCTTTTCCAAAGGCAAACTTTGAATATTTGCATTAAGCTATTGTTTCTCTTCAAAAGTCATGTCTCGTTTATTTGGATCCCGGCCTTTTGGTTTCTTAAGCACAGGTGTCCTCACGATAGGTGTATAAGTCATAGTAATGGGTATTGGGAAAATCACGGACTGTGATCTATCAAGGGTACGTACAGGGTTCATAAAACTACGATCATATCAAGGGACTGTGATCTATCAAGGTATAAAATACACCGGCGATAAAACACCGGTGATAAAATATCACCTGTGATAAAATATCACCTGTGATAAAATAACACCGATGATAACATATCATCGTTGATAAAATATTTTATCACTGGTGATAAAATATCACCGATGATAAAATATCGCCAGTGATATTCACAGTTGTTAACAAGTGATTTCATTGGTTTATTACTAGTGGTACTTCACTTGTGATAAAACAATAAGATATTACTAGTGATAACATATCACCGGTGATAAGTTATAAGCCCAAAATCAGATAAGCTATAAGCCGTCTATATAAGACGAAACAAAGTAGCACTAAAAAAACTACTAGCACACCATTAGTACTATTTGACTCGTCTATAAGCCCCATTTGGTTTAGATATTAGTACTAGTAGTGTGCTAGTAGTGTGGTTATTTGTCAGCCAATAAACTTATTTTCTATCTTGTAGTCATAACAAGCTAAACAAATGATGGTATCGTATATCAGCCGAGTCAAATAGCTCATACGCAGCCCGTAAATATGATAATAGTCAGTTTGACACTTATTTTCTAGCATACATATTAACAAACACCTAGTGTGCATAATCTAAACTAAAAAAATGGTTAAAAGATCTACTGGCTTGGCTAATGATAAGCAATACCTAGCTTTAAGTGGACTAGGGGATGCAGCACCGGTCCTCCTCCTTTCATTTCAATAATTCAATATTTCATTTCTGATGACCTGCAATTGTTAATGTGAGGACATTGAAATTGAAATGGTTATTAAAGTGTAGTAAATGTCACTGCATCCTTTTCAAAATCTCTCATTCCATTAAACACCATCTCAGTTACCTCCTCGTTATGATACAAAAGATCAATCAACAACACTTCATCAGCACATCTTCATTATCCATCTTGTCTGACGGGTGTGGTGGTTTGATGACGTGGCAGAGTCGTTGGTAGATAAGAATGACAATGATGATGATAGCTGAGATTAATTGTGGTGGTAATACAAATATGATAGGTGAGATTGATTGATTGGTTATGGTGGTAATATGTAGACGCTTTGGAGACGATGGTGGTGAGACGGTTGATATTAGGTTTTGCTATGGTTCAATTTTACTCTCGATATCCTCTCGAATTGATCTCGGCCTTAAGTGGAATGATTTGTTCTTGGTTACTAAAAAGGGGTTGGTTTGTTTATCTATTTTTAAACTAATAACACTTAAATGTAAATGACGTTGAGTAACTTAAAACTTTGGAAAATTAACTAAATTGACAAGTTAAAATTGAATGCTTGAAAACGTAAAGGAAAGATTAGAAAATTACTTTGAAAACTTAATTGAATTAATGCTTAAAAACTTGTTCTTATCGGAATGTTGAAAATTACTACTATCGGAATGTAATTAAAATGACCCATCGGAATATCTCACATGAAAGTTCATCGGAATGTTTCTAACAATCATCATCGGAATATTCAAAATACAAGCTGTCGGAATGAGGCTATCGGAAAGACCCAGATCGGAATACTAGTTCTATCGGAATATGGAAGACAAAAATTGGCCAGAGTTTCGACTAGAAAATGGACCTAAACCCGTCGGAATGTGCGATCGCAATATGCGATCGCAATCCCAGATCGGAATAGGGGGACTTACACCCTATCGCAAAGTAAAACCCCTTTTTGGGTTATTGCGATACCAAGCAAATGATGATCCGTCGGAATGAGTTAAAACCCTTGTTTTGCGATGAAAGGAATCTTGTTCCGAAATCGAAGGAAACTTAAAATCTCAATAAGCAAAAGCAATAAGCCAAGTTAGCCGAAACTTTAACACTTCAAAAAGATTAAATTTGATAACTTTTGAAAATGAGAAACTTTAAAACTTAATAAACAAAACTTTTGAATGATTAAAACTTGAAGAAATCCGAAAACAATGAACTTAAACAAACAATAAGCCAATAAGCATGGAAGGCTTATGGCTTATTTACGTAGAGCTTAAGAAGACACAAGAAAAATCAAACTCTATTCACGAACACACCCAAAATCCAAATCGTATGGAATTCAACAATCGGATCAAGGAATTTGACAAATCAAGAAAAGTAAGAAAAACTTGAAGAACTTAAAAGCATAAACTTGATTAAGATTAATGAATTCAAAAGTACAAGAAAGCTTGAATTAAAAGATGAAAAACAAAGGAAAAGATTAGTGAGAGAAAGTATGGAACTTTCTCTCTCTAAAACTAGAGAGAAAATGAAAACTAAAGACTAAGTCTAAAACTAAGTGTGTGAAATTTTGTGAGGTGAAGGCTTTATATAGGCGTGTGTATGGTGTTGATGGGCTCTTGATTTGGGCTTTGATTCGGGCTTCTTTTTCTTCTTTCTTCTTAAGTCTTCACGCGTCTTTTAAATAAACGTTTCCGACTTGGATTTGAGAAGTGTCGGTGAGTAATTCCAACTCGTCCTATAATATTTTATTTAATAGACTCGAGTTCTTCGACATATATGAATCTTCCATCTTTGGCTCTATTCTTCGATAAATCTTCAAATAGGCACAATGACTTCAAATCTTTTGCATCTCTTGGACAATAGACTTCGTCTTGAGTCTTTTTCCTTGATAAAACCCGTGCAATCCCATGTTTTCTTTAATATTCATCCGGTCGACTCTGAAAACACAATAAACACAAAAACCACGCATAATTCCAAACAAATGATATTAAATACGTGTTTTGGTCTCGTTTTAGCCCGATTTAAGTGGTAAAAGGATGGGTGTTTTCACACCTATCAAATCCCCTACACTTAACCATTGCCATGCCCTCATGCAATGCTTAGTGACAAAGCACAATTACACTTTTCTCATTATCAATTAACCTTGGCCTTATTAATATACTACTAAACGAAAATAAAAATACTAGGAGAAATTTAAAACTTTAAAGCAAACAAAAGGATGGAAATAACTTGCAAAGAGATCGAGGACTTACATTAGGGCTTCGGTGCTGCGAAGATTTATCACCCTCAAGTTTCACGTTCCCCATACTAAGCTTAAAAACGAGATCATTGTTATTATAAGTTAGCAATTCAAACACTTACACACATGGCTTAATTAAATGCTTAGACTCCCTTATTCCTAGGTGTATCTCTTATATTTTATTTTTGTCTTAGAATGATCATGAAGATGCATTTTTGGACTTATTTCGATAGTTATTCAGGGCTGAAAGCAAAGTAGGACGATTTGATCAATAGTTAGCCAAAGGACAAAATCTTTTAAAACTGCTTCTCGGGATATCAAAAAGTTCATATCTTGGCATAACTTGGTTCACGATTTGAGACCTTTCTCGGGCCGATATTTGGCATGTACTTCATACTTCATATCTTCGAGAGACGTTCTTGAGATAATGGTCTTCTCATCATAATAGAGTTTCTTCGCTTGGAGACTTTTGAGGGGTTCTCCAACTTTGTTGACCACGACTTCATGATTATTTCTTCAATCTCTAATTGGGATTTTGAGATACAACGATCCGCCTCCTTTTCGGACTTGGATCTATTTATCCTCATACCTTGTTAGGGTCTTTTCGGATAGACTTCTCCATGATCTTTATGGGAGTTGATTGCTTTTCGTCGTGAGTCTTGATCCTTCATATTGATTTTAGGAATAATGCTTTTCACATCACTTTGGATCTTAAGCAATAAAATTGAATCCTCATGCCTTGTTAGGGCCTTTTCGGACTCGCCAATCTTCGCGCCCCGCTTCATAAGTTATGCCTTGGCTATGAACTCTTATCATTACCGAGCAACTTTTAAACGATCTTGGGCTAGAAGCTAAGTAACTTTTCAAATCGTAAGACCTTACTTATTGCAGATAAATTATTAGCAAGTGATGGGAGAATAGGCAAATAATTACACCAAGTGAGCTTGCGCAAGAACACCGACTTATAACTGACTCTATCATTTCTCGTCCTCCACAATTTAAAATCTCAAGTAATGAGACTCGTGGACACTTAGCCTAATAAACTAATTAAGGTCTACATGGTTAAGGATACTAGCTAGAATAAACTTGGATAAGTCCATTCGGGTTGAGTCAAAATAAACGCAACGGGCCTAATATGTCAAAGATTTCTAAACTAGCTACACCACTTATTAATATTTTTGACTTTATTGCGGGATATATACATATGAAAGCAACGATAAAAAATTTTAAAAATTACGACTAAATGGCCAAAGTTAATTAAAAATTTGAAAAATGTTGAAAAAGATGATTTTCCGGTTAATTGAAGGCATTTTCATGGAAAAGTCCACTTAAAACTTCGATAGAAGTCC
Organism: Glebionis coronaria; assembly: GCA_025667525.1. Taxonomy (NCBI): domain Eukaryota; kingdom Viridiplantae; phylum Streptophyta; class Magnoliopsida; order Asterales; family Asteraceae; genus Glebionis; species Glebionis coronaria. The sequence goes on along the minus strand of CM046876.1, from coordinate 444,385,393 downwards.
CCCCTACACTTAAGATAAACATTGTCCTCAATGTTTAAGCATGTGGAAAAAGTTTCCCCTACACTTATGACATTGTGCACGTTGGTTAACTCGAGTTAAGGAAGAGACGACTAAAGTGATCAATTTCAAATGTGAGTATGAAGAAAATTGAATCACGATAGTTGAGAGATAGAACCGGATTTCGGATAACACGGGAGCACGGTTCTTCAAAGGTTCCAAGAGTGCACTTATCCCTGTAATCACATCACCACACAAATACAAACACCTATGCAGGCCCCCCTACACTTAGGAGGTTAAAACGTAAAAGGATAGATACTCGGGTTGCCTCCCGAGGAGCGCTTGTTTTTGATAATCGAGTCACGAGCCTGACTCGACCCAAATTTAGTTCATGGGGAACGTGGTGAGGGATGGAATCATCTCCTTAGAGATGTCCTCACCAAAGTACAGCTTTAGACGCTGGCCATTCACCTTGAAATTGGGCCCATTTGGCTGAGAAAGCTCAATGGTCCCATATGGAAAGATGTTGGCGACGGTGAATGGACCAGACCAGCGGCTCTTCAACTTGCCAGAGAAGATCTTCAACCGAGAGTTGAAAAGTAAGACTTGATCGCCAACATGGAACTCTCGGTTCTTGATTTTTGCGTCATGGAGGATCTTCGTCTTCTCTTTGTAGATCAGCGAGTTCTCATAAGCTTCATTCCTTAGTTCATTGAGCTCGTTGAGTTGAATCTTGCGATGATCACCGGCTTTGTTGATGTCGAAGTTAGCCCACTTTAAGGCCCAGTGCGCCTTATGCTCCAGCTCGATGGGAAGGTGGCATGCTTTCCCGTACACAAGACGATAAGGTGTACAACCGATCGGGGTCTTGTAAGCAGTACGGAAAGCCCACAGAGCATCATCTAACTTATCAGCCCACGCGGCACGATGCTCTCCCACAGTACGCTCCAAAATTCGCTTCAATCCACGATTGGATATCTCGGCTTGCCCATTGGTTTGGGGATGATAGGCGGTGGAAAGACGGTGATTGACACCATACTTGGCCATGACTCTTGTAAATTGATCGTTGCAAAAATGAGTCACGCGGTCACTGATAATAGCACGAGGAACGCCGAATCGAGAGAACAGCGATTTCAAAAAGTTACAAACCACCCTTGCATCATTAGTAGGTAAAGCTTTGGCTTCAACCCACTTGGAGACGTAGTCAATGGCAACAAGGATGTATTTGTTTCCTTTCGATGAAGGAAATGGCCCCATAAAGTCGATACCCCAAACATCAAAGATTTCACACTCTTGAATGAAATTCTGAGGCATCTCGTCTTTATGTGTGATTGTGCCTTGTTTTTGGCAAGCATCACATTTTTTAACCATATCGTGAGCGTCACGATAAATGGAGGGCCAATAAAATCCTGAATCAAACACTTTTTTGGCGGTGTAGTTGGGACCAAAGTGACCACCAGTGGGTCCTTTGTGGCAAGCATCAAGGATTTCGAAAGCTGCCGGTCCATCAACACATCGGCGAATAATCAAGTCAGCACATTGTTTGAAAAGATACGGGTCATCCCAGAAGTAAGTCTTTATGTCTTTGAAGAACTTCTTCTTTTGCTGGGATGTTAACCCGTCAACGAGGATTCCACCCGCTAAGTAGTTTGCAATGTCTGCAAACCACGGGGTTTCGTCAGCAGTCGAGTTGATAGACATTAAGGTCTCCAGGGGAAAAGAATCATTGATTTCTTTGTTCGGATGATCCCCTTGGTAAGGATCCTCAAGTCTACTAAGATGGTCCGCGGCCAAGTTTTCTGCTCCTTTCTTATCACGAATTTCAATTTTAAATTCCTGGAACAGCAAAACCCAGCGAAGAAGTCTTGGTTTGGAATCTTGCTTTGTCAACAAGTACTTTAGCGCGGAATGATCGGTATACACGATGGTGGTGGAAAGGACAAGATAGGGGCGAAACTTTTCAAAAGCATAGACAACAGCTAAAAGCTCTTTTTCGGTTGTCGTATAATGCAATTGTGCCCCAGTCATTGTCTTGCTAGCGTAATGGATCGGTTGGAAGTGTTTGTTCACTCTTTGTCCAAGAACCGCTCCAATAGCAAAATCACTAGCATCGCACATTAACTCAAAAGGCAGCTCCCAATTGGGGGTGACCAAGACGGGTGCCTTAGTAAGCTTATCCTTAAGCGAGTCAAAGGCTTCAAGACACTCTTTGGAAAAGATAAAAGGAGTATCTTTTTCCAAGAGGTGGGTCATCGGGCGAGCGATTTGAGAAAAATCTTTGATGAATCGACGGTAGAAGCCCGCATGACCCAGGAAACTTCGCACACCCTTCATGGTTGAAGGTGGAGGCAACTTAGCGATAACATCGACTTTAGCACGGTCTACTTCAAGACCGGCTTTCGAGATCTTGTGTCCTAGGACGATGCCTTCTTTTACCATAAAATGGCATTTTTCCCAATTCAGAACTAGGCGAGTGTCTTCGCACCGCTTGAGCATACGTTCCAAATTGGCAAGGCACGCAGAGAATGAATCGCCATAGACCGAGAAATCATCCATGAATACTTCCATAGTGTCTTCCACCATGTCATGGAAGATAGCCATCATACACCTTCGGAATGTCCCAGGAGCATTACATAAACCAAAAGGCATGCGTTTGTAAGCAAATGTTCCATAGGGACAAGTGAATGTGGTCTTTTCTTGGTCCTTGGGATCGATGGGAATTTGAAAATACCCGGAGAAGCCATCTAAGAAACAGTAATAATCATTACCAGCTAGACGCTCGAGCATTTGATCCATGAAGGGAAGAGGAAAGTGGTCTTTTCTCGTGGCATCATTGAGCTTGCGATAATCAATACAAACTCTCCACCCAGTAACGAGACGAGTGGGAATCAACTCGTTGTGTTCATTGGGAACAACGGTTATTCCGCCCTTCTTGGGCACACAATGGACGGGACTTACCCACGGCGAATCCGAAATAGGGTAGATCAAGCCGGCATCTAGAAGTTTGATAACCTCTTGTTTGATGACGTCATGAATTTTAGGATTAACCCTTCTTTGGCTCTGGATTGTGGGTTTGAAGTCATCTTCCATGAGAATCTTGTGAGTACAAAAGTTCGGATCAATTCCGCGGATATCAGAAATTTTCCAAGCAATTGCCTTCTTATGAGCTTTAAGCACAGCGATGAGACGAGTTTTCTCTTCTTCTTGCAAGTCCTTAGCGATGATGACGGGTGACTTCTTCTCTTCTTCAAGAAACGCATACTCGAGATGAGGCGGCAACTCCTTAAGTTCTAAATCCGGAGGATTTTCGACGGGAGGCGTTTTCAAAGGCGTGGCATCGATAGCAATGACCGTGGGAGATGGAGGAGAAGGATTGTTTTCAGTGAGAAGATTGTCAAAGAAATTCATGTCTTCATCCCCCTCGGTGGGAGAATCATTAGTAGATAAGGTCACATCTCCCATGGTATCTTCAAGATTGTTCCAGAATAAATCACTATCTCCAAATAGAGACAACGATGAATCAATAGAGGACACGGTCTCAACATTGGGAAGAGAGGAAGGAATACTTTTGCAAGCATCAATAAAGTGTGCTTCACAAGCCTCATCCAGAACGTCAATACAATTAACACTCTCGTTGGAATAAGGTTGTTTAGACAACTTTCCCATGTTGAAGACTACTTTATCATCACCCAATCTCATGATAAGCTCACCGGCTTCAACATCAATGAGAGTGCGACCGGTCCTTAAGAATGGACGACCAACAATAAGTGGCACACGGGGGTCCATCTCGTAGTCGACGACAACAAAATCAGCAGGGAAGGTGAATTTGTCGACTCCTACAATGACATCTTCGGCTATCCCCACCGGATAAGCAACCGTACGGTTAGCTAATTCCAAAGTCATTTTGGTGGGGACTAGCTCTGGGAGAGATAATTGCTTCCAAACACTTAGAAGCATGAGATTAATACTGGCACCTAGATCGGCTAGGGCCATGCAATTCTCTACTCCCGGGAAATTGCAAGGGATAAGAAAACGACCCGGATCACCAAGCTTGATTGGCAATTTCCTTAAGAGCACTGCAGAGCAGTTCTCATTAAGTTGGGTGTTGGCGAGATCGAGGAGCTTTTCCTTGTCGCTCAGAAGATCTTTAAACATTTTAGCATATTTAGGCATGTGAGCGAGAGCCTCAGCGAAGGAGATATTGAAATTCAATTGTTTGAACATTTTAAGGAAGTTCGAAACCTGAATATCATCCTTGCTTTTGAGCTTCTCTTTCCTCAACCTAGATGGATAAGGTATATTGGAAGAAGAGGAAGGCTTTGGAATAATAGGATCACTCACATCCTTGGGTGGAGGAGGGGTAGAAGAAAGAGGTGGAGAAATTGGGGAAGGATGAGGAATAGGAACAGGTGACTCGTTCTCCTTAGTCACAACCACCGGTGGAGGTATAGGAAGCTCGGGTTCCTTGGTACCTTTACCACTGCGAGTGGTGATTGCTTTCATCTCCCCTCTTGGATTCGCAACGGTATTACTCGGAAGAGTACCCGAAGAAGAGGGTTGATTACTGTTGAAGAAACTAGCCATCATGTTCCTCAAGTCATTCGTTTGACTATCCATAGTGTTCTTCATATCTGCTCTTAGATCATTCCCTTGTTTCATCAAATCTGCTTTCAAGTTGCGCACTTCCTGTTGGAGATTATCCACTATCACATCGTTAGTCCTCATGTAGGTTCCAATGTCTTGATGTGATGCGGGGGTTTGGTTGGAAGGAGCAGTGTATGCGGGTGGTTGATAAGCAGGTTGCTGGTAAACTTGGGTGTTTCGTTGTTGTGGTTGTTGCTGCTTGTGAGGAGGGATGTATGGTGTACGAGTTTGTTGTTGTTGGGGAGGGCGGTTGAGGTTTTGTTGTTGGTTTTGGTTGTTAGGATTAAAACCAGGTGGTGAGAGATAGTTGTTGGAACGGTAGCTAAGCAAGTTACGGTCACCTTGAGGTTTTGCTTGATAAGCAGGTTGAGTATAGGTGCCATATGCTGCATTCACGTTCTCTGCAGGGTAATCTTGGGTAGCGGTACAAGTTGTGTAAGAATGAGGACCACCGCATATCTCACAAGGTTGGCTGACAGCGTTCACTTGTGCGTTTTTGGCGTTGTTGCTGTTGTTGTTGCTGACGGTGTGGGTGACAAGCGATTCAAGAAGCGTGGTGATTTTGTCTAATCGCTTGTCGCTGTCATTAGTGCTAGCACTAGCGACATTGGTCCTAACACTCTTGGTTTGCACACGAGATTTATTCTCAATGATGTCCCAAGCAGCATTGGAAGTCTTAGCCAATAAATTACCCCCCGAGGCACTATTCAGTGAATCTTGGTCACTCATGCTTAAACCATTGTAAAAAGTATTGATTTGATGTACTTTGGTAAAACCATGTTGTGGGCATTTCCTTAAAAGATCTTTAAAACGATCCCAAGATTCACTGAATGATTCATCGTACTTTTGTTCAAAATTTATGATCTCATTCCGCAAAGCGGTAGTACGAGAGGGTGGAAAAAAGTAGTTGATAAACTTTGTTTCCAAATCCGTCCACGAGAGAATACTCTGTGGCGGTTCCTTAGCAAGCCAATGCCGGGCTTGTCCCTCTAAAGAAAAGGGAAAAAGTTGTAACCTTATCACTTCTTGTGGCACTCCATTGAACTTGACCGTGTTGGTGAGTTGTAGAAATCTCTTGATATGGTCGTGTGGGTCATCAATGGTTCGTCCCAAGAATGGTTGAGCTGAGACCATCTGGATAAAGCCTGACTTTAGCTCGAAATTGTTGGCGGCAATTGGTGGTATAACAATTGGATCCGTATTGCCATCAACATGAGCTTGCAGCAATTCAATCATTGGGCGATTATCCGGTTGGTGCTCATTGTTGTTGTTATTCATGTTGTTGAAAGGTGGGTTGTTGTTGTTATTATTGTTGTTCGGAGGTGGTATGTTATTGTTGTTTTGTACACCAGCCATGTCTAAGTTATCGAGAGGCTCGGGCTCTTGATAAGACGTGGATCGAGTGCGCATACACCTGCAAAAGAACGAACAAAGAAAAACAAAGCAAAAATATTTTTGGTTTTTATTGTTTTTTAATTTTTAGGATTTTTGAAAGTTTTATATTTTTTTGTTGTTTTTGAAATTTTTCTTGAAAAAGTAACGTTCACGGGGAACGGATCCCAAAATCCAAATTCTCACAAAAAACTTTTGATCTTAACGAGAGGAGCCGGCAGCGGCGCCATTGATATTATGTTTTGCTATGGTTCAATTTTACTCTCGATATCCTCTCGAATTGATCTCGGCCTTAAGTGGAATGATTTGTTCTTGGTTACTAAAAAGGGGTTGGTTTGTTTATCTATTTTTAAACTAATAACACTTAAATGTAAATGACGTTGAGTAACTTAAAACTTTGGAAAATTAACTAAATTGACAAGTTAAAATTGAATGCTTGAAAACGTAAAGGAAAGATTAGAAAATTACTTTGAAAACTTAATTGAATTAATGCTTAAAAACTTGTTCTTATCGGAATGTTGAAAATTACTACTATCGGAATGCAATTAAAATGACCCATCGGAATATCTCACATGAAAGTTCATCGGAATGTTTCTAACAATCATCATCGGAATATTCAAAATACAAGCTGTCGGAATGAGGCTATCGGAAAGACCCAGATCGGAATACTAGTTCTATCGGAATATGGAAGACAAAAATTGGCCAGAGTTTCGACTAGAAAATGGACCTAAACCCGTCGGAATGTGCGATCGCAATATGCGATCGCAATCCCAGATCGGAATAGGGGGACTTACACCCTATCGCAAAGTAAAACCCCTTTTTGGGTTATTGCGATACCAAGCAAATGATGATCCGTCGGAATGAGTTAAAACCCTTGTTTTGCGATGAAAGGAATCTTGTTCCGAAATCGAAGGAAACTTAAAATCTCAATAAGCAAAAGCAATAAGCCAAGTTAGCCGAAACTTTAACACTTCAAAAAGATTAAATTTGATAACTTTTGAAAATGAGAAACTTTAAAACTTAATAAACAAAACTTTTGAATGATTAAAACTTGAAGAAATCCGAAAACAATGAACTTAAACAAACAATAAGCCAATAAGCATGGAAGGCTTATGGCTTATTTACGTAGAGCTTAAGAAGACACAAGAAAAATCAAACTCTATTCACGAACACACCCAAAATCCAAATCGTATGGAATTCAACAATCGGATCAAGGAATTTGACAAATCAAGAAAAGTAAGAAAAACTTGAAGAACTTAAAAGCATAAACTTGATTAAGATTAATGAATTCAAAAGTACAAGAAAGCTTGAATTAAAAGATGAAAAACAAAGGAAAAGATTAGTGAGAGAAAGTATGGAACTTTCTCTCTCTAAAACTAGAGAGAAAATGAAAACTAAAGACTAAGTCTAAAACTAAGTGTGTGAAATTTTGTGAGGTGAAGGCTTTATATAGGCGTGTGTATGGTGTTGATGGGCTCTTGATTTGGGCTTTGATTCGGGCTTCTTTTTCTTCTTTCTTCTTAAGTCTTCACGCGTCTTTTAAATAAACGTTTCCGACTTGGATTTGAGAAGTGTCGGTGAGTAATTCCAACTCGTCCTATAATATTTTATTTAATAGACTCGAGTTCTTCGACATATATGAATCTTCCATCTTTGGCTCTATTCTTCGATAAATCTTCAAATAGGCACAATGACTTCAAATCTTTTGCATCTCTTGGACAATAGACTTCGTCTTGAGTCTTTTTCCTTGATAAAACCCGTGCAATCCCATGTTTTCTTTAATATTCATCCGGTCGACTCTGAAAACACAATAAACACAAAAACCACGCATAATTCCAAACAAATGATATTAAATACGTGTTTTGGTCTCGTTTTAGCCCGATTTAAGTGGTAAAAGGATGGGTGTTTTCACACCTATCAACGGTGGTGGTGGTAACGGTGGTAGTTTAAGGGGCTCTGGTGTAAAGAGAGAAGGGAGAAACACGTTAACACTGTATGAAAATAAAAGTTAAAAACTTTATATAATTAGACAAAAAAATATGATTAGTAATTAAATCTTAGATTAATCTCTACCACTGGATCAAACTTAAATGGAATGTGGGGATTTGTCCCTTGGATTCCACCAAAAAACAAGGTTCCAAAATAACTTTTGTCTATTTAGAAAAGTAAACTACACTCATTTTTTTCAATCAGATTAATCTTTAAGTGTAAAAAAATTTGAATTAAAATAAAGAAAATTATTAAAACTAAAAATAAAAATATTTATAAATATATAAAAATGAATGTTAAATTAAAAAGACAAAATTTTAAAAGTATGATAAATTAGACTCATGAAAAAATAAATGTTTTAAAAAATATTACAATTTAAAAATAAAACTAGTTTTAAATATGTTGTTACAAAATTTGTTAATTTTAATTTGATACGTTAATTTTAATTTCGATTTAGGAGTAAAGGATGAGAAGAACATAAACATTTTATATAATAGTATAGAGATTATTATGAAATTAACTTTTATAGGAAATACTAACCATCTACTACGTATACATATGTGCCGTAACTTGGTAAAGTATTAATCATTTTGTATGAAGGTTCAAATGCATCAACTCAGACATATTTGTTAGAAATTCGGTGGATCACATTATTTGGGAGTCGTGTCAAACATTTTCAGATCAAAGTATTTTGATGGTTCTATCAAAATCTTTAATCGGATAAAACTCAGAATCGAACAATATTTGTTTTTTTTTTGTTATGAACAGAACCAAAAGATGAAGAAGATAATGACCAATAAAACTAAAATTCGGTTGATAACTGTTATAGCAGTTGCAATCACAAAACCAGTTAATTTAACAGGCAAACCGGGTGGGCAAAAACGAGTCTAGTTTTCAGGGAATTTTATTTTTAAGTACGTTTTTAACATAGCACTTTATACGACCCCAGTCAGGGGCGCTGCCCCTTGGACCCTGCTACCAGGGGCGCTGCACCCGGACCCCCGTATGATAATCGCAATAACACCATACAAGTGTGCACTCCGCACAACCCCCACTTGATGAACATTTATCACGATTACACATTGGTCAACTAAGTCAATCCATTACACTTAAATCATATTGGTTAAATAAAATCACCAACAATCCTCCCCTATTTAAGTGTAATCTTGATTAACTTAAAGAAAATCATAACACAAACAAAGTGATGCATAAAGGAATGTCGACATGATTGAATTTCACATTAGTATATTAGCATTCCAAATATTTGAATATCAGAGTGTCACTAAGGGATTGAACTCTTTCTATTCCTAATGAATACCAGAAGATAATATACACAACAGTTTACACATTCACATGTTCTACTTGACTCTATATTTTACTAGCTTGTGTCCTATCCTTCAACAAGCATATCAAAGCCAAGTCCTAAGCTTCTTGAAGCAGCTAAACTTCATGCTTATATAGGTGATCTTTTTGTCTTGCACATGCACATGTAATTTTTCAAAAGATCATTAAAAAATATAATTTCAACCTCCTTTATCTTGCAGTTCTAAACACATACCATAAGATGATGTAATTATGCGTTCCAAATCAAAATATCAAGCTTTCCACATTGAATTCATCACCTAACATTGCGTTAGATGGGAATTGGGTATCTTGATACAAGGATTTAATTAGGTGGACTTTAAACCCATCCCAATAGTTGCCTTGCGTGCGAGATCTCTTGCTAACCCTTTGGTTAAATGGTCGGCTAGATTCAACTGAGTGTTTACAAACTCCACAGATATCATACCATTCATGATAAGCTCACGGATCATACTATTCTAACACCTAAGTGTATAGACTTGCCATTATACACTTGACTATAAGCCCTAGACAAGGTAGCAGCACTATCACATCTGATAGAAATGGTAGATACTGGTTTAGGCCATAAAAGAATTTCATAAACCAAATTCCTTAGCCACTCAGCTTCATTACCAGTTGCAGCCAAAGCCACAAACTCAGACTCCGTTGTTGAGCTTGTAATAGAAGTCTATTTCTTAGAAGCCCAAGAAATAGCACCTCCTCCAAGAAGGAATACCCAACAACTCGTAGACGAGTGATCCTCTATGTTATTAATCCAACTGGCATCTGAATAACCCTCTATAACAGAAGGTTAACCACGATAAGTCAAACCAAAATTCATGGTTCCTTTCAAATACTGAAATACTCGAGACAGAGCTTGTCAATGTAGAGCACTAGGATTGCTAGTGTACTTACTAAGCTGTCCTATAACAAAAGCTATATCCGGCCTAGTGCTAATCATGGCATACATAAGACATCCAACAACACTAGAGTATTCTAGCTAAGACACTGCAATTCTCTTATTAAGAATCAACTTCACAGTAGAATCGAATGGAGTATGAGCAGGAATACAATCAGCAAAGTTAAACTTTGCCAGTATTTTCTCAATATAATGAGATTGAGAAATGGAGATACCATTGTTTCCTCGTTTAATTCTAATACCAAGAATCACCTCAGCCTCCCCCGGATCTTTCATATCAAACTTAGATGACAAAAATTCCTTTGTCTTATCAACTTGATCTTGATCGGTACCAAAGATCAACATGTCATCTACATATAAGCAAATTATTACTCCTTTACCAGAAGCATCAAATCTGCTATACACACTTGTTAGAATGATTTTAAAGAAAAACAATTAGACAACATCACATCATCAAACTTTTGATGCCATTGTTTTGGTGCATGTTTTAGACCATAAAATGATTTCTTCAATTTACATACCTTGTTTTCATGTCCAGGCATCACAAACCCTTCAGGTTGTTTCATGTAAATTTCCTCATCCAAATCACCATTCAAAAATGCAGTTTTTACATCCATTTGGTGAATAACAAGATCATTTATAGCTGCAATAGCTAATAAAAATCTAATAGTAGATATCCTGGCAACAGGAGCATAAGTATCAAAGAAGTCAATTTCTTCCTTTTGTCTAAAGCCTTGGATCACCAATCTGGCTTTAAATTTATCTATGCTTTCATCCACTTTCATTTTCCTTTTTAGGATCCATTTACATCCTAATGCCTTGCATCCAGGAGGTAAATAAGCTAATTCCCAAGTATCATTTTGCATGATGGAATCAATCTCACTTTGAATTGATTCTTTCCAGAAGGCAACATTCCTAGACGTCATTGCCTCACTCAAGGTCCTTGGATCCTCCTCAACAATGAAACAATATTCACGTAGAGATACAGTCTTATCTCTCGTTCCTTCAACCAAATAAAGTTGAAAATCAGAACCAAAAGACTTAGCTTTTCTTGTTCAAGTACTTTTCCTTGGAACCGATGTACCAGGTACATCATCTGTACCTTCAATCTCATCTTCAGCTATCTCACTTGAAGATGGCTGAATCATACCTCTTGGTCTAGGTATAGATGAAAAACGTTCTTCATCAAATATAGCATCTCTTGACTCTATTATAGAGTTCAGCGACACATAGTCATTAGGTTCTATAACATAAAACCTGTAACACTTGGAATGCTCAGCATACCCAATGAAGATACAATCTATACCTTTCTCACCCAGATTTTTCATTTTGGGTTGAGTTAACCTTACGACTGCTCTATAGCCCCAAACCCTTAAATAAGCCAAATTTGGTACCTTCTTGGTCCAAATTTCATAAGGAGTTTGTTTACTATGTTTGTTTGGAGTTCTATTCAGAATATAATAGGCTGTCAACATTGCCTCACCCCAAAACCCTTCACTTAGACCAGAATAGGATAACATGGAATTCACCATTTCTTTTAAAGTCCTATTCTTCCTTTCAACCACTCCTTTCTGTTGTGGTGTGTAAGGATCCGTGGTTTGATGTATTATTCCAGTAGATTGGAAATAAACTAGATCATAATATTCACCACCACGATCTGTACGAAATACTTTTATTAAATCTTGTCTTTGAAGTTCTACTTCTTTTTTTATAAATTTTAAATTTATCTAGAGCTTCATTTTTAGCATGCAATAGATATACATAACAATATCTAGAAGCATCATCAATAAAAGTAGTAACATACTTATTTTGTCCTAGTGAAGGATTGGCATGAAAATCACACATATCACTATGTATGAGATCTAATACTTTGCTTTCTCGATTAATACCCTTAAAAGGTTGTCTAGTAATCTTTGTTAACATACAAGCCTTACAACTTTTTATCAATCAAATGTTTTATTAAATAATTTTAATAACAAACTTTCAAAATCGATGTTGATTTTACCAATATAGGCTCGACTTATCACTTGTTACCGACACGCTATACTGGTTGATTCCACGTAAGCAATTTTTTTTATTTCGTAATTTCCACGTAACTTAATAAACCTTAAACTCATTTCGTACATTTCTTCCATCCATACTTCATTTCTTTCATATATACCATATCTAAAATCAATAACAACAATCGAACAATTTGAAGTTTTGAACTAGTTAAACGATTCAGAATCAATATTTATGGCTAAAGGTAAGATTTGACATAAAAATCCTCAACTTTTTGTGTTATTACAAACCTTAAATTTGATTCAAAACCCTAATTGAATTTGTTATGCTCTAATTGCAGGTCAACCAAATAAGAAGAAGCCAAAGAACGTTGCATTCACCGTTAACCTTAGATACAATGGCATATTCTATGCAAACCCACTCCGATATGTTCAGGATGAAATGAGAGAGATAAATTAATGGCGTATAGCATGGACACGACCCATTGGGCCTAAGACCATACACCAAACCTTGGGCCTAAACCCAAGTGTATGAAAATCCCACCATGGTGCCAGAAGCTCTAGACAGGTCCGCTCCGAGCGAGCGGAGACGCAACACTAGGCCGGACACGCGCTCCCAGCGACGCGCGTCCGAGAACCTTGCGGACGAACTGTCAAAAAGTCAATCCGCATGTCACGATTAGACAACAAACAAACAAATGGGCCTTTGGATAAAGAATATTGTTAATCAATATTTATTTTGTGAATTGAAGTATTAGATATGTTCCTTTTCTTTAATATTTATTGTCCTATTTTTGCATGTTTAAATCTTTGAATAATATGTTATTCTAAATTGTCTATGTCGATTGAATATATGGGAATATAATTGAATTAAGACATATATGAGAGATGGTAATATTCGTAGAATATGCAAGAACGGTTCACCAACTCATACAATATCCAAAAGTTGTATATCGGACATCTCCTACTAACAAGTCAATCATTTTATAGATCGGCATCATTAAGTGACACTTGTAAATGATTTACATTAATAAGTCCTTTGACTTGAGATGCAAGCAGGTCTTATATATGTAAATGGTACTTTTTGTTATAGTTCTAACGCTATCCTAAACAACACCGTAATAAAGGTTATAATCATTTGTATCTTGAAGCATGTAAGAGGCACGTGTAGTCAAGATATAATTTATTTATTCAACAAGGCTTGAAGAATAATGCTATTGGGCCCCTCATTTAACTAATCAGATGTGTGTATGGTCGTACCCAATGGTTATCAAGATTTATCTCGATTATATTGGTAATCTTGATTTAACTATGTAATACGAGAAACATAATAGTTAAAATAGAATGACGTCGATCCATATCCATTTTTAACATGACATTTGAGAAATAAATGGGACTGTAAATGTTTAAGTCATTTAAATGTACTTTATGGAAAACTACACTCGGGAGTTTTCGGGACCATCGGCGTGTTGCTAGACGCTAACCGATGTTATTATATTATATTATTGTGCATGTACAAGTGGGAGCTAAAGGAATATGTACATGAAATAATATATGATCGAAAATTGTCTCGAGTCTAAGGAGACGCACGTGTGAATCGTTAAGCAATATATAATTAATATTGTATTATTAATTACTAGCTTCAAGGCGCGTTGGGCGGAGAGCTTCAAATATATGTGTTTGAATATAACATTTTCGAATATTTGGCGTAAAGACAATGATTGCTCCTGGTGTTAGATTGCAAAAAGATATTTGGCGTAAACACAATGGTTACTACTGGCGTAAAACACAAAATGCTTACTCTTGATGTTAGATTGAAAAAATAATACCAACAAAAAATATAGATTTAGAACTGAATAATGAAAAGTAATTATTATTTTCTTATGAAAACAATGGTACATAGTGCAAAAGACAAAAAAAAGTTTTCCAAAACTGCATATGTTACAGGCTTAAAAAATTGATGCCCCAGTTTGTGAATGTAGTCCATTTGTCCTTGATTATTGTTTAGTCCACATACTCAGTAGCTGTTTATTGAAACATGACTTGTAGTTGCACAAAAGATCCATAGTTAGAAAATCATCATGCTACCCCCTGTATACAAAAAAAAGTATCAGCTATGTTTAAACATTATGCTATAATTTATCATTTTCCTGCCATGGTGTGAGGTAAGGAAATCATTTATGCTGCAATTATAATGTCACATTATGTATACAAAAAATGGGTCGGTAGGATTGACTAAACATATTTTTAGGCCAATTTTAAAAATATATTACTACCTAAAGGATGTCGAGTATGCTTCATAATATGTTTTTATAAGAAAGCCACTTGGTAGGTGAAAATGCATCGAAAATAACAACAACAGAATTGGAAACTTGTATTATCAAAACATACCTTTTTGGAACCGTCGAATTTCACAAATCCTTCTTGTTTATTGCCATCCTGAAAACAGAAAAACAAAAAATAAATCAGTCATGTTTTTAAGTCAAAAAAATACAATAAATATTGAAGGTGTTCTGTGACAAGTACAAAAAACAGTTCCTAAAGAAAAAACTTTCGCAATTGGTCTGTTTGGGAGTTTTAGGAATTAAGGGGCTGTTTAGATCAATCATTTAACAACAAAATAAGAAGCAGATATCAATTTATATCATTTGCGTTAAACAAAAAAGTTTATAAGAATATAATGCAACATACGTGAACGTTTGTCTGGAATCAAATACGATGAAGCACTTATTTAAATACTACATTTGTCGTGTAGTTGCAATAATTACCATCTTTGTCTCAACACAACACCTTTAGACCTCTCTTACTCTTTACTCTCGAAATAGCGACATAGAGTTACCCGTGCGAGAAAACAGGTCGTTCCAAATACAAACCTACCTTAGACAAAGTTTGTCCTTAACTTTTATTAATTTTCATAGCAAAACAAAGCGCCACTGGATATTGTCGTCTGTTTAGTTGAAAAGGCATTTTCTTATCTGATGGTTGAATATTCATTCTAGGTATAGCCACCACTGTGCCAACTTTCCCACCAGATATAATTTTAGCTTCTATGTTTATATTGCTCATTCTCAAAACCTGTAACCTCGTACCATTACACGTATGATGACTTTATATCTGATAATGTTAAAATAAGAAGTAGCTTTAATATAAAAAAATGTAAAACTAGCATGTAATTTTAAAATGACATAAAATGAATTAGAGAACATTACTAATACCTCATTCTAACAACACCTTCCTTTAGTGTTGGATGAGTGTTGCAATTCCACAACTTAGTTGTCATTCCTTTGTTTGCACTCGAAGACGACTCACCAACCTCAACTTCTTTTGCAGATCTACCACACTGCTTACACACTAAATATGCCCATCCATGATCTTTGTGTATTTTGTGGATTTTGGCATACAAAATACAGTCAAACGGCTGGAAACATTATACAATATAGTTAATATAATAACAAAAATATATCAAGGAATATGTTAAAGATTACAATGCAAGCGTAACATAAAACATGATCTGAAAACCAAATATGCTATAACATACAAAGTTTAGTAACATAAACATAATATGACAAAATGATAAGATATAACGTGCAAATATTTAATTATGAGAGTTTAATAGTTAATACATGAGAAAACCAAATGTATCCTAAGGGTTTAATAACATTATAGCCTAAAGAGTTTACAGGAGACATAGACAAATTAATCGAAATAGGGAAGACTTATACAAACTTGAACATCTTGTATACATACACACATAGGAATGTCGAAGAAAGACCTTAGGCATGCATACATATTTGTTACTATATTACAAAATTAAGTGTCCTAGATAAATTAACATCTAAAAAGATCAGTAGGTTAGTTGCTTTAGAAATTAGAAGTATACTTTAGTCGACCCATTTTCCAGGTTAAAGATTAAACACAACTCAAACCGACCCATTTTTCAGTCTAACGGAAGCTTGTTTTCATATTTAGATACTAGATACCATTGCCTACTTATTGTTTACTATTTGCATTTTGAATATCCTTAAATTTACATTATAGTTTCTGTTTGTGATTTATAATAATTGGAGTTGCTTACCGAACAGTTACAGGGCTGTTTGGGATTCGTTGTTGGAACTAACACGGGACTGTTTGGGCTTCTTTATTGAAACTGGAATGGGCTGTTTGGTATTTCTTACTAAAACTTCATATACATCATAAGAAGTTTCATTTGGCTTTCCTAAGAAACCCCATAAGTTGACACAGTAAAATTCCACGCTCCTTCATCTTTTATACATTTTACATATACACGCTCTTGTTTCTTTCATTATATAAACACTAAATATTTTTTACTAAAACTACATATATAGCATAAGCAGTTTCATTTGGCTATCCTAAAAAACACCATAAGCAGTTCTAATAAGACATCTCAGACAACTCATTCAACATGCAGTTTGAACACGCATTCAAATTCATAAAACATAAAGATAAAAATGATTTTTATTATCAAAATTAACATGAATTAAATACATATGCTATAACTTGTTGTTTGAAATTTATCGCTAATTCAACACGGGTTAGAAGATGTCATTATCGCTAATTCAACACAGGTTAGAAGATGTCATTATCGCTAATTTAACACGGGATAGTAAATGTCGCTAACCTTTACAAACAGTTCACACAGAAAAATTCCAGGCTCCTAAATCTTTTATACAGTTTACAAATAAACAGTTTGACGAACATATAAACAGATGTAGATACATATAACGTGCGGAGTCCTCCATCTTTTATACAGTTTACAAATAACGTGCGGAGTCGTTCATCTTTAAAAAGATGTATAAAAATTCCTGGCTCCTTCATCTTTTATACAGTTTACAAATAAACAATTTGACGAACATATAAACAGATGTAGATACAAATAAACAGTTTGACGAACATATAAACAGATGAAGAAAATATAAACAGACGAACATATAAACAGATGTAGATACAAATAAACAGTTTGATAAAATATAAAATGTAAAAGTTTGACGAACATACTTTGTCAGAGTCCCTTATGCCGCCCACCGTTTTTTATGGCACCTTTAAAAAACTTCAGCCGTCAATTCTCTTTTGACGGGAGTATACTGAGCAATGGAATGCTTTGGATCATATCTTTTGTATTATTAAAAAACTATATAAAAATAAATACTTATAATTACTTACGCTTAAAATATTTAGATTTACATAACTGAAGAATTATTACTACATGATCCATTGAACCCCTCTCATCAAATAGCTTTACAAACTTTTGATCTCACTCATAAAAAAAAAACAACATTCAAGCTGTGCACCTCTGATATAATAATATACATAAAAATACAAATTTTTAAGGATCTAAATGCATAAACAAATATATATCGTTCATAATAAATAATTGTAATTGAAATCTTACTCAACGTCCTCCAAAATGATTGTCCGTCTTGTTTGGTCAGTTCCCTTTTTGTTAAATGGGATAGAGTGAGAAATAGAGATTACAGTTCCAATGACATCTGCATTTTTTAACTAAAAATATGTCAATATAAAGAGTAAACAAAGTATCATCCATAAAAAACAGCCGATATAAATGACTCACCCACGAGTTCTGTTTCAGGGTATTCATGGACAGTAAATGCAGAAAATGGTGTAAATATAAAACCTTGAGTGTTATTATCAAAATCTGCAACCCTTTTCACTGTTGTGTTTTTGTAGAAATTTAGCTTAAAAGGATGGTTTAGTAATGGAAATTTTCCTGAGCTATTTCCAACACTAAAGTCACCGAATATGTAGCATTTCCCTTCATCAAGTAAACCTTGAAACTTGCTGATAAATTCAGGTTCGATTTTAGGTTGCATACGATTACCCTGCAAAAAAAGAGAAGAAACGTCATTATTTATCTTTATATATAAAGTTAATGTATTGATTTTGCTAGGTTCAATTATTCTCTCGATATCCCCTCGAATTGATCTCGGTTCTAAGTGGAATGATTGTTCTTGGTAACTAAAAAGGGAATTGATTTTCTAATCTACTAAAAGTTTTAAATGCTTTAAAATGAAAACTTAAATCAAAAACAATTAATTTAATGACAATTAATAAAAACTTGAATTAAAATAAAAAGTAAATATTAAGAACAGTAAGAACAGTAACAATTAAAGATGCTCAAAAGAAGATTGATTCGGAAGTATGACCTTGATTCGGAACTTTTCACTCGGAACTTGGTTCGGAACCCTTGATCCGGAACTTCGTTCGGAAGTTTACTCGGAAGATTTGGACAAAGCATTCATTCGGAACTATCAACTCATTCGGAACTTTTGAGACTTGATTCGGAACTTTTAAAAGAAATACTCATTCGGAACTTTTAAAACAAACATTCATTCGGAACTTTTGGAAATAACATTCATCCGGAACTTTGTGTTCATTCGGAAGATTTGATTCATCCGGAACTTTCAGTTCATTCGGAAGATTTGATTCATCCGGAACTTTCAGTTCATTCGGAAGATTTTGTTCGTCCGGAACTTTGTGTTCATTCGGAAGATTTGATTCATCCGGAACTTTCAGTTCATTCGGAACCTGGGGAATGTTCAAGAACAGTAACTTACCCGAAGAACAAGGAAAACGATTTTAATCCAAAATCAAGCTGAATAATCAAAAAGGTTTTACCAAATTAACCACAAATCATCTACCAACTACAAGGATCAAATCCCAATCACAAAAAACACAAATTCAACAACTTTTTAAAATCAAAACTCAACCAAACAAGAACTTAAGAACTTGAAATAAAAGATGATGATGAACCAGATGAAATGGAAAGATTAAACAAGAACTTGTATTGATGATTAATGTTGAACAATCACAAAACAAAGATTAAAATTACAAGATTTGAAAAACAAAGATCAAAATCACCAAACACCCTAGTGGTGTTGGTGATACCTACGAAACAGAAAGAGAGAAAAAGATGGGGAAAAGAAAAACTAAAAACTGGATGCAAAGTGTGTGAGGGGAACCCTTTATATAGGTGTTCCTTTGGTTGGTGAGTGGGCTTTCTCCCGTTCTTCTTGTCTTCTCGTCTTTTCAGAAAAGTTGACGTTTTCGATTCTGATTCGGGATTTGTTGTCGATTAAATTCAACTCGTCTTTTAATTTCTTTGTTTAATAGACTTGAGTTTCTTCGACTTTTGTAAATCTTCCATCTTTGGTCCTTTTCTTCGATAAATCTTCGAATAGGCCCAGTGACTTCAAATCTTTTGCATCTCTTGGACAATAGACTTCATCTTGAGTCTCTTTCTTCGATAAATCCCGTACAATCCCGTGTTTTCTTCAATATTCATCCGGTTGGCTCTGAAAACACAATAAACACAAAAACCACGCATAATTCCAAACAAATGATATTAAATAAGCGTTTTGGTCTCGTTTTAGCCAGAATTAAGTGGTAAAAGGATGGGTGTTTACACACCTATCAAATCCCCTACACTTAACCATTGCCATGCCCTCATGCAATGCTTAGTGATAAAGCAATTTTATACTTTTCTCATAATTAATCAACCTTGGCCTTATTAAATACTACTAAACAAAAATTAAAATACTAAGAGAAATTAAAACTTAAAAGTAAACAAAAGGATGGAAATAACTTGCAAAGAAACCAATGACTTACATTAGGGCTTTGGTGCTGCGAAGATTTATCACCCTCAAGTTTCACGTTCCCCAAACTAAGTTTAAAAACGAGATCATTGTTATTATAAGTTAGTAAATCAAACACTTACACACATGGCTTAATTAAATGCTTAAACTCCCTTATTCCTAAGTGTATCTCTTATATTTTATTTTTGTCTTAGAATGATCATGAAGATGCATTTTTGGACTTATTTCGATAGTTTATTTAGGCTGAAAGCAAAGTAGGATGATTTGATCAATAGTTAGCTAAATGACAAAATCTCTTAAAACTGCTTCTCGGGATATCAAAAAGTTCATATCTTGGCATAACTCGGTTCACGATTTGAGACCTTTCTCGGGCCGATATTTGGCATGTACTTCATACTTCATATCTTGAGAGACGTGCTTGAGATAATGGTCTTCTCATCGTTCATAGAGTTTCTTCACTTGGAGACTTTTGAGAGGTACTCCAACTTTGTTGACCACGACTTCATGATTATTTCTTCAATCTTTATTTGGGATTTTGAGATACAACGATCCGCCTCCTTTTCGGACTTGGATCTATTTATCCTCATACCTTGTTAGGGTCTTTTCGGATAGACCTCTCCATCATCTTTATGGGAGTTGATTGCTTTTCGTCGTGAGTCTTGATCCTTCATATCGATTTTGGGAATAATGCTTTTCACATCACCTTGGATCTTTAGCAATAAAATGGAATCCTCATGCCTTGTTAGGGCCTTTTCGGACTCGCCAATCTTCGCGCCCCGCTTCATAAGTTATGCCTTGGCTATGAACTCTTATCATTACCGAGCAACTTTTAAACGATCTTGGGCTAGAAGCTAAGTAACTTTTAAAATCGTACGACCTTACTTATTGCAGATAAATTATTAGCAAGTGATGGGAGAATAGGCAAATAATTACACCAAGTGAGCTTGTGCAAGAATACCGACTTATAATTGACTCTATCATTTCTCGTCCTCCACAATTTAAAATCTCAAGTAATGAGACTCGTGGACACTTAGCCTAATAAACCAATTAAGGTCTACATGGTTAAGGATACTAGCTAGAATAAACTTGGATTAGTCTATTCGGGTTGAGTCAAAATAAACGCAACGGGCCTAATATGTCAAAGATTTCTAAACTAGCTACACCACTTTATTAATATTTTTGACTTTATTGCGGGATATATACATATGAAAGCAAAGATAAAAATTTAAAAATTACGACTAAATGGCCAAAGTTAATAAAAAATTTAAAAAATGTTGAAAAATAGGATTTTCCGGTTAAATGAAGGCATTTTCATGGAAAAGTCCACTTAAAACTTCGATAGAAGTCCCCCTACACTTAAGATAAACATTGTCCTCAATGTTTAAGCATGTGGGAAAAGTCTCCCCTACACTTATGACATTGTGCACGTTGGTTAACTCAAGTTAAGGAAGAGACGACTAAAGTGATCAGTTTCAAATGTGAGTATGAAGAAAATTGAATCACGATAGTTGAGAGATAGAACCGGATTTCGGATAACACGGGAGCACGGTTCTTCAGAGATTCCAAGAGTGCACTAATCCCTGTAATCACATCACCACATAAATACAAACACCTATAGAGGTACCCCTACACTTAGGAGGTTAAAACATAAAAGGATAGATACTCGGGCTGCCTCCCGAGGAGCGCTTGTTTTTTATAACCGAGTCACGAGCCTGACTCGACCCAAAATTAGTTCATGGGGAACGTGGTGAGGGATGGAATCACCTCCTGAGAGGTGTCCTCACCAAAGTACAACTTCACTCGTTGGCCATTCACCTTAAAATTAGGTCCATTAGGTTGAGCGAGCTCGAGAGTACCATATGGAAAAATTTAGGCAATGGTGAATGGGCCGGACCAACGAGATTTCAGCTTGCCCGAAAAGATTTTCAACCGAGAGTTAAAAAAGTAAGACTTTGTCTCCAACATGGAACTCTCGGTTCTTAATCTTAGAGTCGTGAATGAGCTTAGTCCTTTCCTTATAGATCAAAGAATTTTCATAAGCCTCATTACGTAGTTCTTTGAGCTCATTGAGTTGGATCTTGCGTAGGTCATCGGCTTTGTTGATATCAAAATTAGCCCACTTCAAGGCCCAGTAAGCCTTGTGCTCCAACTCAATAAGGAGGTGGCACGCTTTCCCGTACACAAGACGATATGGTGTGCAACCAATCGGAGTCTTGTATGCGGTACGAAAAGCCCACAAAGCATCATCAAGTTTATCAGCCCATGAGGCACGATGCTCTCCCACGGTTCTTTCCAGAATTCGCTTAAGTCATCGGTTGGATATTTCAGCCTGGCCATTAGTTTGTGGGTGGTAGGCTGTGGAAAGACGATGATTTACACCGTACTTAGCCATGACTCTAGCAAATTGGTCATTGCAAAAATGAGTCCCAGGATCACTAATAATGGCGCGAGGCACACCGAATCTAGCGAATAGAGCTTTCAAAAAGTTACAAACCACCCTTGCGTCATTAGTGGGTAAAGCTTTGGCTTCAACCCATTTGGAGACGTAGTCAACGGCTACAAGGATGTATTTGTTTCCTTTAGAAGAAGGGAATGGCCCCATAAAGTCGATACCCCAAACATCAAAGATTTCACATTCTTGAATGAAATTCTGAGGCATCTCGTCTTTATGTGTGATCGTGCCTTGTTTTTGGCAAACATCACAGCGTTTAACCATATTGTGAGCGTCACGATATATGGAGGGCCAATAAAATCCCGAATCAAACACTTTTTTGGCGGTGTAGTTGGGACCAAAGTGACCACCGGTGGGTCCTTTGTGGCAAGCATCAAGGATTTTCAAAGCTGCCGGTCCATCAACACATCGGCGAATAATCAGGTCGGCACATTGTTTGAATAGGTAAGGGTCGTCCCAAAAGTAAATCTTAATGTCGGTGAAGAACTTTTTCTTTTGTTGGGACGTCAACCCTTCCTTGAGAATTCCACCCGCCAAGTAGTTTGCAAAGTCCGCAAACCACGGGGTTGCATCAGAATTCGAATTTATAGACATTAAGGTCTCCAAGGGAAAAGAATCATTGATTTCTTTGTTCGGATGATCCCCTTGGTAAGGATCTTCAAGTCTACTGAGATGATCCGCGGCTAGGTTTTCTGCTCCTTTTTTATCGCGAATTTCGATTTTAAATTCTTGGAGTAGTAAAACCCAGCGAAGAAGTCTTGGTTTGGAATCTTGCTTTGTCAACAAGTACTTCAACGCGGAATGATCGATGTAAACGATTGTGGTGGAAAGGACAAAGGGGCGAAATTTTTCAAAGGCATAGACAACAGCTAAAAGCTCTTTTTCGGTTGTCGTATAATGCAATTGTGCCCCCGTCATTGTCTTGCTAGCGTAATGGATTGATTGGAAGTGTTTGTTCACTCTTTGTCCCAGAACCGCTCCAATAGCAAAATCACTAGCATCGCACATCAACTCAAAGGGAAGCTCCCAATTAGGGGTAACCAAGACGGGTGCCTTAGTTAGCTTATCCTTAAGCGAGTTGAAGGCTTCAAGACACTCTTTGAAAAAGATAAAAGGAGTATCTTTTTCCAAGAGGTGTGTCATCGGGCGAGCGATTTGAGAAAAATCTTTGATGAATCGACGGTAGAAGCCCGCATGACCCAGAAAACTTCTCACACCCTTCACGGTTGAAGGTGGAGGCAACTTGGCGATAACATCGACTTTAGCACGGTCTACTTCAAGACCGGCCTTGGAAATTTTGTGTCCTAGCACGATGCCTTCTTTTACCATGAAATGGCATTTTTCCCAATTCAGAACAAGGCGAGTGTCTTCGCACCGCTTAAGCATACGTTCCAAATTGGCAAGGCAAGAAGAGAAGGAATCCCCGAAGGCCGAGAAATCATCCATGAAGACTTCCATGGTTTGTTCAACCATGTCATGGAAGATAGCTAACATGCACCTTTGGAAAGTCCCGGGGGCATTGCATAAGCCAAAAGGCATTCTTTTGTAAGCAAATGTGCCATAGGGACAAGTGAATGTTATCTTCTCTTGATCTTAGGGATCGATGGGTATTTGGAAATAACCCGAGAAACCATCAAGAAAGCAGTAATATTCATTACCCGCTAAACGTTCAAGCATTTGGTCCATAAAAGGTAGAAGGAAATGATCCTTTCTCGTGGCATCATTGAGTTTGCGGTAGTCTATACAAACTCTCCACCCAGTAACGAGACGAGTGGAAATCAACTCGTTGTGTTCATTGGGAACAACGGTTATTCAGCCCTTCTTGGGCACACAATGGATTGGACTAACCCATGGTGAATCCGAAATAGGGTAAATCATACCCGCATCAAGAAGTTTGATAACCTCTGTTTTGATGACTTCATGGATTTTTGGATTCACCCTTCGTTGGCTTTGAATTGTGGGCTTAAAGTCTTCCTCCATGAGAATTTTGTGTGTGCAGAAGTGAGGATCAATTCCGCGAATATCATAAATTTTCCAAGCAATAGCCTTCTTATGATCTTTCAACACGGTGATAAGTCGGGCTTTTTCTTCTTCCTTCAAGTCCTTCGCGATAATGACGGACGACTTCTTCTCTTCTTCAAGGAACACATACTCGAGATGAGGCGGCAACTCCTTAAGTTCTAAATCCGGAGGATTTTCGACGGGAGGCGTTTTCAAAGTCGGATTATCGATAGCAATAACCGTGGGAGATGGAGGAGAAGAATTGTATTCGTTGAGAAGGTTGTCAAAGAAATTCATGTCTTCATCCCTATCGGTGGGAGAATCATTAGTAGCTGAATTCACATCTCCCATGGTGTCTTCAAGATTGTTCCAAAACAAATCACTTTCTCCAAATAGAGACAGTGATGAATCAATAGAGGCAACGGTTTCAACATTGGGAAGAGAGGTAGGAATACTTTTACAAGCATCTTTGAAGTGTTCTTCACAAGCCTCATCTAGAACGTCAATACAATTAACACTCTCGTATGAATAAGGTTGTTTAGACAACTTTCCCATGTTGAAGATAATTTTATCGTCACCCACTTTCATGATAAGCTCACCGGCTTCAACATCGATAAGAGTGCGACCGGTCCTCAGGAATGGACGACCCACGATCAAGGGAACACGAGGGTCCATCTCGTAGTCGACGACGACGAAATCGGCAGGAAAAGTGAATTTGTCGACTCCTACAAAGACGTCTTCGGCTATCCCCACTGGATAAGCAACCGTACGGTTAGCTAATTCCAAAGTCATTTTGGTGGGGACTAGCTCAGGGAGAGATAATTGCTTCCAAACGCTTAGAGGCATTAGATTGATACTGGCACCTAGATCGGCTAGGGCCATGCAATTCTCTACTCCCGGGAAATTGCAAGGGATTAAGAAACGCCCCGGATCACCAAGCTTGGTTGGCAATTTCCTTAAGAGCACTGCAGAGCAATTCTCATTAAGTTGGGTGTTGGCAATATCGAGAAGCTTTTCCTTGTCGCTTAGAAGATCTTTAAACATTTTCGCGTACTTAGGCATGTGAGCGAGAGCCTCAGCGAAGGAGATATTGAAATTCAATTGTTTGAACATCTTAAGAAAGTTCGAAACTTGAATATCGTCCTTGCTTTTGAGCTTCTCTTTCCTCAACCTAGATGGATAAGGTATATTGGAAGAAGAGGAAGGCTTTGGGAGAATAGGATCACTCACATCCTTGGGTGGAGGAGGGGTAGAAGGAAGAGGTGGAGAAATTGGGGAAGGAGAAGGATGAGGAATAGGAGCAGGTGACTCGTTCTCCTTAGTCACAACCACCGGTGGAGGTATAGGAAGCTCGGGTTCCTTGGTACCTTTGCCACTGCGAGTGGTGATTGCTTTCATCTCCCCTCTTGGATTCGCAACGGTGTTACTCGGAAGAGTACCCGAAGAAGAGGGTTGATTACCTTGGAAGAAACTAGCCATCATGTTCTTCAAGTCATTTGTTTGGCTATCCAACGTATTTCTCATGTCGGCTCTCAGATCGTTCCCTTGTTTGACCAGGTCTGCTTTCAGGTTGAGCACTTCTCTCTGAAGATTTCCCACTATCACATCGTTAGTCCTCATATAAGTTTCCACTTCTTGGTGAAGAGCGGTGGGTTGGTTGGGAGGAGCATTGTATGCGGGTGGTTGATAAGCAGGTTGCTGGTAGACTTGGTTGTTTCGTTGAGGTGGTTGTTGCTGCTTGTGAGGTGGGATGTATGGTGTACGAGGTTGTTGTTGTTGTTGAGGAGGGCGGTTGAGGTTTTGTTGTTGGTTTGGGTTGTTTGGAGGAAAACCGGGTGGTGAGAGGTAGTTGTTGGAGCGGTAGCTAAGAAAATTACGGTCACCTTGAGGTCTAGCTTGATAAGCAGGTTGAGGATAGGTGCCATAAGCTGCATTCACATTCTCAACAGGGTAGTCTTGGGTGGCAGTACAAGTGGTGTAAGAGTGAGGACCACCGCATATCTCGCATGGTTGGCTAACAGCATTGACTTGAGCGTTTTAGCGTTGTTGTTGTTGGTGTTGTTAACGGTGTGGGTAACAAGCGATTCAAGAAGCACAGTGATTTTGTCCAGTCGCTTGTCGCTGTCACTAGTGCTAGCACTAGCGACATTGGTCCGAACACTCTTGGTTTGCACACGAGATTTATTCTTAATGATATCCCAAGCAGCATTGGGAGTCTTAGCCAAAAGATTACCCCCCGAGGCACTGTTTAGTGAATCTTGGTCACTCATGCTTAAACCATTGTAAAAAGTGTTAATTTGGTGCACTTTGGTAAAACCATGTTGTGGGCATTTTCTTAAAAGATCTTTAAAACGATCCCAAGATTCACTAAACGACTCATCGTACTTTTGTTCAAAATTTATGATTTCATTCCGCAAAGCGGTAGTACGAGAGGGTGGGAAAAAGTAATTGATAAACTTGGTTTCCAAATCCGTCCACGAGAGAATACTTTGTGGCGGTTCCTTAGCAAGCCAATGCCGGGCTTGTCCCTCTAAAGAAAAGGGAAAAAGTTGTAACCGGATTACCTCTTGTGGAACACCATTGAATTTGACCGTATTGGTGAGTTGTAGGAATCTCTTGATGTGGTCATGTGGATCATCAATGGTACGCCCCAAGAATGGTTGAGCAGAGACCATCTGGATAAAGCCTGATTTTAGCTTAAAGTTGTTGGCTGCAATTGTTGGTATAACAATTGGATCAGTGTTGCCATCTACATGAGCTTGCAGCAGTTCGGGCGATTATCCGGAAGGGGCTCATTGTTGTTGTTATTATTCATGTTGTTGAAAGGCGGGTTGTTGTTGTTATTATTATTGTTTGGAGGTGGTATGTTGTTGTTGTTTTGTACACCGGCCATGTCTAATTGATCGAGAGGCTCGGGCTCTTGATAAGACGTGGATCGAGTGCGCATACACCTGCAAAAGAACTAACAAGAGAAAAACAAAGCAAAAATATTTTTGGTTTTTATGTTTTTTAATTTTTAGGATTTTTGAAAATTTTATATTTTTTTAGGATTTTTTGAAAATTTTTATGAAAAAGGTAACGTTCACGGGGAACGGATCCCAAAATCCAAGTTCTCACAAAAAACTTTTGATCTTAACGAGAAGAGCCGGCAGCGGCGCCATTTTAATGTATTGATTTTGCTAGGTTCAATTATTCTCTCGATATCCCCTCGAATTGATCTCGGTTCTAAGTGGAATGATTGTTCGTGGTAACTAAAAAGGGAATTGATTTTCTAATCTACTAAAAGTTTTAAATGCTTTAAAATGAAAACTTAAATAAAAAACAATTAATTTAATGACAATTAATAAAAACTTGAATTAAAATAAAAAGTAAATATTAAGAACAGTAAGAACAGTAACAATTAAAGATGCTCAAAAGAGGATTGATTCGGAAGTATGACCTTGATTCGGAACTTTTCACTCGGAACTTGGTTCGGAACCCTTGATCCGGAACTTCGTTCGGAAGTTTACTCGGAAGATTTGGACAAAGCATTCATTCGGAACTATCAACTCATTCGGAACTTTTGAGACTTGATTCGGAACTTTTAAAAGAAAGACTCATTCGGAACTTTTAAAACAAACATTCATTCGGAACTTTTGGAAATAACATTCATCCGGAACTTTGTGTTCATTCGGAAGATTTGATTCATCCGGAACTTTCAGTTCATTCGGAAGATTTGATTCATCCGGAACTTTCAGTTCATTCGGAAGATTTTGTTCGTCCGGAACTTTGTGTTCATTCGGAAGATTTGATTCATCCGGAACTTTCAGTTCATTCGGAACCTGGGGAATGTTCAAGAACAGTAACTTACCCGAAGAACAAGGAAAACGATTTTAATCCAAAATCAAGCTGAATAATCAAAAAGGTTTTACCAAATTAACCACAAATCATCTACCAACTACAAGGATCAAATCCCAATCACAAAAACACAAATTCAACAACTTTTTAAAATCAAAACTCAACCAAACAAGAACTTAAGAACTTGAAATAAAAGATGATGATGAACCAGATGAAATGGAAAGATTAAACAAGAACTTGTATTGATGATTAATGTTGAACAATCACAAAACAAAGATTAAAATTACAAGATTTAAAAAACAAAGATCAAAATCACCAAACACCCTAGTGGTGTTGGTGATACCTACGAAACAGAAAGAGAGAAAAAGATGGGGAAAAGAAAAACTAAAAACTGGATGCAAAGTGTGTGAGGGGAACCCTTTATATAGGTGTTCCTTTGGTTGGTGAGTGGGCTTTCTCCCGTTCTTCTTGTCTTCTCGTCTTTTCAGAAAAGTTGACGTTTTCGATTCTGATTCGGGATTTGTTGTCGATTAAATTCAACTCGTCTTTTAATTTCTTCGTTTAATAGACTTGAGTTTCTTCGACTTTTGTAAATCTTCCATCTTTGGTCCTTTTCTTCGATAAATCTTCGAATAGGCCCAGTGACTTCAAATCTTTTGCATCTCTTGGACAATAGACTTCATCTTGAGTCTCTTTCTTCGATAAATCCCGTGCAATCCCGTGTTTTCTTCAATATTCATCCGGTTGGCTCTGAAAACACAATAAACACAAAACCACGCATAATTCCAAACAAATGATATTAAATACGCGTTTTGGTCTCGTTTTAGCCAGAAGTAAGTGGTAAAAGGATGGGTGTTTACACACCTATCAAAAGTAAACATTATATCTAACATATAATTGACTATGTATGAACTGTAATAAAAATACCTTAGGATCTTGCATAACAAAATCTAAACTCCAGACTACCCTTGGGTTTCCAACATGATGGGACTTAAATATGTTGAGGCATCTTGCTAATACCTTGATATCGTCCAACATGGGATCAACATCAGCTATCTTAGTCACGATTGAATCCATGTTTTTTTTCTACAAAGTATACAAAACACACCATGTTTTAAACTATTTCATATAGATGATATACATAAAAAAAACAAAGTGAACAGTATATTAGCTACCGGGGCTCAAAGATAATAAAAAACTGTGAGTTACAAAGTGGCGATGTGGCCATGTATTTATAGTGGTTCAATTAGGTTAAAACTTATGTTTTTAAATTTCAAAAAAATCGAGATATTAGACACATAATTTAGGAAATAATCAAAATATTAATCTCGTGATTGCTAAGCAATCAGGAAATAAAATGTTACAATTTTTAAGGGGATATTTTCAGTTATGTGTTCTTATCATAAATCATAAATATATTTTTTTAAAATAGCCGGGTACCCGCGCATTGCAGCGGTGGGTACCCGTGTAACAAAATTTTCTTACGATTCAATGTTCTCTACTTGTACGTTTATTATGAGGATAACGTATCTACAGTATTGCCTATATGATGCATATTATTGAAAAGATTATCACGCCACATTGCATAGTATTCGAAAAATAACATAAAAATCACATACCCAATCTTTATTTTCATGTTAAGCAATTGCATGTACACTAACAATAAGTTCACCGTAGTAATAGTTGAAGCGAAACATTCTTTTTGAATTTGATGAGGTATACAAATTTTCTGAGATGCTTAAAAGAAACCAAAAAAAGTCATAAGATTTTTTAGAAGTATGATAGAGGAATAGAAATTGTTGTCTTTTTTTGCATTAACCAAATGATGCTTTTATACTCAAATAAAGTAAACGTCACAAAAGTTATATTAAAAATAGAATTATGATTTTGGTTAAAACGTAACCGATAATATTTAACTCTCATTACAAAAGTTAATGAAGACGCTTATGAAATGAACTAAACATAAAGACGCTTAATTACGAAATAAATAATATTACTTTAACTTTTTAATTTCTTTTTATAGTGATGTTTTTTACTTAATTTTTTAAGACTTCCTTATTTAGAATGTGTTAAATACTTTATAATATAAAGTAATAAACCTCTATGCCTGTTACAACGCAAAATTTAATATATTTTACTATAATATTTTAAATGGACGGTTACAAGCTTTTTAAATAATTTGTGTTAACGTTAGTCCGTTTCGAGTTTACATAATCTAAAATATTTAACTTTTTCATTATGTGTGTGATGAAAAGTTTTGACTTTTAATTTCTTTGAAAAATAACATACAAAATGGTCCTATTAAAATGAGCTCATTAAAATATGTTTTAATTTTATGTGTAACGGATGTTTTAAAATTAAGCCTATTAATAACTTTGAATTTAATAAAATTTATTTGTGCAATAAATAAAATTTATTTGTGCAATAAATAAAAAAGTAACAATAATCTTTCTATAACAAGAAATGTTGGAGGCTTAAAAAGTTAAGACTTCTAATATTAGAAAATGACTTAAATCTTTTATAAGGTATTAAGATTTTGAAAACCATACTTTCAGCAAAAAACAGTCTAATCTTTCATATACTAACATCAAATAATCAGGTCAAAATTAAAAGTTAAATTAACAGCTCAAAATTAAAAATAAAAAAAAAGTTCCGAATATAATTAGAAAAAATCTGTATGTATGATGATGAGACATACAATTTGTTGATAATCATAACATCTTTTGCAAAAAAAATCAAACAACCCATTTTGTTGTCAATTCGTCGGATTTTTTTTGGGATTTGGGAATGATCTGTAAATTGAATTGGGGATTATACGGTTTTAAGATCATACATAAATCGGATATGGTTGGATGAATTTTTTGTTACAAGATTCGGATATGGTTCGATGTTCATTAAATAATCTGGGAAAAACTTGATTTTGATCCGAATAATAGGATTGGTGTTTTGTTATGTCAATAAAAATAGGGGATTTTGATCCGAATATGATTTGGTGTTTTGTTTTGGTCATTAGAAATTGGAAAATGGTGTTTACTAACGTTTCATAGATAAGAGAAACAGGGGATTTTGTTTTCTCAATAAATGTCCCAAATTAGTGTCCCCATCTACTTTCTTTCCCAGCCATTGATTATTTACCATTTTACACGTGTCATTGTTTTACAATTTTGAGTGG
Source organism: Glebionis coronaria (assembly GCA_025667525.1). NCBI lineage: Eukaryota > Viridiplantae > Streptophyta > Magnoliopsida > Asterales > Asteraceae > Glebionis > Glebionis coronaria. Next base: position 444,354,018 of record CM046876.1, on the reverse strand, counting down.
GGATCAATTCTATCAAAACCATCCTTTATAAATATTAGAGATTAAACAAATAAACAAATAAAGGAAAGTTAAGGAAAAGGAAACAAAAGCCCATGGGCCTCTCTTCTTTTAGTTGATCGGTTAAACACCTTAATTAGGGTTTCGGTTCGTTCGAGTGGTTCGACCATGAAAAAAGAAACAAGGGTTTCTTTAGTTTAGTGATTCAAGTGGTTTCGTTTATTGGTGGTTTAACACTTACGTACTAGCATACTTATTGCTTGTATAAACGTATTATGTGCATATACTTAAAGAGATATGATCATTGTTTGATCTTTATTGGGTTTTCGGTTATTTGATTGTTCGATAAAGGTGAATTAATCTATTGCTAAAAAGTACGCTTTTCTTTATCGTTTATGTAAATTACTTGTATATACGTGATTTTATATTCCCGCTGTGTACTCGTGTATATTAATGTGGTTAATATAGTTAATGGTTTACTTATCTTATAGCCGAGTTTTCAAATGAAGAATATAACAAAGCTAAATTTAAACTTTAACTTGGTTATCTGATTTTTCAATCCTAGCTTAATGTGCGAATAAGAAAGTACTCTAAAACTAATTTTAGGTGCCGCCCACTTTTAACAACTTGATATATGAAAAGGTAAAGAAAAAAGCAAAGTCACCAACAAAAGGGCGTAAAAACTTCACTACTAATTTTGAAAGTTTTAAGCATATACGACTTGGAGTCTCGAGAATTTGAGGTTGTAGATTAGGTGCTCTACCCCATTTCCCTTTTGAAGCAAACTGCAGGTATTTTCCTCATATTGCCTGCAAATAGTTTACCGAATGAACTAGAAAAATGGCCCTCCCATCTTGCCACCTCTAATATGAAGATACTATGAATACAGGTGCCAAAACTCACCAGCGATAGGATCATTTGCCGGAGTTCGAGCCTTTTATTCTTTTGTGTCATCGGTTGAACAAAGATTGCCTTCTGTCGCCCTTTTCGATTCTCTTTAAATGTATCACCTCTGTATGATGTTGCTCGTATAACTTAACCTGATGTACCGTATGTGATTGCATTGTTGATTTGTCACCCTTAAATGTGAGAAACCGAGTCTTTTGTAAATGCACGGCTGTGACCCAAAGTACATTGCTTGCAGCCACATTTTCTGCTTATGCATCATGAACGACGGATAAAGAAGTAACCAAATTTCTTCATTGCCCATGTCTGTGATCAACCATTGCCAATCCAAATGAATCTGAATCAAATTGCAGCCGCACTTTCCGCTTCTGCACCATGACATACTCTCGTTCAAAAGGGTTTTTATGTGGGGCGTATGCTCTCTTTTTGATGTTCAATGTTGGATAACTGCAACCACCCACTCCAACATACTGCTAGAGCCTCATAGGCTGAATCTTCTTGCGGGTTTGAATGCATCTGAAAGCTAAGCAACATTAACATATAAACTCTGATGACCCGTCTCTTCCTTCTACTGATATACATTACTGAATGGTTAACAAAAGATGTTTATTCTTCTTTTTTTACAGGAAATACTATCTCTTATAGTACCCTGCCATGGTACAGACCCGGGTTCGATTCCCAGCTGGTGCATTTCTAAGCTGTGATGATAAGCCCCTTAGCATTGGTTGGGTCCATAGCACTACATCCCTTAAACTGGGATGAAACATAGGCAATTCTGAGCTTCTTTTTTTTTTCTCATTACTGCCTACAAGGCTACAACTTCAGGTTTTTCAAGTTTACTAGTTCTTCTATAGTATACGCTGATTAACAAGGCTACAACGTCAGGTTCTACAACTTCAGTTTCGAGATTTTTTTTTCTTTCAAGTTTACTAGTTCTTCTAAGTATACGTTGATAACCCATCGTGAATACAATGTTAGACCACCTAAAAATGGCTTGCATCTTTTACTACTTCATTAGTTATCAACTGAAAACGTGCTGTAAATTTAATGCTATTTTTATTTAACAGGAAACAGATCAGCTGAACATTATAAACCAAACTTTGACACAATTTACACCCTGTTTTCAGTAAGTTTTCTTCTTTGAACTGATTTAATAATTAAACACTATCAGTGATTGGTTGTGATTGTTTGCTATTTTAGGTGTTATGTATAACAAGATGGTGATTGTCGCATTATTTGATACTCTTGCTTTAGTAGAAATTCTAAGGAGTTACTAATCATCCTAGGTTAACACACAACGTATGTTTGAGTTCTAGTTCTAAATGTTATAACTTGTTGCCACCTAGCTTACTCATACTAAATATAATTGAAACTAATAAACATAATAAGATTTGATTACTTGAAAATTCATCTGTATGCCATAACATTATAATTGGTGCGGTTGAGTCAAACAGAACTCTTACACTTTTGAAACTAAGTTATTAAACATAATAAAAGGATGAAGAAATTTAGCATAGGACAACGGCATTAGGCCACTGATCACATTTTGTGGTACCAGTATACACCTTCGTGCTTGCTACCCTCATCCGGCTCGATGTAGATGCATTCCTTTGCCTCTCTCCACATTGCTTTAAAGATTGGAGTCCTATCAATCTTATAATGTTCACCCAAAACTGGCTTGATTGCATCCCTTGCCTCCTTCGCATGATAATGTGGAATGTATGAGATCAGATGATGCAAGACGTGAGTGTGTGTAACATCATGGAATACTCTGTTCAGGAATCCAAAGTCCCTATCGATTGTTGATAAGGCCCCTCTAATCCAGTTCCATTCACTTGAATCATAATGAGGCAATGAGAGATGGGTGTGGTGCAAGTACGTTATTATAACGAAAAAGACATGTACGCCTAGTGCGGGAATTAAATACATGGATGTTACCCAAGCAAATCCTTTTGCTGCTACAAGAAGCTTAATTGCGTAAAAAACACCAAGAAGACCAAGATCAGACACTAGAACCTGAATTCGTTCACGATCAGTAAAAATTGGACTTAGTGGATCAAAGTGGTTGGCGAACCTTCCATATTTCTTGCCAGAAATATTAGTCAACAGGTATAAAGGAAATCCAAGGGTAAATCTAAATACCAAAGTGAAAACTCGACCAGGTGGGTTGTTAAGAATCTTTGAGTACCACCTCACCTTAGACTTGCGTTTAGGAATGTAAACTTCATCATTGTCAATTGAATTTGTATTGGCGTGGTGATTTCGGTGGCTGTATTTCCAAGAGAAATATGGGGTAAAGAGAAAAGAATGAAGGACGAATCCGACAGTGTCATCAACCCACTGGTACTCACTAAAAGCATGGTGTCCACATTCGTGACCTATGACCCATAAGCCAGTGAGGATACTAGCTTGGCAAAACCAGTAAAGTGGCCATGCTATATAAGCTAGAGGAGTAGGAAGAAGAGGTATATATGTATTGGCTAAGAAGTAAAAGACATAAGTAACAATGAGGTCATGAACAACATAGTAAGATGAACGGATGACGGATCGCTCAAAGCAATGGGCAGGGATTGCTTTCTTTAGATCACTCAACGAGAAAGGTGGTTCAATTGGGACACGTTTAAGAAGATCTTTAGTCTCTTCAGACGAGTCAGACATTCGACCACCTGCTCCCATGTTGCTCAAAGCTTATGATCCTGCAAATATAACAAATGCATATAAGATATTTGTATTATAATAAGAAAGTGAGCTTAAAGCTTTGAGAAGAAAGTAATACCTCAGAGAGAAGTGATGTTTAAGTTCTCTTTTGGTGGTGACTGTCTTTGGGTTTCTTTATGCTACACATATTTATACTCAAGAATTTCCGCAAATGTTGGTTCACTTCATGAAATTGCTGACTATTTTAATCGCCAACTACCCGTTTATTCAATTTTGCTACAAAGTTGGACTATTATAAACAAACACTTTTAAAATGCCCATCTCTTTCTGTTTAACTACTTGGTTTCTGTCTTTATTTGGAAACCACTTGGCATCTTCATGACAAAACGTGACATATCTCTAATTCATGATAACTCGCTCACTCTCTGGTCAAATGTAATGTGCTGTAATAAATAAAGTATCTAATCAGCCAATTCTAACCCCAAATAGCAGACCTTTCGACGTCATAAACATGCTATTAAGGGCTGTTACAATAGCTTGTTGTCTGCATATATTTTTAAGCTATATGCAAGGGCAAAAACCAATTCTAACCCCAAATAGCAGAGAAACAAAGTTCACAACATGCTAATCCTGTAAAAAAAAATACTGCTTATTTTACCCCTTAAATAAACAAACTCATACCAGGCTTAGTTTATATATATGCCAAGTACCTAATACATCACAATTGCAGCATATCCTGATTCCTGAAGGCAGCACACCAATTGGTCTCATTAAAATTTGCCGCATATCCTGTACAGTGCTATACTATGATGCACCACACCTACTTTAAAACAATCCCTTCATTCAACTAGTAAAATTTCAACACTAGATAAAATAAGCTTGATCTCCATTTGCTTTAATTACCAGCTATAGTGACTATCTGCATCGCAATCTTTGTAGTTTTCAAATAGCATAACCTGTGAATACTATCATACAAAATAGCTTACTAAATACACAATCAACTGTTCTTAAGCATCTGACAACAACATACACACATTACAAAAGTCACTTGGAATCAGATATACAAACAAACACGCTTCAGTTCATCCCAGCTTTCATTTACAGTAATAAACAAATATTAGGTTTGAAATGCAAAGCCCCTTGCAGAAAATAATACTGCTGACAATAAACATAAACCCTAGAATTATAAAACAGAATCAATAAGCTTTCAAATAAAAGAAAACAATCAATTAAACAGACAATACTAAAATTCATATTAATAAGCAATAGAGATTCTTTACAAGATGTAACAACACATCACCTACCCAGATCTAAACATAACAAACACCACATCCTGACCCTAATTTGAACTCTAACCCCCAAAACCGTAGAGGGTACGGCCTTGTCTCTTCAAGGCATAAACCCCATCCATTGCAGTCACTGTCTTCCTTCTAGCGTGCTCAGTGTAGGTGACAGCATCACGGATCACATTCTCCAAAAAGATCTTCAACACGCCACGTGTCTCCTCATAAATCAACCCACTGATACGCTTCACACCACCACGACGAGCTAACCTCCTAATAGCAGGCTTAGTGATATCCTGGATGTTGTCGCGGAGGACTTTCCTGTGACGCTTGGCTCCTCCTTTGCCTAAACCCTTTCCTCCCTTTCCTCTTCCTGACATTTTTGAAAATTGAAACTATTGCCTATCCCAGAATAACTACATGAATACAAACAAACACAGCCACTATAATCTCATTACAATCTCATCAATTAATTCATATTCAATCTGGCAACTTAATAAAAGTTTCATACCCATCACTTCATCTCACTCAAAAACAGCTTCATCGTGATTTGCCCATGTATTATTCTATCTGCGATAACTCCCTGTATACACAACTACTCAAACAGCTTGGCAGCTACATACAGGATTCAAGCAGACTATCCCTTCTTTCAACTAGTAAAAGTTTGATACTAGATAACATACGCTTAAATCTCCATTTGCTATAATTACCATCTATTAGTGACAATCTGCATCAAAATCTTTGTGATGGTATCTAATCAGGCCATGTAAAAGTGAACCAACCATGTTTCCAAATAGCAATTCCTTGTGAATACTACTAAATAGCTTACTAGAAACACAATCAACTTGTTCTTAAGCATCTGACAACAGCATACACACATTTCAAAAGTCACTTGCAATCAAGACATACAACCAAACATGCTTCAGTTCATTGCAACTTTCATTTAATAAATAAATTTTGAGTTTGAATTGCAAAACCTTACGGAAAATAGTACTAATATTCAGCTGACGGTAAGCTGAATCAATATGCTTTCAAATAAGATAAGTACGAAATTAAACAGAAACAAGAACACTGCTTAAAACCCATTCACATGAACACCATTTTCGATGTCTAACAGATACAGAATCAATTGTTCTCTGCACGACTAAGCCTAAATTATGTTGTATCTGTGTTCCGCATTTCAGCTAAACTACTAACAAAGACAACTTGTTGATGACTCATGAATGTGTGTACATATATTTGATACTCATACCATTGTAACATTTACATGCCATTCTGCATACCCATCTTTTTGCCTTTCCAAAAAAAAGCCAAGTTAACTCAAAATTTGAAACTATTGCCCTATATTCCGAAAAGAAGAAGAAAAACTCCAGGAATACAAACAAACAGATACAGATTCATATTCAGTCGACAACAATATGAAATTACATAACCATTGCTTCATCTTTACTCAAGAAGCGTATCAAGATCAAACTTCAAAGTCAATGAATCGTCTTGATTTCCAAATTTCGATGTCAATCAAACATTTAACTTAATTTATCACCATTTGGATTTGAATTAATCAATACTAACAGATAACCACAACTTCTTTATAAGACTTTAGCAAAAAACATCCAAGTCTGTTGCCTTGCAAAAAAAAAAGATCAAGACAGCTTGTTTACAAAAGTTCAGCGAAGTTACAACACAACCCTGTTGGCCTAGTAGCATGTTAACAGATTAATTTTTGTTTAATCAACTCTTCCCGTTCTTTAACTGTTCAGGAAGTCCAAGCTGAACACTAATACTTCCAGGTTCTAATTCATTTTCCATTCAAAAACACAATCTTCGTCCCTTATAGCATGTTACAAAAAACTATTGCATTTCATTTACTTAAACAAAGAATACAGATCTTTATTGATAGTAACATTAGCTTAAACCCAAGTAATAGCTACAGACACAACTAAAGGCCTAAAGCTGTGTTAAACAACCTCATACCAGGCTTACTTTATCCATACAGATACCTAATATCATGATTTTTAGCATATACATATACTGATTCCGTGAAGGCACCAAACCAATTCATCTCATCAAAGTCTGCATGGTATTAACAACCTTCATCATGATTTGCCCATGTATTATTCTATCTGCGATAACTCCCTGTATACACAACTACTCTAAAACAGCTTGGCAGCTACATACAGGATTCAAGCAGAATATCCCTTCTTTCAACTAGTAAAAGTTTGATACTAGATAACATAGGCTTAAATCTCCATTTGCTATAATTACCATCTATCAGTGACAATCTGCATCAAAATCTTTGTGATGGTATCTAATCAGGCCATGTAAAAGTGAACCAACCATGTTTCCAAATAGCAATTCCTTGTGAATACTATAAAATAGCTTACTAGAAACACAATAACTTGTTCTTAAGCATCTGACAACAGCATACACACATTTCAAAAGTCACTTGCAATCAAGACATACCAAACAAACACGCTTCAGTTCATTGCAGCTTTCATTTAATAAATAAATTCTGAGTTTGAATTGCAGAACCTTACGGAAAATACTACAAATATTCAGCTGACGGTAACCTGAATCAATATGCTTTCAAATAAGATAAGTAGGAAATTAAACAGAAACAAGATGTAACAACACACAACTGCACAGCACAGCACCTACCCAACAAGCATCACATCCAAAAAAAAAACTATTGCATTTCATTTACTTAAAAAACAGACAGATCTTTATTGGTGCTAGCATAAACTTAAACTCTTAAAAGGCTTACTAAATACAAGAATCAACACACAACAGCCGTAGACAAACCTGAATAGCTACAGCTACAGCTAAAGCAGTGTCAACCCTTTAAACCAACTGTGGCACATTATAGAAAGGATTCAACCAGACTATCCCTTGTCTTTAAGTAAACTTTTGACACTTAAAAACATAACCTTAATATCCATTTGCTAAAAATACAAGTGACAATCTGCTCAGCCATGTAAAAGTAAGCCAATCAGCTGTTTTCGCGCATCAAACAACATATACTTTCATTTATCACAACTTCCAATTAATAAACAAACTTAGTGAACACGAACCTTCTTAGACTTATGAATCAATAAGTTTTCACATAAAATAAAAAAGAAAATAAAGAGCAAATATTAAAATTCATATTAATCAACAATAGAAAGAGATTCATTACAAGATGTAACAAGCCACGACTACATAAACACCTACCCAGATCTAAAACATAACAGCCACCAAATCCTAACCCTAATAAACAAACTCTAACCCCCAAAACCGTAAAGGGTACGGCCTTGCCTCTTCAAAGCATAAACCACATCCATTGCAGTCACCGTCTTACGGCGAGCGTGCTCGGTGTAGGTGACAGCATCACGGATGACGTTCTCCAAAAATATCTTCAACACGCCACGTGTCTCCTCATAGATCAACCCGCTGATACGCTTCACACCACCACGACGAGCCAAACGACGGATGGCTGGTTTGGTGATACCCTGGATGTTATCGCGAAGGACCTTCCTGTGACGCTTGGCTCCTCCTTTGCCCAAACCCTTTCCTCCCTTTCCTCTTCCTGACATTTTTTAAAATTTTGAATTTGAATGTGAATTAATTGATTGTTATTTGTGTGGAATTCCAGATCTGGCTTGTTGGGTTTATATAGTGGTGGGAGAGAAGTTTGTGCTTTCTCAAGGGTGTAATGATCGTTGGATTGTGGGGCTCAGGGTGAACTAGAGACGTTGGATGCTGATCCGTGTGATGTAAACCCAATTGTTTTTATTGGTGGAGTGGCGTGAGTGCGGATTGGGCATTCTAAATTGCAAATGGTTTACTTAATAGTTTGGGGCGGGTGAAAATCGGGGACGATGAATGAACCTTAGTAGTTTAAAATTTTTGTCTTGTCCTTTTAAATTTTGAATAAGAGTCGAAACGGGGTGTATACTTTTAATCCTTTCATTACTTTACATGATCGGATTGCTAGGGACTAGCAATTGATAGTGTGGGGGATGATGAGGGTCCATTTACTCATCATTTTATACTCGTTCAACACGGAAAAATGACAAAAAAAACACTAAAATACATTATATTATATTGCAAATATCTTCGTTTTATGTTTTATGTCAAATAGGTACAAAAAGATTGAAAACGGAGCAAAAACGAGCAATTTCGGATCGACTCGACAACGTTCGTGATTTTTACAAATCAAGATGAAGTCAAAGTCAACCCCGAGATACGACAATGGAATGAGCATCGAAAATCCGTCCCGAAAACCCAATATATTATTTTACGAGCGAACCCGCACCAGTTTAACGGGCCGGGTCAGCCCGTAAAATATTAACTAAAGCATACCAAAACCCCCAGCCCAAAACAAACTCAAACCATTATTGTTATTATTACAAAAATGGGGCCTTAAAACCCATCAAGTCCAATAGCCCAACTGGTCCCCATCCATTTTTTTTTTCTTCATTCGATAGTTACAAAGAAAGGGGATTAGGGTTGTTGGTACCACATACTTCAGCCACCATATTTACATACACTCCAAACCCCAATCCAAATCCATTCCCACTCTTTTTACCATATTCTGCTATAAACCAAAACCAAATCCCCTACCCCACACTAATTCAAAAACTGATAGAAAAATGCCAAAGATGATGATGTTTGATGACGAAATTTGCTTGAAGAATCTACATATCAAAAAGAAGACAAAATAACCCATGTGGGTTTCTGCCAAGAATCAAAGACCAAAGGCCCCAAGACCCTCTATAAAAAGGGAGATCAAAAGATGAAGAAAGGGATGCTTTTATTTTCTTTAGTGTAGGTTTAGGTTTAATTGTCATTCAATTTCGTGTTCCTAATTTAATTCTAAAAGTTTTAATTTTTCTTTTACCTTGATATCTCTGTTAGTTGTTTTGTACACGAGTTTTAATTAATCTTCAATAGTTAATTTCCAAAGTTTTTTTAATTATATGTTAAAGTTTTGATTAGAAGAAAAAATTGAATCGGTTATTGAAAAGTTTTTTTATTTGTTCCAAATAAAAAATAATAATAATAAATTATGTCTTTCAATTCGATTTTTTTTAAGTGTTTGTAATCGGAATTTTTTTAGTTTATTACTGTATCAATTATGTTCCTATATTTTGAAGCCAAAATTAGTATTGCTAATTTAACTAATGTTATTTTATTTTAAGGTTCAGAGTAATTGTTGTTTTATTTTTGTTTGGAAAAAAAAGAGTTTACGATCTTTAATTTTTCTCTTATTGTCCAAAATAAATAAATAAAAGAGGAGTATTAGTTGTTGGTTCACTGGCACTGCTTGGGTATAAGTAAAGAAAAAAAGAAGAGTTGCTATATATTGGTATTTGGTAGTTGCTGAGAAAAAGAGTTTGATTTTTGGATGAATTTTATGTAGTGGTTAATGTTTGGGCTTGTTTAATGTGCTATTACCTTCAATTGTAAGTCTCATGATCTTTTCTTCTTTCATTATTTGTTTATTTATTTATTAATCTTCTATGAGTGAATTTGCAAGATATTCATGTTGAATATGTCATGTTATCATATGTTTTTTATTATCTGTTGGTTTATTTTGTTGCTTTGCTTTGTAGTTTCTATTAATTGCATTTCTTTTAGTGTTGATATTGTTGTTATGTATAACTAGTGATGTAGTTTGCTTTACTTACTTTTTTTTAAGTTCAAACTTCTACGTATGATGTTAGGAAAGTTTTGAAAAAAATAATAATAAATAAAAAATTTTTTGACAACAGTGGGATTTGAACCACACACCTTTCGGTTAAGGTACCAAACTAGTTACCACTACCCCAAATTCATTTTCTTGTTATGTTTCACCAAAATAAATATTTAAGGTTATTAGTTTCAATCTATTTTACATTAATATAACGTTTAAATTTTAGTAATTAATTATACATCTTTTTATTTACTAAACAAGTTTTTCTTAAAAAGCATAAATAGTTTTTTTTTTCTTTTTTTTCTTTAGAGTTAAAATAAATTAGTTTTTTTTTACCATAAATAGTTTTTAAAATTGTCGTTAACGTTTGCTTTTGTTATTTAGTTTATCTTGCCTAGATATAAATTTATCTTTCATGCCTTGGTTATGCTTCCTCTATATTAGGATTTCCCGATAACTTTTATGTTTTTTCCTAGTTTTAAGTTTTATTTCTCATGTCTTTTATATGCTTTTCCTGTAGCTTAGATAACAAATTCTCGATTATTCAAGCATCCAAAAGTCAAACCAATAACGTAACCGTCAATTTCACACTTCGTTGGGAAACGACTCGGGTGATCACTTGCCCGATATATTATATATTATTTGGTGAGTTTTGACTTATAATTCTTTTTCCTAAAGGAATTATTTGTCAGTTCACTTACGTTACGATATATTATATATGTATTGTTTTACTACATCAGAATTACATTTTTTTTGACTTTTATATTTTTTTTTTTATGAACTAAATACTATTAAAAACTATTTAAATGTTTAAAAATATTAAACTAATTTCGAAAAATCTCAAATATTTATGAAACCTTTACACTACTAAATAAGACTTAAAAAAAATAAAATGCTAAACGAATAAGCTCCAAAAAGCTGAAATCTAGGAATAAGCGCTAACGAAAAAAACAAAATAAGTCGATATCTATTAGAAAATAAACCAAATGCCTCCAAACTCTAAGGAAGACTAAAACAAGATGTAAAAAACGAGTTCTAAGACAAAAGTTCATGTTGTGCTCGTTGGAATTAATATAGACTAACAAATAAGCTTTTAGGGGCTGAAAATATGAAAACAGGACGAATTAAAAAAAGACTATAAAAGAAAAGAAACCTGGGATGTTAACAAAACGGGGTAAGAGAGTAGATGGTAAAGGTGGGGGTGCTTGTGTCTGTTTTGTACCCAAGGTCGCAGGTTCAAATCTGGCTGGCAGCTTTTATTTTTTTTTTATTATCAGCTTAATACACAAAAAAGAAATGTATAAAAGGAAAACTACAGAAAGGTTAACCAAAAACACACAAAGAACAGATGGTAATGTTCTGCGTTGCTGGGCCTGTTGCTATGGACTGGTCAGGGGTACGAAACCCATTGGCTGCAACTTTTTTTTGTATTATTCTATTCAGCTTTGAAACATTACATCAGCAAAAAAAACACTTCAATTCCTTAAAGCAACACAGTTGCTACAACATCTAAAACAAGTACGAATACAACACAAAGACACTGATATGCAGCTTGACAAAACGCACACACAATCACAATCAACAGATTCACACCTCACTTGAACTTCAAATTTTCACAGTTACATGCTAAAACAAGCAAGCACTCTTTTTGAACAGCAAACCCCCTTTTTTTTTATTTAAACACAGATCATCAAAAGTGAGCACAACTTATAAGTTGTCCTATAATCTTAACTAAGAAACGACAGAAATTAGAGGCAAACAAAACCTTAGAAATCAAAACAAAAGAAAAGAAACCAAACTAATACCAAACACCATGTTTATGACAGAATTTAAGATTCAATCACAGTGAGTTACAAAGCATACAAAATACTAACATAAAAGTAAAATAGGCAGATAATCAAATAAAAAAATGAAACCAAACTAACATAAGCCAAAACGTGCCTTTGAATCACTAATCATCAAAACATACGGACCAAGATCATGAACATCTTTTTTTTTTCGCAGAACAGTGACAATAGGAAGGTAACCAACTCTCTTTCTCTTTTTAAAGGTTTGCTATGGTTACTTTTGCATGCTGTTTGGAATAAGAGGACGCGAAAATAACACCCAAGCTCAAACACGTAAACACACACAAGTTCCTCAGTTTAACAGTCAGTGTTCGAAAACCGAGTAGCTGGTTTGAGCGTTTATGTTACTTTTTTTTTATTAATATGGCGTTTATGCTGTTGGTCTCAAGGCACACAAAACACCAATTCTAACAAAGTCTACACGCCACAAATTCACACCTTACTTTGTGCTTGTGCATACAGCAAACACAAAACACAGCAGCAGGCTAGCAACACCAAGTAAAATCACCTTCCTATAGTCATCATAGTAGACAGTAGGGTCGATCACAGAAAGATGATCACAGAAAGATAACAGCAAGCAGTGTTCACAAAAACTTTCAGGAAAACAGTGCGTTATGACTAATTTTTTTTTTTGGTGATTCTCTTTAATATCAATGAGCAATGTACTCTAATAAACCTAAGACCTAATTAAATCATGTAAACAAGATGAACTAACACAAAAAAAACAATAGACAATCCTACCTAAGCATTTCATAGTAGACAGTAGGGTCGATCGCATATTCTAAAATAATGAAACATACACTCCAAGACTTTTCAATAGCATTTCACCTGGTGCAATTTGCTTGTTCCGGACAACAAACTTGCAATTACTCCAAGATTCATTGAAACTAAAACAAGCACACACCACAACTCTTTTTAGTAAAATCCAACTCTCCTACACTAACCATAGACGCGCAGAGCTAAGTGGATTTTTAGTGGACAACGCCTACTCAAAAACTCCACTGTCCCAAACACACTGATTTTAAGTAGAAAAGTGAAAATTCACAAAGAACAAAACAGATTAAAGACAAAGTACTTTACGTAAATGAACAACAAATAAAAATAAGCAATCAAATATCATAGAGAAAGAACAGTAAGCTAGTTCACACTTAAGAATAGAAATAAGCATATGACATAAAGTTAGGAGTTAAGCATTAAATGAATAAAGGGAACTTACCATCGGTCGTAGCTCAACCTTAAACTTCAACTGCAGCTTCTTCTCAACTAAACCTCAAGCAATGAGAGCTTATACCCAAGCTTAATAACCAACAGCTTCTCCTCTAAAACCAAATAACATCAATAAAGCTCCTTCAAGACCAATGAAATCAGCCACCAAAAACTTCCAAACCTTGAAACCGACTTTGAATAAGAACAGGAACAATAATCGGTTGCTTCCTCAAACTTGTAACCAGAAAGTACCAATCATATAAGCCCAATAAGCTGAGCTTGTTGTCAATAAGCTAGCTTATTGGCTTATGCTACAGTAACCTCACAAACAAAAACTTGCTTTTGTGATAAATGAACTTGGAAATGGAACTTTTGCAAGGTAAATAAAATGACTTGTATGTAAATAACTGGAAATTTAAAAGATTGCAAGAAAACTAAAATGGAACTCAATTATATTCAAATTCGTCTTCTACAAAATCTTGAATAAAAATTGGAACAAAAGAAAAATGTAAAATCCTATGGCTTTATATAATAGCCTACAGAATCTACTAGAAACTAAACAAATGCTAACCCTAATTGAACGAATTTCCAAGTATGCCCTCTTGGTCTTGAATCTTCAAAAATAGTCAAAGTCCTCATGTGATTTGCCAGTAGCTTTGGGAGTTGTTGCCAGCTATGTTGAATGCATCATAGTCGTTGAAAGACTCTTTGGGACCAAGGAAATCACGTGAGCTGTTGATTTGGTCGTTTTTAGGTTTGGGAATGAAAGTGACACAGCAGGGGAGGTCCCTACTGCTCACATGGGGATGTCTGGATAAAGGTTTGGGGTGAGGTTAGGATTAAGATGGGATGAGTTAAGTTTCTGCATCTTTTGGTGGGTTAATTTTGGTTAATGAAGATTCCCAAAATTAGGGTTTATGTAACTGGGTTTGGGGATGATTAGTGAACAAAAAGTGTAACCTGCCATAAAAAATGTTATGAAAACTTGTTTAAATGTTTTAATAAAACGTGGCCAGTTATGGGTGTAAGGGTGTTTGGGTGGGTATTATGGATATGGGTATGATTTTATGGCAGAAAGACCCCCTACACTTCTAAAAAACCTTCATAATAAGTTTGGACAGCTTTTTAACTTGTTTCCCTCTTTAACAAGTTTGGTGTTTTTGTCATTTTTGGCACATCCAATTCTATAAACTTATACCAAGGACCTTTTTGTGCAATTTAGCCATTCTCCAAGGACCAAACATGTTATTTCTTGAGACATAAGGACCATCTTGTAATATTTGAGTTTTACAAGGGCCAAAAGTGATAATCTTCAAAAGATGAGGGACCAGTCTTGACAAATCTTCAAATCTTCAAGGTGACTTTGGAAAATATGATTCGGGTCCGGTTTATTGTGCGGCTTCGTTTCCCGTGTTTGTTTTTCTTTGATTCTTGTGATCTTTTTTTTGTCTTTTTCTCGTACCTAAAATACACATTGAGCAAACACAAGCATATATTTGGGTATTTTGATGATATTTTAAGCGTTTTAAGCCCAATTTGGACGATGAGACTATGTATAATTGCAGTCTCATCAGTGAGCTTCAAATTTTTGCTTGATTTAGGTGAGCACATGAAATCTTATTATTAGGTGAAGCTTTCGATTATACAGGTTGCCAATACTTCAAAACCGTGACGCTGGCGAAACCTTAATGTTTTCCCAATTTAATTACATGGAAGCTACTAAAAAAAATTATAAACCAACAATAGAGACTAAACCGCTAAATCAATATTTATTAACAATTTATTAATAAAAGCGTGGGGAGAATAAGCAAATAACTAGGACACATGAGTTTTTGAAAGAATACGAATACTCTACGTTTAGCATAGTAACTTATAATTAACTCTATCATTTCTCGTCCTCAATTTAATGAGACTTAGCCTAAAAAGTTAAGGAATCGAAGCTAAATTCTCAACACGCACGGTCAAGTCAAAAATTACTCTTATTCTCACCATCGGAAAACATACACTCGTGTCTTAAACACTTATGAAAAATAAGATAATTTTTTTTAAAATTTGGCCATTTTTAGCCTTATTTTGCAACAAAACAATAAACAAAAAGATAAACTTTGGAAAGCGTGAGGGCGTAAGCAAAGCAAGTATCTATTCACCCCCATACTAAAGTTAAACATTTTCCTCAATGTTTCGAGTCTAAGGGTAGGATACCCCCATACTAGAGACGAAGTCGAATGCCTAATCTAGCATGGAAAGGGTGGAACCATTAAACCTATAGCCGTTTATGAAGTGTGCTAAAAGCCTATGGTTAGAACAATCAAGGATATATCATATGGATATCGAGAAATTCTTTAAAGCAAACGATCGAGTGCTCGCGTAAAACGAACACGAGAGGCTCCAATCGTGAAGATAATGATCATCTAAAAACCACATATCACAAACAACCACGGAACAAGGGTTGGAAGGGTAGAAATCCCCTCACGTAAGCTACATTAGAAAGCGATAATATGTACATGGATAAGCATGAGACTCCCCCACGAGGCACCTCGTTTTTTATTACCGAGTCATGAGCTCGACTCGATCCCCTCAATACTAATTATCATTGGGGAAGGTGACTTGGTCGAGGTAGTTTAAAGAAGGAACTTCCCCACCAAAGTAGTGCTTCAACCTATGTCCATTCACCTTAAAGTTAGGACCATCATTTTGAGCTAGCTCGGTGGTCCCATAAGGAATCACTTGGGTAATGGTGAATGGACCCGACTAACGGGATTTCAACTTGCCGGAAAAGATTTTCAATCTCGAGTTAAAAAGCAAAACTTGATCCCCAATGTTAAAAACCCTGTTTTTAATTTTTGATCCATGAAACTTTTTGGTTTTCTCTTTATAAATCAATGAATTTTCATAAGAAATGTCCCTCAACTCATCCAATTCATTAAGTTGCATTTTCTGGTGTTTTCCCGCGGTCTCAATGTCACCATTACAATGCTTTAGGTCCCAATAAGCTTTGTGTTCGAGTTCAGTTGGCAAGTGGCAATTCTTCCCATACACAAGCTTATAAGGAGTGCACCCAATGGGCGACATATGAGTGGTACGAAAGGCCCATAAAGCATCGTCTAACTCATCCGACCACGATTGTCGTTTCTCTCCTATCGATCTCTCCAAGATCCTCTTCAACACTCGGTTTGAAAACTTGACTTGCCCACTTGTTTGTGGGTGATAAGCCGTAGAAAGCCGATGTGTAACCCCATATTTCTTTAGAAACCTTTCGAATTGGTCATTACAAAAATGGGTTCCACGATCGCTTATGATTGCACGAGGGGTTCCAAACCGAGAGAACAATTGCTTCAAAAACTTGACTACCACACGAGCATCGTTCGTGGGCAAAGCCTTAGCTTCCACCCACTTAGATAGGTAGTCAAAGGCGACAAGGATGTACTTATTACCATGAGATGATGGGAACGACCCCATAAAATCAATTCCCCAAACGTCAAAAATCTCACACACTTGGATGATATTTTGTGGCATTTCATCATTTTGTGAGGCTTTTCCTTGTCGTTGGCATGAGTCACACGACTTGACAAGTGCATGTGCATCTCAGAAATAGTAGGCCAAAAGAAACCGGCATCAAAGACCTTCTTCGCCGTGAGATTAGCACCATGGTGACCACACGTTGGTCCCTCGTGACAAGCTCTAGGATATTAGAAGTTTCGGTGCCAAAAACACAATGTCGAATAATTTGATCCGCACAAGTCCGAAAGAGGTAAGGATCGTTCCAAAAGTAGAACTTGACGTCACGAAAGAATTTTCGTTTTTGTTGAGTCGTCATACCCTTAATGACGAAGTTGCCCGCATGGTAATTTGCGATGTCCGTAAACCATGGGGTGGACGAGTCTTTCTTAGAATTCACTACACCAAGTGTCTCGAGAGAAAATGTTTCGGTGATTTCCTTGTTCTCGTACACACTTAGGTGAGGATCTTCCAATCGAGAGAGATGATCGGCCGCTAGATTCTCGGCTCCTTTTCTGTCAAGTATTGTGACATCAAAGTATTGTAGGAGGAGAATCCAACAAAGCAATCTCGGCATTGCATCTTGCTTAGGCAAGAGGTACTTGATTGTCGAATGATCCGTATACACTATGCATTTAGTCAAGACGAGATAAGGTCGGAATTTCTCAAATGCATACACCACGGCAAGGAATTCCTTTTCCGTTGTAGTATACTTAAGTTGAGCCTCGGTCATCATCTTGCTAGCATAGTGAATAGGCAAGAAGTTCTTTTCATGACGTTGCCCCAAAACAGCCCCAATAACGGAATCACTTGCATCACACATTAGTTCAAAGGGGAGGTTCCAATTGGGAGCAACAAGAATGGGAGCTTCGGTAAGTTTCCTTTTAAGGATTTCAAAGGATCGTACACACTCTTCGTTAAAGACAAAAGGAGCATCTTTTTCGAGGAGGTGTGTAATGGGTCGAGATATCTTTGAAAAATCCTTAATGAATCGACGATAAAAGCCCGCGTGGCCTAGGAAACTCCTAACTCCCTTGACGGTTTTGGGATGAGGTAATTTGGCGATGACGTCAATTTTAGCTTTGTCTACCTCAATCACCGCTTTCAAAACCTTGTGCCCTAAGACGATTCCTTCCTTAACCATAAAATGACATTTTTCCCAATTGAGCACAAGGTTGGTTTACTCACAACGTTTTAACATATGTTTCAAATTTCCTAAACACGAAGTGAACGAACTACCAAACACGGAAAAATCATCCATAAAGACTTCCATCGTCTTCTCGATCATGTCATGAAAAATAGCCATCATGCACCTTTGAAAAGTTCCTGGTGCATTGCAAAGTCCGAAAGGCATTCTACGATAGGCAAACGTTCCATATGGACACGTAAACGTAGTTTTTTCTTGATCACGAGGATCGATGGGGATTCGGAAGTAACCGGAAAAACCATCTAAAAAGCAATAGAAATCGTTTCCCGCAAGACGCTCCAACATTTGATCCATGAAGTGCAAGGGAAAATGGTCTTTACCAGTGGCGTCATTTAACTTACGATAGTCAATACACACCCTCCAACCGGTCACGAGTCGAGTTGGAATTAACTCGTTGTCATCGTTTGGCCTACAACGGTCATTCCTCCCTTTTTAGGGACACAATGAATGGGACTCACCCAAGGGCTGTCGAAAATAGGGTAAATCATTCCCGCGTCAAGGAGTTTTACAACTGCCTTTTTGATGAATTCGTGAATTTTGAGGTTCACCCTCCTTTGACATTGTAGTGCGGGCTTGTAGTCTTCCTCCATTAAGATTTTGTGGGTACAAAATTTAGGGTCAATCCCCTTAATGTCGGATAATTTCCACGCAATTGCCCCTTTGTGGTCCTTCAAGACATCGATAAGTGCGGTTTTTTCATCATCCGAAAGATCCTTCGCAATAATAAGCGGCAACTTATCGTCTCCTTCCAAGAATAGGTATTCCAGATGAGGAGGAAGATCTTTCAACTCGAGGATTGGTGGTTCCTCGATTGAAGATTTGGGTTCGATACTCATAACCTCCATCGGCGGAGGAAATGGGAAATCGTTAAGAAAATCCTTGATAATTGAAAAGTCCTCATCATTGTCGAGGTCTTCGTTACAAGTACGAGGAACATCAAATTCTTCCAACGTAAAACCACCTCCTTCAAATGAAGTGAAGGATGGTGTCGAATTATCAATAATAGGATCGAGCATAGTGGGATTGCCACTATTTTCTTCATCACCAAAACCTAAAAGTTCTTGTGAAAATTCTTCGCAAACGACATCGATCATATCAATGTAGTTTATGGTTGCGATAGAATAAACATGAGAAAGCTTGGATTTTTGAGTTGCGTTTATAACAAGTTCCTCGTCGTTGAAACGTAAGGTGATTTTCCTTGCATGCACACCAATCAATGCTCTTGACGTATCTAAAAACGAACGACCTAAAATGAGAGGAACTGAGGATCCGTGGGAATATCGGCTACGATAAAGTCTACCGGATAATAGAACTTTCCCACTTTCACAAAAACGTCTTCGACCAATCCACATGCGGGAATCATGGAATGATCGGCCATCTCGATAGACATTCTTGAAGGAGTAAGATTAGGAAGATTGAGCGACTTGAAGATTGCAAGAGGCATCAAATTAATACTAGCACCAAGATCGGCCAAGGCATAGCATTATTCCATATCTTGAATAGCACATGGAATCAAAAATTTACCGGGATCACCGACTTTTTGAGGTATGCGGTTAAGATAAACCGATGAACAACTAGACAATTGTTGTAATTTCTCCTTGTTGTTCAACATACTCTTAAAATTGGCGACAAAACAAGGCATCATAATCAAAGCGTCGACAAAACTTATGTTGAAATGCATATCACGAAACATCTTAATGAAAAGCTCAAATTGGTAGTTGTCACGCTCTTGCAATTTCTCCTTACGAAGTCTCGATGGGTAAGGCAAGGGTGGTGTGGGTTGGGGCATAGGCATAACCTTTGGAATCTCGGGTTCCAATGATAGTAATGGGTCAACCGTAGGTGTGGTTTGAGCGGTACTTCGTGGGATTGGGATATGCTCCTCTTCGACCACCACCTCGGGTTCTTCCTCAATTTCCTCCACCGTAGGAGTAATTGGTTGAGGAGTAGGTTCCTTAAAGGTCTTACCACTTCGTGTGGTAAACACTTTCATCTCTCCCTTCGGGTTTGACACGGTGTTACTAGGAAGACCACCCGAAGTAGAGGCTCTACTCATCATGATAGCATCTAAAAGTCTATTTTCCGTCTTTTTACGTTCCTCCCTATCTTGCTCTTTCTCGGCTTTTGCATTTTGTTCCAACCTAAGTAAGGTTTGTTCAATCTTATGTTGACCTTGTTCTATTTTTTGTTGGTTTTGTTGGAGCCTAACCACATTCCCTTCCAATTTGTTACTTTGAGTTTCAAACTTAGTCTTTAGGTTACTAACATCATTTGCCATGTTTGTGTACCTATCATCATTAGCCTTAAAATAGTTCAAAATCTCCGGTGAAATGTCTTTTGATAATGCATTTGAAAGCCCTTGATTAACATTTTGGAAATCACGATTTTGATTTTGATTTTGCACTTGACTACTAGTCCCTTGATTCCCATTGTTGTAATTGTTACCCTTATAGTTGTTCTTGTAACCACCTTGATTGTTTCGATACTTGTTAGCATTTTGATTTGGTGCAAAACCTGGTGGAGTCAATTGATTAGTGCGGGTAACTTGGACATTTTGGTTATAAGTTCCCGTGGCCGCGTATGCACTCGAAGTGTTACCACTGTTGGTAATGCACTCGGAGAAATCATGACCTCCACCACAATACATATAAGAAACCTCAACCGCTTTAGCCATAGCGGGAGTGGGTTGTTCACCAACTTTAAACTCAATTAACAATCCCTTAAGCTTATCAAAGATTTTGTTTTCCAAATTCGCCTCTATTTGGAAAGCATCGATGGTATGTGACAATGAAGGCGAAGGCGAAGACGAAGTCTTATGAACACTCGATGTGCTACGAGGACTATAGACCTTAGCCCTATTCTCAATGATCAACAATGTTTCCTCGACCGTTTTACACAAAAAATTACCACCCGCGGCGGCATTGAGATAATTTCGCTCATGATCGTTCAATCCATTGTAAAACGTGTCAATTTGATGCAAGTCGGAAAAACCGTGATGAGGACATTCATGCAACATTTCCTTAAACCGATTCCAAGCCGTTGAAAAACTCTCATTATACTCTTGTGAAAACTTTGAAATCTCGTTTTTCAAGTGCGTAGTCTTAGAGGGCGGGAAAAATTGGTTCACGAACTTCGAAATGAGATCCTTCCACGTCATATAGAATTGGGTGGCTCTTTCTCTAACCAATTTTAGCGGGCCCCGCTAAGGAATACGAAAATAGTATCATCTTAATCGAGTCGTTCGAGACGTCCTTAAACTTGCAAGTGGCGGTAAGACGATTGAATTGGCGGATATGATTGTGAGGGTTGTCCTTCTCGTCACCACGAAACTTGTTGTTTTGAATCATGGACAACAAACCCGTCTTAACTTCAAAATTCTCCGCAAGGATGGCGGGAATCACAATAGCCTATCCATAACCCTCGGTGGGTGCTTGAAGTAACTCCATCATAGTACGATTAGCCATGGTTGCTTCTTGTTCTACGATGGGTTCGTCAATAGGAGATTCTTCACTAGAAGGTGTTCCTTCCTTTCGTTTTCTACGTTTTCGTGCACGTCTTGCTTGGTTACGAGTTTGCATAAACGTCGCGTACAACGTGGGGATGAGCAAATAAGATTCTTTTGGGTGTTTTTACTTTTTCAATTTTTTTTGTGCTTTTGATTGTTTTTTACTTTTTTGGATTTTTGTGATGTATTACGTAGACACAAATCTACAAATCTCTCCTCAAATAAAATCTCTCGATTAAAGGAGACTCAAGGAATGAAAACGATCACGTGAAGTGAACGCCTTCGATAACTTTAGAACGTTGGTGGAACACCAAAACGTTTAAGAGGGTTTAATCTTTGAAACCAAGAAAATATATAGATACGTAGATAATAATTTGGTTGGAAAACCCTCGATTAGCCCTTTTTCTCTTAACATGCACAAGCAAGCGGGGAAAACGAGGCGGCGCTAAGCACTTAAGAGCCTTTTTCCCTTAGGTCGTGAAATACAACCGCCTTATACCCACCTTATAGTTTGTGTTAATTAAAATCAAGCTTCTTGAAAGTAATTATCTATTTTGCCTTTTTTCTTTGTTTGAGATTCGAATACAATGATTGAGTGATGAAATCCCAAATCAAGGTTGTGTTTCACACTTTTGGAGTACTTGTGAATTTATTGTGATACGTATACAATATAGTAATAATATTCACACAAAAAACGAAAACCGATAATACGTGTGATTAGAGTGCTAATCACACAATTACTATTTATGAATAATAACAAAAACAAAATTTGTTCAAATCAAAACACAACACGCCTCCCCGGCAGCGGCTCCATTATGATAGTTGTAAAAATACACTTTTGTTCAGGAAAAACAAAGAGTGTAATTAGGGTAAGTAGGACGGTTTAGAAAAACCGTGCACAAATGACCCAAAGGTGAGTTCGTTCTCAAGGAGGCTTAGTGTGTGTGTTAAGAGATGATTAAATGTTTGTGATTAATATTATGAAGAAACAAAGAGAAAATGGTGACGGTTACGAATAAAATTAAACTAAGACGAATGTCGTAAACGTAAAACCGTAAAACGTGACGAAATTTAAAAATTAACCTAAAAATTCCTAAAAAATTACAATAAATCCTAAAAAATGCAATTAGAGTTTACAAAAAAATCAAAAATCACTCAAACCTTTTATTTTATTAAATAATAATTTTTAATACTAATTAAAGCCCAAAAAATCAAATTAATTAACAAAAAGCCCAAAATGAGATTTTTCAAATTGTAAACCTCTAAAATAACTTAATTAAACTAAAAACTATTTTTAAAAAATTTAAAACTAATTAAAACTATTTAAAAATGATTAAAAACTATTAAAATATTAAAATAATCCTAAAAATTAATTAAATGATGAGAAAATTAATTTAAAAGAATTAAAAATCCTAACTTTATGTATTTGACCTAAGAAAAATGAAAAAGTTACAAAAATCCAAAAAAAAAATTTAATAATAAAATAATAATAAAATATTAATAAAAATCTAAAAATTCTAAAAAATTATAGAAACTTGCAAACTACTTTATTTTAACTTAAATAAACAGAAAATGAAAGTGAAATGACCAAATTACCCTTAATGGGCCACCAAATGGGTCAAAAGTCCAAACAAATTACTAAATGGGCTTGTTAAGGCCCAATAAGAAAAATGTTATCCAAATAAGCCCAAAACTTCCAGTCTAGCTTAAAATTTGATTTTAAACACAAAACTCTAAAGGCCCAAAAGCTGAATCAGTGCTTATCACAGCTTAATGAAATTCAACTTATTCTTAATAGGCTTTTTGACCCATTAAGCCATAAGCTAATGCCATAAGCTGAAATTTGACACACATCCTTCTAATGAGATTATAAAGCTGTTTGTAAAAAGAAATTTTGAATAAGCCCAATAAATAAGCCTGAAATAAGCAAAATCTCTCTACAAAAAACGACAAAATAGTCGTTTTCGAGTTCTAGGTTGATTCAGAGCTGATTCTTTTTGCAAAATGTTTTAAATCACTTAACTAAGCTTAATAATCAAAAAGATTTCAAATAAGCACACTGAATAAGCTGGAAAAAGAAATAAGCTGTTTTGAAAAAGAAAAGTCAATTCGTTTTCTAGTCAAACCTAAAAGTCAAAGGCTCAAAAGCTCCAGATTAGTCAAATAGGTCAAATAAGGAAGATTGATTACCAAAACAAAGTTGTTACACAATAGAATAAGCTATTATAGCTTATTAATAAGGTGTTCACAAATTAACACTAGCAGTGGGAAAGGGTTCCCACTGTTTGACTTAATAGACTTGTTGATTTAGAGAGTTCTACTTAGATTCAATGGACAAAAAGGGCACCTTTACAACCAGTGGGTTGTAAGGAGTCACAAACAAGCAACAAATCACAAATATAACCAGCCAAGTTGTACAGTTTAATCAAACAGAATACATATATGACACAAACATGGTATTAAGCAGATTTGGTGATAAATAAGCAATTTGAGCAAAAATAAGCCAACCAAAGTCCACCAAAAGCATACACGAGTTATAACAGACTTAATGAATCACAATTAAACTTGTTTCAAGCAATGGTTCAATGATTAGATCTAGTTATAAGACTGTGTGATTGACTGATGAAAACAGATGAACACAAAGACCTTACTTGCTGAACTACTTGACCACAGATCCAAATTCAAACCCTCAAATCTACTTATCAGGTTACATAAACTTTGTTTTTACAATTTTTAACCCTAGTTTAGCATGCACTCTAGGTGTGTACCAAATTTCAAGTCAAAACCGCCTAAAACAAAGTAGATATACCAAAGATTAAGATTTGATGTTTTTAAGCACAAGTATGGCAGATATCAGTACTCAACCAATTCAATATCAGATACAAACTCAAACCAACCCTTAACACTTACTTAAACTAACATGAAAACCTCAAAACAGACAATCCCAAACAGTCCTTTCACTTTTTAAAACCAAATTTAACAAACCAAATGTGTTTTCAAGACTGAATCAAACTCAAACATGCATCATAACAACATTAATAAACAATAAGAACAAGATTCAAGCCACAAGAACACCACATACAACAACCGAATCACAAAATCACTTAGAACCACTTTTTTGACAGATTTTTGGGAGAAAAAGCTCAGACCTCATGAATATACATCCATACTCACGAATTTATAGCTTATGTGCCTAGCTAAACAAGGCACAAGCTTCCAACAAGCTGCTAAGATCAACAGGGTTAATAATAAACAGATTAATAAAAAAAAAATTAGAAAATGAACTGAATCTTTCCAAGCTTGTTCCCCACTCCTAGAATCTTACCAAACCTAGACCTCACTACACCTAGATAAGTGTCTTATCAGGGTGCTATGATCAATCTAAGGCCCAAAAAGTTCAAGTGTTTAAACTAAGAACTTGTAAAATTTAGGTTTTGGAAAAACTTTTAACAACTTGCAATAAACTTAAAACCAATCTTTCGAACTTCAAAAACACAAACTTAGATCAACAATAACAAGATAATAAGAGTGGCACTTGGATTTCGTCAACAAATTCAAACACTATTTCATTCACTTGAACATAGGATTTACAGAAAAGTGACCAAAGAAAAACCAAGAGCAAACTGAAATGTTGTAACCCTATGCCTTTATATAGGCTACAATGTAAACTAAATTGCTGAATTAAACTAGAAACCCTAGTTGGTGAAATCCCTGAATTGCCCTTGTCGAATTTTGAACTTTCAAGCCATGTGAAGAATTTTTGGACGTTTGTTGATGCTAGCTGGTGAAAAGTTGATCAAAGGGTCCAAATAATGCTTAGGATGAAAGTTGGATTGTGGGTTGTTGATTTCCTGCCAAGTTTTTGTCATCTTCCCCAAAGGTGTATGCAGGGGTATATCATGTGAGCAATGTGGTGTTGTGGCAAAGGGTTTAAGAGTTGGGTTTTGTTTAGTGGATCCTTAATCTCAAATCTGGAAGAGATTAGGGTTTAATTCTCAAAGGTTAGAAAAAAACCCAAATTGTGTTAAGAACATGAAGAACAAGTATTTGATCTGTTTTGCGTTTAAAAAGGGTGTTTAGCGCGTGTTTAACTAATTAAATAAATTAGTTTAAAACCGGTGGTGAGTGGATGGTGATGTGGCATAATGGTGAGTTGTGATTGGATGAAAAGTGTTAGTGGGGCACGTGTCACTTGCTGGTTGGTCTAGGTAAGTTTCATGTCTCCTATATTAAACCCCTCTTCTTTTTTCATTCTTTCATTTCATGTTTAAATCAGCCAAAACAAATTTCCCTTTGTTAATGAAGTTTCATTTTTTAGACTTTGGCCACAAAACTTTTGCAAAGGTATTTCAAGGGCTTGTTTTGTAATATCTTGGTATTTGAAGGGCTGATTTTGGCATTTCTTCATTCTTTAAGGTCTTCACTTGTTTCTTTGTCTTCAAGGAGGACTAAAAGTGACAAGTCTCCAAATTTGAGGGACCATTCTTGCCAATTCTTCAAAGTTGAGGGTCTTTTTTGTAAATTTGACAAACTTTAAGGACCAAACTTGTAATTATGAATAAACAAGGGTATAAAGTGTCAATTCTTCAATAATGAAGGACCCTTCTTATACAATTTTCAATTTTTCAAGGTCTTTTCTTGGAAAATCAACTCTAGGGCCCGGTTAATTGTGCGGCTTCTTTTCCCGTGTTCGTTTTTGCTTGTTTCTTGTGATCTTTTGTCATTTTCTCGATATCCGTATCTAAAATACACATTGAACAAACACGAGTATATATATGGCACTTTTTATGATATTTTCACCGTTTTAAACCCGTCTTGGACGATAAGACTATGTATAAAAGCAGTCTTATCAGTTACCTTACTCTTGATCCATCCACCTATAGAACCTTGGTTGGAAAACTGTTATACCTCACAATTACAAGACCAGGCCTCTCATTTGCTTCTCAGACACTTAGCAAGTTCTCTCACACTTCAAGGCTAACTGACTATGATGCATCCATGAGGGTCCTCATATACATCAAGTTATGTCATGGTCAAGTTTTGTTTTTTCTAACAAACAATAGTCTTTAGTTAACTACAAATTATGATAGTGACTGGGCTAGTTGTCCCATTACAAGGGGGTCAACCAAGCTATGCTATCTTTATGGGTAACGGTCTCATTTCATGGCAATCGAAAAAGCAAACAATGGTTCTGAACTGGAATACAGAGCTTTGGTAAATAGCACTTGTGAGATTTCATGGCTTAAATGTTTTCTACAAGACTTCAATGTTATAGTGCCTACACCTTCTTTTGTAATGTGTAATAGTGCCTACACCTTCTTTGGTATAGTGCGATAATGCTTGTACAATTTCCCTTGCCAACAACTCAATTCATCATGCAAGAATCAAACATTTTGGAATTGACTGCCATTTTGCGAGCGACAAAATAAAACAAGGTCATATTTCTCCCTGCTTTGTTCCTTCTAAGCCCCAAGTGGCAAGCATTTTTACAAAGGGCTTGAATAGATTTCTCCATTACAATTGCCTATCCTAGTTGCATTTGTGATGCCTACACAATACCAACTTGCGGAGAGGATAAAGTGGATATTACACTACAACAAAATCAAGGTTTATGGTCGGACCTAATTTAGGGTCGAAATTTTCGACCCTAAATTAAGGTGGGGGCCCACAATTTTTCAACCCAAAAGGGATGGTCAAAAAGCAGGTGGGGCCCAAAAATTTAGGGTCGAAATTTCGACCCTAAATTTAAAATTTTAAATAATTTTAATTTATGTATTATATAATATATTTTTAATAATTAAAAATAATTTTAAAAGAATTTATTTTTAAATTTAATATTTTAGGGTCGAAATTCGACCCTAAATTAAAAAATTTAAATAATTTTAATTTATGTATTATATAATATATTTTTAATAATTAAAAATATTTTTAAAAAAATTTATTTTTAGTATTTAATATTTTAGGGTCGAAATTTCGACCCTAAATTTAAAATTTTAAAAAAATTTCACCAAAAATTTAAAATTTCACACCAAAAATTTTCACGAAAAATTTAAAAAATTCGCGGTTTATATTTAGGGTCGAAATTTCGACCCTAAATTATTAAATATAATTTTAAAATTTTCTTTTAGTCTGAATGCTTTTAAAATAATGCTTTCAATGGTAATGTGTTTTAATTGAAAAAAATATTTTTTTTCATAATTATTAAAATAAATTTTGAATTATTATTATTATTATTATTATTATACTTATATATAACGTATGTAACTTTTTTGTTAGAAGATACGAACAAAACGCCTAACGATACATTTTATTCGATACGGGGACTTAAAGTCATTAGACTTTACGAACGGTTACGACGTTTATATAATAAAAATGAGACATTTATAAAACAAATATTTATTTATTCCAAATATTACATAAAACCTTTTATAATATCACATGGGAGACTTACAGACAAACACTCCTAAACATAATTTTATTTGTCACGTACACTTAAACACGCGCTTAATTAAACATGGATATTACTACGATATTAGACTCGTAAACACGGAGCCTTTATTTATGAGTTTGAGCAAAGTTTAATGAAGGAATTCGTTAAGACTGTGTCTCTTTTAATCTAACTAATAATTGTTGTTCAGATAGAATAAGAACCATACTAACACATGTTGTTGTGTATAATGATGCTTCTGCATCTTTTATGGTTTTTGTGTTTGAAATGTACTTGTATGTTTGTATGAATAAAAAAGGCTCATTTATTTATGAGTTTGAGCAAAATTTGATTGAAGTAAAATGCTTTTGACTGAACTTTTAACTGCAAAACCTAACACAACAGACTTAAACTAAATTTTGTGACTCAAACAAACTAAATTCTCACAATAATTCAAGCTAGAATACTAATTACTCACAGAACCAAACACTCCTAAACATAATTTTATTCGTCACAGACACTTAAACACGCGCTTAATTAAACATTGATATTACAACGATATTAGACTCGTAAACACGGAAAAAACACATCACAAACTAGTTCAAACTAAGGTTCCCCATGTCATCGTAAAGGTCGTGAAGTAGTGCAGCTGAATCCAATGTGTGCCTATCGGAGTTGCGGTACAACTCTATCGTACGCTCAAGTACCATTATCATTCCATTCAAGCGCACACAGTTTGCACACGCTGAAGAGCTTGGAGAAGAAACTGGAATCGTTGAAGGTCTGGGAGAAGAGCTTGGAGGAGAAAAGCTCGTTGAAGGTCTTGAAGAAGAGCTTGGAGGAGAAAAGCTCATTGAACCTCCAAGAGAATTGATTAGTAGTTGGACGCGTTCGTCTTTCCATAAAAAAATTTGCATCCATATGAAACTGGAGGTTGAACCCGTGAACGTGGACAAGCATAGTACAGTTTACCAAAGTTTTCAGTTGTCCACGATTCTCGAAGAACTACATCTCCATGTCCACACCTGCACGGAAAAGCTTCATGCTTCGACATGTACATAATAACAATTTGTTTATGATGATAAGTGTGTGTGATCTGCTGGTGGTTGTGATGATAAGGAGTGTGTGTGGTTCTCTTTTTATGCTAAAAAGTGAGGGAAATTGTTAACATTTTCCCTCCAATGTTTTCCCTCCAATGTTTTCCCGCCAAGGTTTTCCCTCCAGTGTAATACGATACCCTATTGACTCATATCATGTAATACGATACCATATTGACTCATATCATGTTATACGATACCATATTGACTCATATCATGTAATACGATACCATATTGACTCATATCATGTAATACAATACCATATTGACTCATATCATGTAATACGATACCATATTGACTCATATCATGTAATACGATACCATATTGACTCATATCATGTAATACGATACCATATTGACTCATATCATGTTATACGATACCATATTGACTCATATCATGTTATACGATACCATATTGACTCATATCATGTAAGACGATACCATATTGACTCATATCATGTAATACGATACCATATTGACTCATATCATGTTATACGATACCATATTGACTCATATCATGTAGTACGGTACCATATTGACTCATATCATGTAGTACGGTACCATATTGACTCATATCATGTAATACGATACCATAATGACTCATATCATGTTATACGATACCATAATGACTCATATCATGTTATACGATACCATATTGACTCATATCATGTTATACGATACCATATTGACTCATATCATGTAATACGATACCATATTGACTCATATCATGTAATACGATACCATATTAACTCATATCATGTAATACGATACCCTATTGACTCATATCATGTAATACGATACCATATTGACTCATATCATGTAATACGATACCCTATTGACTCATATCATGTAATACGATACCATATTGACTCATATCATGTAATACGATACCATATTGACTCATATCATGTAATACGATACCATATTGACTCATATCATGTTATACGATACCATATTGACTCATATCATGTAATACGATACCATATTGACTCATATCATGTAATACGATACCATATTGACTCATATCATGTAATACGATACCATATTGACTCATATCATGTTATACGATACCCTATTGACTCATATCATGTTATACGATACTATATTGACTCATATCATGTAATACGATACCATATTGACTCATATCATGTAATACGATACCATATTGACTCATATCATGTAATACGATACCATATTGACTCATATCATGTTATACGATACCCTATTGACTCATATCATGTTATACGATACCATATTGACTCATATCATGTTATACGATACTATATTGACTCATATCATGTAATACGATACCATATTGACTCATATCATGTAATACGATACCATATTGACTCATATCATGTTAATATTTTATATAATAATTTAGTAATTATAAACTCTATTTATTAATGTTTTAAAACATTTTAAAATTAAAATTATTCTCGTTTCGAAATTGACTATTTTAAAACGTAATTATTGTAATTTATAAAATAAATTTACATAAATAAAATATATTAATGATACTTATTAATTTTTTATATAAATAGAATAATTTGTTAATATTTTGTATAAATAATTTAGTAATTATAAACTCTATTTATTAATGTTTTAAAACATTTTAAAATTAAAATTATTCTCGTTTCGAAATTTACTATTTTAAAACGTAATTATTGTAATTTATAAAACAAATTTACATAAATAAAATATATTAGTGATACTTATTAATTTTTTATATAAATAAACTAATTTGTTAATATTTTATATAAATAATTTAGTAATTATAAACTCTATTTATTAATGTTTTAAAACATTTTAAAATTAAAATTATTCTCGTTTCGAAATTTACTATTTTAAAACGTAATTATTGTAATTTATAAAATAAATTTATATAAATAAAATATTTACTATTTGTGATACTTATTAATATTTTAATTTATAAAATAAATTTATTATTAGTGTGATACTTATTAATATTTTATATAAATAAAATAATTTGTTTATATTTTATATAAATAATTTAGTAATTTAAAACCTCTATTTATTGATTTTTTTAAAACATTTTAAATTTAAAACTATTATAGTTTCGAAATTTAGGGTCGAAATTTCGACCCTAAATTTGGCACTAAAACTTTTAACTTTCAAAAAATTTCACGAAAATTTTAAAATTTCATACCAAAATTAAAAATTCGCGGTTTATATTTAGGGTCGAAAATTAGGGTCGAAAATTTCGACCCTAAATTTTAGGGTCGGAAATTTCGACCCTAAATTCTATCCACAACTTATCCCACAAAACATCATTCATTCTTCATCTTCAATAAAAAAAACGGGAGCTATCACCACCACCACCATTCCCACTCCGAACATCATTCATTCATTCTTCACCAATCCGTCCCACCACCACCACTCCTTCCCATCACCACCACTCGTCCCACCCATCACCACCACCACCAATCCGTCCCACCCATCACCACCACCACCAATCCGTCCCATCCATCACCACCACCACCAATCCGACCCACCCATCACCACCACCACCATTCCGTCCCACCCATCACCACCACCACCAATCCGACCCACCAATTTATATAAAGGTAATTTGTTTAAATTTGTTTAAATTTGTTTAAATTTGTTTAAATTTGTTATAATGATAATGATAATTTGTTTAGTTTGTTATAATGATAATGATAATGATAATGTCGGCAGCAATACCACCACCACCACCGACGGCAGCAATACCACCACCGACGGCAGCAATAGCAACCACCACCGCCGGCGGCAGCAGCACCACCACGGCAGTAGCAGCAGTAGCTAGCCACTTATACTAAAGGTGGGTGTTTATTTTTCTTATATTAAAACGTATGAGCTAATTTTTTAGTAGTTTTTGGCTTATTTTGGCTTAATTGATTTCGGGTTATATTTAGGCTTAGTTGATTTCGGATTATATTTAGGCTTAGTTGATTTCGGCTTATTTAGGTTTAGTTGATTTAGGCTTAGTTGATTTCGCTTAGTATTTATATATAGTTGATTCGGCTTAATTCTTTTAGGCTTAATGGATTTCGGCTTAATTTTTTTATATGTTTATCGTAGCCAAGACCCGAGTCATAGCCGAGATCCGAATTCCTGAGTCACAGTCGCATAAAAGGTAATGTTTTTTTTTTGAAATTGTTTTAGTGTTTGTTTCAAATTGGATAAAATCTCGGAAACCAACTAATTTAGATTTTTTTATTTTATGTTTGTGTTTGGTTAGCATCAGGACAGTCGGGACAAGTTCCTCATCCGGACCTTTTTTTCTATCTTTCCATCTTTGTTTATTTCAGCCGTGACCGAGGTGTGTAATTAATATTATGCATAGGTTTATTATATGTAAGAATCATTCGCTCAAGGAAGGAACGAATATGTAAGAATCGTTATAGTTTTTGTGATCATTTAAAAGTTTTATATTGTTTATTTGTATCTTGTTATTAATTTTTTTTTGGTAAAGATCTTGTTATTAATTTATTTGATATTGTACAGAAAGTCAAGCATGGGGCTTACGAGGACCTTATACAAACTTGGAAGAGGGCACGCACAAACAAGAATGGCATTATGTCCGAGGAAAATCAAGACAGATATGTAAGTAATTTAATTTATACATGCTTTAATAACATATTTTTATTTGTTTTTAACTTCTTTTTTTCTCTTTCTTTTTCACAGTCAAAAATGATGGCCATAAAAGAAGCGATTTCTTGCGGTGCTGAGCAGTACAAAAGTGATCAAGAAATAATTAATCTAGTAAGTCCGAGCCGCAACACTCAAAATATCGTTGACAGGGGCAGGAAGTTGTCGGGTGGTAGTACCTCATATGGATGTGGGAGTAGTTCTTATAGTGAGGGAGTAACTCGAGAACAACTCTCGGAGGTACTTAGGATTCATGAGCAAGAAAAAGAGCTGTTGAGGAAGCAAACCGAGGAGGCGCAGCAACGGGCTAATTTGGCCCATATGTATGCTAGTGTGGCGCACCAAAATGCTGAGGTAAACAACGCCCGCCTAAGTCATTTAATTTCTCATTATACTTCACATGTGGGTCGAGGGTATACCGGACCTAATAACCCTTTTGTACCGCCACCCCAATTCTCTTTTATGCCTGGCATGTCTCAGTTCCCTGGTATGCCTCAGTTCCCTGGTATGCCTCAGGTCCCTGTTATGCCCCAGTCCCGTGGTATTCCTCCCCCTCCTGGATTTCCATATAATGCTCCACTCAACCCACTCCAACCTCCATTTACCCAAAATAACAGTTTCAACAACTGTAATCGACCCGTTGTCAACACCACTGGCCCCTCGAGTTCTAACTCTCGGGAAAGTCCCAACTATACCGTCAGCCTAAATCCTCATCAAAATGATACTCGGACCGTCGACGAGTTGGCTCAAGATCTTGAGAATGCCAACAACATGTCCGATAATGAGCTAATTAACTCGGATGCTGATGAGGGGGATGATGATCAGGCCGAGGACTATTCAGATTAGGAGTTGTTGTTGGTTTTAGACTTTTTATTTTGTGTAATAATTTAAGACTTGTTAAATTGTGAAACATGGATTTATTGTGATGTGTAATAATTTTAGACTTGTTACATTTGTGAAATAAGGATTTGGTGAAATGTATTCTAACGTTTTGGCTATTTAACGTATTGTAAATTATTAGTATTGTACTGTTTAGTGATTTGTAATATTGTGGATTTGTTGAAATATAGATTTTT
Organism: Glebionis coronaria; assembly: GCA_025667525.1. NCBI lineage: Eukaryota > Viridiplantae > Streptophyta > Magnoliopsida > Asterales > Asteraceae > Glebionis > Glebionis coronaria. The sequence continues at coordinate 444,319,984 of CM046876.1, read as the reverse complement.
TCCCGGAAAAAATACCGGAAAAAAATCTGGAAACAAGCTGCTCAATGCAGTTTTTTTTTTTGCCCAGGCACCATTTAGGGTCGAAATTTCGACCATAAACTTTTAGTTAGGGTCGAAATTTTGACCCTAAACTTATAGTTAGGGTCGAAATTTCGACCCTAAGACTTAGGGTCGAAATTTTCGACCCTAAATTTTGACCCTAATTATTACCTGCACACATGATTCTGCAAAAAAAATTAATATAAAATGTTTAGGGTCGAAATTTTCGACCCTAAACTTGAAAAACTTTTCGACCCTAATTTAATAAAATAAAATAAAAAAAACGTTTTCACAATGTTTTTCTAAATTACACGTGGATAATATTTAGGGTCGAAATTTTCGACCCTAAATTTGAAAGAAGATTTCGACCCTAATTTAATAAATTAAAAAAAAAAACTTTTTCACAATGTTTTTTTAATTTACACGTGGATAATATTTAGGGTCGAAATTTTCGACCCTCAATTACAAAGTGTTTCGACCCTCAATGTTGGTCAAAAACTTTGCTGAAAAGTGGTGGGCCCCATTTTTTCGACCCTAAATTACATAGGGTATTTCGACCCTAATTTTTTAGGGTCAAAAGTGTTGGGTCGAACGGTTAGGGTCGAATATTTCGACCCTAAAATTTAGGGTCGAATTCCCTTTGTATTTAGGGTCGAAATTTTCGACCCTAAACCATGATTTTGTTGTAGTGATTTAAGCTAACCCAAACACTCCTTGTGTGCAGCCTGCAGCTAAACAAAATACGCCTGCCGCTTCTACAACTCAAGTGCAGAGTATATAGAGATTGTCTAAACCACCCAAGATGAAGATATTACTTAATAGATGCTTAGTTCAATATGCTAGAATGTAGTTTGTAGTTTACAGTTTGTAGTATGATGTATGTTAATGAATTTATCCACAATTTACTTCACTATGTGTTTTTACACACACTCTCTCTCTCTTTCAACAGATGTACACACACATTTAACATTTTGTAACTTGTAACATTCGTGTTTTCTTGGTATAGTTCTTCTATGCGTTATCTATATAACATGCATCATATATTTTACACAGTTTAAACAAAAAGCCTTAAAATTTTATGAGAAAAATTTATATATGTAAATATGCTTAGTATGTGTAAACATAATTGTATATGCACTTATGTTAATTTAAAAATGAACGAGCTAAAACTAACTATGCGTTTTCAAGATAGCGTACGCCGATTTTGAATTGAGGTCTAAACGAGCCAAGCTTTGTCCGGCCTGTTCATACAGAGAATCTCAATCCTAACTACAACATACAATACTATAAGACATTAATATCGAATTCATATAACACATAATACATTGACATATTGTTCTACCAAATGACATTAATATTGAAGTTCATATGAAAGACAAAACAAATTAAACTAAACATTACAATCACAATACGAGTTTAACTAGAAAGCAAAAGAGAAACACGAATTCTTATTTCTCGTTAACTTGGAAGTTATAGGGTTGGGAATAACACAGAATTAAACACCTCGAACCCTACTTTGGAGAAACCACCTTCGCCCCACTCTTCACCGTATGTATTTTTAATCTCGCAGTAATGTTTCCCATCAGTAAGGGTATTTACTCCCACTATCAAGACCGAATGCTCTGGTCCGTATAACTCCATAGCATGCTTAAGACTTTTAGGTTCTTCAGGATGCTTAAACGGGTTATTATTCACTGAACACTCACGTGCAAATTTCCCATCTATGAAATCAGTACCCATGCATAGAATCCCAACACATGGGTATTTCGGCCCGTCGGGACCAAAGTTATCTATTAGCTTTGGTTTGATAAGGGCCCTTTTTGAAAAGTCGATTATCTCTATGCTCGAAATTCTGTAACGTAGTCTCCAGTCTTCCCTCTGATAATGTTTCTTACCAAAGTCCCGTATCTCTCGTCCAAGACGTTCATATGGATAGGTCTGGTTGGTTTCGAGCCCGAGATATTTGTTGGTACAATAAGCTATTGACTGCGGCACCGAACTAACACACCCATCCACCATGGGCATGCATGACAGGTATAGGCCGATATACAGAAGGTTTCCTGACATTCGGAGTACCGTACCAGTCATATCCGCCATCGCCAACAAGTGACAATGATTTTCAAACCACTGCCTAGTTACTTCGAGCGTAAACTGTTTGCATGAGCCTTCCATTTGTCTCTACATGTGCCACAACAATTTCATTATTAAGACATGAAATGATAAAATTAAACTAATTAGTAATTAGCAAAACAAAACTTTGCAAAAGAAACTCCTAATTAAACACTTCTTATTTCTCTATACGCTTGATGTGATTAAAGACAGCCATTTACTTGAACTTAGACATATACTAGGAAATTAAAGTTTTGCAACTAACTGTGCACATCCGACACTTAACATACATTGCATAAGCAGTATAAGACAGGATATAGGAAAAAGACTAAAAGGAAAAAATATATACAAAAATAACGTACTTAACAAATCAAAGATGTGTAAAAAAACTATACATGTCAAGCTATAATATATATATATATATATATATATATATATATATATATATATATATATATATATATATATATATATATATATATATATATATATATATATATAGATGTGAGGCACTACAACAAAACAAGTGTTTAGGGTCGACATTTTTCTAGGGTCGACTTAGTCGTCCCTAGATTAAGGGGGGACCCACCACTTTAACAACAAATTCTTGGTCAAAAGGGCTGTGGGTAAAAGTGGGGACCACAAAACCTAGGGACGACTTAGTCGTCCCTAGGTTAAATAAACTTATTTTTCCCTTTTTAAATCTTTTTTATATATTTAAAATTAATATAAATATTTTTTATTTAAAAAGTTTAAAATGAAAGTGGGGACCAGAAAACCTAGGGACGACTTAGTCGTCCCTAGGTTAAATAAACTTATTTTTTCCGTTTTAAATCTTTTTTATATATTTAAAATTAATATAAATATTTTTTATTTAAAAAGTTTAAAATGAAAGTGGGGACCAGAAAACCTAGGAACGACTTAGTCGTCCCTAGGTTAAATAAACTTATTTTTTTATCTTTTTTATTTATTTAAAATTAATATAAATATTATTTAAAAAAACGTTTAAAAAACGTATAAATATAAATAATTTTAAAATTAAATTATTTAAAATTACTTTATACATATTTAAAAAAATATATATATTTAGTTAAAAATAACTTTATACCTATTTAAAAAAAAACTTTATATATATTTAAAAAAAATTTATATATTTAGAAAAAAAATTATACATATTTAAAAATAACTTTATACATATTAAAAAAACTTTATACATATTTAAAAAAAATTTATACATATTTAGAAAAAAAAGTATACATATTTAAAAAGAACTTTATACATATTTAAAAAAAAACTTTATACATATTTAAAAAAAACTTTATACATATTTAAAAAAAACTTTATACATATTTAAAAAAAACTTTATATTTATTTAAAAAAAACTTTATACATATTTAAAAAAACTTTATATTTATTTAAAAAAAACTTTAGATATATATTTAACACTTAAACACGCGCTTAATTAAAAATATATATTACAACGATAATAGATTCATAAATAAGAAAAAAAACATCACAAACTAGTTAAAACTAAACGTACAGATTAACACATAATAATAAAATACAAATTAACACATTAAAATAACAAATAGATTACTACTCAAAGCTAAGATTTTCCATATCATTTAAAAGCTCATGAAGTATTGCAGCCGATTGACATGCGTGGTCTTCAGGATGCCTTTCCATTTCTAGTCTTGTCTCTAGCATCTTTATCTTTAGATCTTTGATCTTGCAATTAGAGCACTCAGTTGGTGCAGATTGAGAAGGACCTGTATAAGAACTTGGATGTGAACCTTGAGGTGTTGAAGATCCAGGGGAAGATCTTATACGGAGTTCGAGATCAAAATCATCCTTCCATTTAAAATATTTACATCCATAATCATTTGTTTTTGGCTGTTACAAAGTAAACAAATAACATGACATGTCATTTTAATAATCACACGTATTACATAACTAAAACATTTGATTGTTTACCTTCGAAAGAGGACACGCATAGTAAAGTTTACCAAAGCTATGAGGTTGATGTGACTGTCTCAACACAATATATCCCTTTCTACATGTACATTTATAAGCTTCAAGCGGATCCATATTATGCAAAATCGGGTGGTGGTGGTGGTGAGTTTGGTATGAGAGGATAAGAGTTTGTGAGGATAAGAGCTACCATAAATAAAGATAAAAATTTAGGGTCGACACATTTAGGGACGACTTAGTCGACCCTAGCTTTCCCGCCAACATTTTCCCGCCAGCATTTACCGCCAACATTTCCCGCCAATATTTGGAATCACTGGTTGAACCTATAACGTATAATCCTAACATATGGACTCGTCGGTTGAACCTATAACGTATAACCGTAACATATGGACTCGTCGGTTGAACCTATAACGTATAACCCTAACATATGGACTCGTCGGTTGAACCTATAACGTATAACCCTAACATATGGACTCGTCGGTTGAACCTATAACGTATAACCGTAACATATGGACTCGTCGGTTGAACCTATAACGTATAACCGTAACATATGGACTCGTCGGTTGAACCTATAACGTATAACCCTAACATATGGACTCGTCGGTTGAACTTATAACGTATAACCCTAACATATGGACTCGTCGGTTGAACCTATAACGTATAACCCTAACATATGGACTCGTCGGTTGAACTTATAACGTATAACCCTAACATATGGACTCGTCGGTTGAACCTATAACGTATAACCGTAACATATGGACTCGTCGGTTGAACCTATAACGTATAACCCTAACATATGGACTCGTCGGTTGAACCTATAACGTATAACCCTAACATATGGACTCGTCGGTTGAACCTATAACGTATAACCGTAACATATGGACTCGTCAGTTGAACCTATAACGTATAACCCTAACATATGGACTCGTCGGTTGAACCTATAACGTATAACCCTAACATATGGACTCGTCGGTTGAACCTATAACGTATAACCCTAACATATGGACTCGTCGGTTGAACCTATAACGTATAACCCTAACATATGGACTCGTCGGTTGAACCTATAACGTATAACCCTAACATATGGACTCGTCGGTTGAACCTATAACGTATAACCCTAACATATGGACTCGTCGGTTGAACCTATAACGTATAACCCTAACATATGGACTCGTCGGTTGAACCTATAACGTATAACCGTAACATATGGACTCGTCGGTTGAACCTATAACGTATAACCCTAACATATGGACTCGTCGGTTGAACCTATAACGTATAACCCTAACATATGGACTCGTCGGTTGAACCTATAACGTATAACCCTAACATATGGACTCGTCGGTTGAACCTATAACGTATAACCCTAACATATGGACTCGTCGGTTGAACCTATAACGTATAACCCTAACATATGGACTCGTCGGTTGAACCTATAACGTATAACCCTAACATATGGACTCGTCGGTTGAACCTATAACGTATAACCCTAACATATGGACTCGTCGGTTGAACCTATAACGTATAACCCTAACATATGGACTCGTCGGTTGAACCTATAACGTATAACCCTAACATATGGACTCGTCGGTTGAACCTATAATGTATAACCGTAACATATGGACTCGTCGGTTGAACCTATAACGTATAACCCTAACATATGGACTCGTCGGTTGAACCTATAACGTATAACCGTAACATATGGACTCACCGGTTGAACGTATAACGTATAACCGTAACATATGGACTCATCGGTTGAACCTATAACGTATAACCCTAACATATGGACTCGTCGGTTGAACCTATAACGTATAACCCTAACATATGGACTCGTCGGTTGAACCTATAACGTATAACCCTAACATATGGACTCGTCGGTTGAACCTATAACGTATAACCCTAACATATGGACTCGTCGGTTGAACCTATAACGTATAACCCTAACATATGGACTCGTCGGTTGAACCTATAACGTATAACCCTAACATATGGACTCGTCGGTTGAACCTATAACGTATAACCCTAACATATGGACTCGTCGGTTGAACCTATAACGTATAACCCTAACATATGGACTCGTCGGTTGAACCTATAACGTATAACCGTAACATATGGACTCACCGGTTGAACGTATAACGTATAACCGTAACATATGGACTCATCGGTTGAACCTATAACAAATTAAGTATAACGTATATTTTAATATTAATTATAATAATTTATTTTGATTTTTATTATTAATTTTATTACATATAGGGAAGATATAATGCAAAAATCTCTTGAAAAACACTTAGGGACGACTTTGTCGTCCCTAAATATCAAAGGATGTCGTCCCTAAAAAACCCTCCAAAAACACTTAGCCAAATTTTGTAAAACTTGAAAAATTTGGGAAAATTTTAAATAACCCGCTTTGGGTTTGAGGTTCCCGGTTTACACCTAGGGACGACTTAGTCGTCCCTAGGTTACATAAGTCGTCCCTAGGTCTCAGTAATAAACGAAAAAAAAAATTATTTATAATTAACCTAGGGACGACTAAGTCGTCCCTAGGTTACATAGAGAGGGTCGTCCCTAGGCGTCATTTCCAGTAACTTACCTTATCTTTCTTTCCTCCATATCTCTCTCATTATCTCTAGCTACACCAAAAAAAAACCGGGCACCAACTTCATCTTCATCCGAGCACCATCTTCATCCGAGCACCAATCCATCCGAGCACCACCACTTCATCTTCATCTTCATCTCCACCACCACCACTTCACCTCCATCCAACCATCCAAACCTCCACCGCCACCGCTTCACCTCCACCGCCACCACTTCACCTCTATCCGCTTCACCTCCACCGCCACCATTCATGAATTTATATATATTTCCCAGTTAAGGTATTTGATTTTGAATTATATATATTTTTAATTTTGATTAATTTTTGTAGTTTAATTTTTGTAGATTAATTGATTAATTTTTAGTTTAATTGTTAAAAGGTGTTTATTTTTCTAGTTTAACCACCGGACCACCACCAGTCAACCACCGGACCACCACCAGTCACGGCAGCAGTCACGGCAGCATCAACCACCCACCACCACATTTTGTTTAATTTTGTTTTTTAAAGGTAAATGATTTTTTTTAATCTATTAATTTTGTTTAAATTTGTTTATGTTTAATTATTATTAATGTTTATGTTTTATTTCCTAGCACTGCCGTCACCACCACCACCACTGCCGTCGCAGCAGTAGCCACCAACACCGACAGCCGTAGCCACCACCACCGGCAGCAGTAGCCACCACCACCACCAAAGGTTATTTTGGCTTATGATTTCGGATTATATTTAAGCTTAATTGATTTAGGCTTAGTTGATTTCGGCTTAATATATATATATAATTGATTTCGGCTTAATTGATTTAGCATTAGTTGATTTCCGTTGTATATAGTGCTTAATATATATATAGATGATTTCGGCTTAATTGATTTAGGCTTAATAGAATTCGGGTTATATATGGCTTGATATTTATATAGGGATTCGGGTTAATATTTAGGCTTAATATGAAATAGGCATGAGTTTAATTTTTTTTTATATGTTTCTCGTAGCCGAGACCCGAGTCACAGTCGAAGGGAACCGAGTCACAGCCAAGAACTGAGACCCGTGTCACAGCCGAAAAAAGGTAATGTTTTTTTTTTAAATTGTTGTGGTGTTGTTTGTTTCAAATTAGAAATTTTTTTGGAAACCAACTAATTTAGGTTTTCTTTATTTTATGTTTGTGTTTGGTTAGCACCAGGACAGTCGGGACAACTTCCTCATCCGGACCTCTTTTTCTATCTTTATATCTTTGCTTATTCCAGTCGTGACCGAGGTGTGTAATTAATATTATGCATATGTTTATTATATTATATATATATGATATATGATTGTTAGTCTTTGTAGTAAATAATTTTAGGAATATTTTAGGATTTTATCGATTAACTTCGGAAAATTCCCGTCCGAAGTTAATCAACCTATAGAAAACCCGTCCGAAATTAATTTATTAGGAATTAATTTCGAAAAGTCCCCTGTTTGGGACTGCTTTTTGATGTTTCGTCTCATTTAGGATATGAATGCGTATAACTGGTTTATTATTTGAGATGATTTCGACAGTGTTTCTCCTTTACTCCTACGAATATGTCTTTAAACACATATTTGGGGAGTAGAGGGGAAATGCTGCCGAAATTTACTCAAATAGTAAACCGGTTATACGCATTCATATATGGGACGAAACATTCAAAAGGTGGGTTAGGATTGCCTTCCATAGTTGCACTAGGAAGATAAAAAAGAGTTCATATTCATTTTGTTAGTATGACATTTTACGTATAAAAAAAATAATTTATCTGAGTATGTTTATTTGCAACGCAGTTATGACAATTGATAAGAGTTGGACCACTGTAAACAATCGTAATTCCAATGAGTTTTTAGATGGTCTTTTTGGATTCATCCAGGATTGTGAGAAATTTTTGCACCCCATCTCACAAAAGCTCCGTTGCCCATGTAGTCATTGTTGTAACCGTGAAAAGTTGGTTACCCTCGGCCAACTTGAGGCACACATATCCAGATTCGGGTTTGACAAACATTACACCACTTGGATATATCACGGTGAACCAATTCTTCCGTTACCTCCACTATTACCACATTCACCTGATCGAATTCACATGGATGCGTTCTTCGAAGATATTTCTGCAAATAATATTCCAAATCCACCATCTGAAACTCCACCCTCTCAAACTCCACCAACTCAAACAACCGGTCCTCAACCAACCCAAACATCGGGTCCTAGTAACGAGTTTGAAGAGTTACTCGCTAGGTCTGCCCAAAAGTTGTACCCGGGTTGTGATATGACCACATTGGAATTTACATCAGAGATTTCGCACATCAAGGTTTTACACAAAATAACTGATGCCGGGTTTAACAAAATTCTAGCTCTTCTCCAAAAGGCATGTTCCCCTAGTAAAGGATACAATTTCCCGTCTTCATACTATGAAATAAAAAAGACATACAAAAAGATCGGGTTAGGATACGAATCGATCCATGCTTGTATAAATGATTGTTTTTTATATTGGGGATCACCGGAAAACAAGGAGAGGCAAACTTGTCCAATCTGTAACGCGAGCAGATGGAAAAACCCAAAGAAGAAAAAGGGGACGCAATTAGTTGCCAACAAGGTGGTGCGTTACTTTCCGATAACACCTAGACTACAACGTATGTTCAACACAAAAGACATAGCAAAGTGGATGACTTGGCATGCGACCGGACAGTCTAAGGAAGACGGTAAAATGAATCACCCCTGTGACGGCAAAGCATGGAAATATTTTGACATGATGAAACCTGAGTTCTCTTGTGACCCTAGAAACGTTCGATTAGGGTTGGCTGCTGATGGTTTTAATCCTTATGGCATGATGAGCCAAACTTACAGCATGTGGCCGGTTATATTGACAACATACAACACACCACCGTGGATGTGTTTGAAAGAAACTTCTTTAATGTTGACGATGTTAATTCCCGGCCCTAAATCAGCTGCAAAGGACATTGATGTTTACTTGCAGCCTCTAATTAAAGAACTCAAAGATTTATGGGAGGGAGTCTGGACGAAAGACGCTGCTACGGGTACTCATTTCAAAATGAAAGCGGCGGTTTTATGGACCATCAATGATTTTCCAGCTCGAGGTAGTTTGTCTGGGTGGACTGGGCAAGGGTACCTCGCATGCCCTACTTGTAATGTTGACACTCCATCGATGCGTATCAACAGCAAAATCGTTTATGTTGGTTACAGAAGATGGTTAAGAACAAATCATCCAGATCGGAAAAAATCCAAGGAATTCTACGGTTTTCCCGAAAATAAGCCTAAACCAAGAAAGTTTTCAGAACTTGATATTCAATTGCAGATTAGTAAAGTCTTTAAACGTAAACCGGGGAAACATAAACCAATTCTCAAAGAGAACCGCCCCAAAAATCGAGATGTTGAATTGAACTGGAGTAAGCGTTCTATCTTTTGGGATCTTGAGTATTGGCCCTTTCTTCTACTAAAACACTGTTACGATGTCATGCACATCGAAAAGAATTTCCTTGAGGCTTTACTGAATACCCTGTTACAGAACGACAAATCCAAAGACACGCCAAAGGCAAGGCTAGACTTAGAAAAAATGGGAGTTCGAAAGGAGTTGTGGTTAGTTAAAAAAGATAACGGGAAGTTCGATAAGCCTCATCCAAAGTTCTCTTTCACTCCAGAAAAAAGAAAACTTTTTTGTAAATTCATTAAAGGAGTCAGACTACCTGATGGCTTTGGATCCAACTTCAAGAAAAAAGTGACCGCTGATGATGACAATATAACGAACTTGAAATCTCATGACTGTCATATAATGATGTATCGGTTACTTCCTTATGGAGTGCAACAATACTTGCCCAAAGACGTTGCAAAACCTATAATCGACATTTGCTTATTCTTTAAGCAACTTTGTGCTCGAAGTTTGACTGTGCAGGACATGAAAGAAGCTAAAAACAAATTGATCATTATGATGGTTAACTTAGAGCAAATCTTTCCTCCTGCTTTTTTCGACATAATGACTCATTTGGTTATACATCTACCCGATGAGGCTATTCTAGGTTCCGTTACTCGCGGCAGGTGGATGTATCGATTTGAAAGATACATGAAAAAGCTAAAGAATTATGTACGAAATAAAGCAAAGCCTGAAGGTTCTATTGCTGAGGGTTATGTTGCAGAAGAGGCATTAACTTTTTGTTCGCGTTACCTTAAGGATGTCGAGACGAGATTTAACCGCCTTGGCAGAAATGAAGACGATTTGCCTGGACAACCAGATAAATTTGAGGTGTTCCGGACCGTATGCACACCGACGGGTGGAATCAAACCAACTCGTATGACTAATGACGACATGCAGGCAGTTACGTAGTTTATACTTAACAACAGTCCTGAAGTCGAAGCCGACATCTCAGCTTACAGCGAGTATGTTTCTTCCTATTTTTTATAATTTTGAAAATTATTCTTTCTCGATGACTTCTGCTAATATCATGAACCTTTGCAGAGAGGTGCCTGATAATGTGGAAACGAGTTTTCCTGCGTGGTTTAATAACATGGTAAATACATTAGATATATTACCTTGGAGTTATTCCTCATCTAATAAACCTTTTTGTATCTCATTTTTGTAGACTCGTGAAAAAAAAGTGAGTGTGGGCTGTAGTGACGAGTTATTCTCTTTGGCATGTGGACCTATTAGTTCATGTACATACCCCTCTTGCATAGTGAACGGTGTGAAGTTTGTGGTACGTGAACGCGATATACTTCGTACCACTCAATGCAGCGGAGTTTCAACACCCGGGGTTGATGGAGAGATGTATTATGGTCAACTCGAAGAAATTCTGGAGCTCACTTATATCGGCAACCGCAAGGTTTTGTTGTTTCGATGTAAATGGTTTGACACAATTAACCCTACCAATTGCACCAAACGCAACAGACGTTCTTACACTGAGCAAGGCATACATCATATTTTGACCGATAGGCTATTTCACCAAAATAACCCATACATTTTCCCGACATAAGCAACACAAGTATTCTACCTTGAAGACCTTGCTAGACGACCGCTTCATTGGAAGGTCGTCGAACAGGTTTATCATCGAGATGTGGTAGAGTCCGATGAAGATGTTATACATGGTAGCAGTTCATCAGATGTTACACTGTCTGTTGCTTTGCCTAATTTGGGTATTACGGATTTGAGTGTAAATACTCAACCAACGGAAGTGGACGCCCCACCGGTTGATGATGATATTATTAATATTGAAGATGATGAAGTAGTTGCACACGTCATTGGTGATGTTGATGATGATGATTTAGTGTCGGATGATGATGAAGTGAACCATAATAATGATGTTCAAGAAGTTTTATCTAGCGATGATTCTGAAGATGATGACAATTGATATTAAGTTGTATTTTGAATGAAACAGTTGTGATATGCTTTAATGTGTAATTTTTTATTTGTAAACGATTGTTATATGCTTAAGTTGTTGTTTGAATGAAACAATTGTTATACGTTTAAATGATGATGAGTTGTTTTTATTTGTTTAAATGTGTAATTTTGTATTTTAATGAAAACGTTTTTATATGTTAAAATGTGTATATTGATATGAATTTGTGTATTAGTATTAATTGGTTAATTAAATTGTGTAATTTTGTTTTTTAATGAAAATGTTTTTATATGTTAAAATGTGTATATTGATAAAATGTGTATACTGATATGAACTTGTTATTTTACAGATGGCATGTGTAGCTCCTAGGTCACACGGTGGGGATGCTGGTGGTAGTCCACCCAGACGGCCCACACGTCCTGTACCGGCCGAGTGTCAGCGTAAGAAATCATTATATTTTTTTATAACACTGATATTTATAATTTATGTCACTTGAATTTTTACGAGTAAATAACATATCTTTTGTAGGTTCAAATCAACGCTTTGTGACCAACCTAGATAAATTAAGGAAGGCGTACAGAAATAATAACGAAAAACCTTTGACAATTGGCTTTGAATTTAAAGATCTGCAAACCTTCCATTTTCTGGGCAATTATGCATCATTGTTGACTCATCTTTTGGGCGAATTAATCCGGTCACTTCCCCTGAACTGCGAATGGGACGAAATTCCAGAGTCTGATAAAGCTCATATTTATCCTACAATTGAGGTGAAAATTGTTTATTTTACTTATATTGTTATTGTTATCGACATTTAGATATGTGTGTTATGTTTAATTTGTTTGTTTATTTAAATTCATATGTTTTTATGCAGACATATTTCGACCTCGAGCCATGGTACAATGATCGTACTCAGGTGGTGTGTGGCAGTGGTGTGTATGAGGTGTGTACTCGGGTTAGGCTTGCGTTGGAATATCAGCTGAGGTTGCTGTATAGAAAATACAAGAACAGGATCAAGAAACATTATTATTCGAAATATGAGACGCCCGCACTGGCACAAGAACATGTACCGCCTGAGAGTGTGTGGGACGGTAGAACCGAAGGTGATTGGGGTGAATTGGTTCAGTGGTGGTCAGACCCAAAGAGGGTGGCAAGAAGTGAGGTTAATACTGTTAATCGTTCCAAAAACACGGTACCGACCACTCAAGGCAAAAAACCATTCGCCCGAGGAAGGAATGAATACGTAAGACTCTTTATAATTTTTGTGATTTATTTAAAAGCGTTTATATTGTTTATTTATTATAGCTCGTTACTAATTTATTTGAGATTTTACAGAAAGTCAAGGAAGGGGTTTACGAGGACCTGGTTGAAACATGGAGGAAGGGGCACTCAAGTGGTGGCACGTTTAAAAGTAAAGAAAACGAGGAAAGATATGTAAGTAATATATAACTCTTTACATGCCTTAGTAACTAATTTCATTTCTTTTAAATCGTTTTTTTTTTCCCAGGAAAAGATGAAAGCCCTCAGGGACCAAGTGAGAGCCGGTATAGTCCCGCACATGTCTGATAAAGAAATAGTGGCTCAAATCATGCCAAGTCAAAATAAGCAAAATGTGTCGGGACAAGGCAGAAAGTTACCGGGTGGTGCCAATAACACAACTCGCAGGTTATATATCCTCAATAAAACAAAATGTAAATCAATTGTTCATATTTATGTCTTGTTGTATATAATGAAACATTGTTGTTGTAACTTATCGCAGGCGGGGTGCTCCACGTCGACCAGATTTTCCCTCTCGTAGTGAATTTCAAGAATTGATAGAACGAAATGAGCGAGAGATGGAGCTGCTGAGGAGAGAGAATCAGGCGGCGCAGCAACGGGCTTACTTGGCAGCGTTAAAGGCAGATGCGGCGCAACAATATAGTCAGACGTCGTACGAGCATATGGCGCAATATCAGAGTCAATTGGGTGAGTTTTTCCAGAACTACAACTCAAATATTGATCACCCAATTAGACCTCCTACTTTTGTACCCCCGCCCCGACCCTTTGTTATGCCCACCCTAGCTCCTGATTGGGCTCATTTAGTCCAACCCCCCTATCCTTGGGCACAACCAGTGCAACCTCCTTCCATCGACCCATACCGACCATCTTTGCCCGACAATCTCCAACCACTCCAACCTCCCTATACCGGCACTTATCCTATTACTCCCGTCACCAACAATAACACATTTAACTATTGTTATCGTCCCACCACACACTCGGCTTATGAGATCGGCTCTACTTCACAATCCATACCCGGAGGTTCTCGTGTAATCTCAAATCCCCATGAGCACGATTACCGGTCCGTTGACGAGTTGGGTCGAGATAGGAATGTACAAAACAGTGGTGACGACTTATCAGGCGATGACGAGGTGAATGACGAGGGGAGTGACGAGGAGGGTGACGATAGGGAAGGTGACTTTTCACCTAACGAGGATGCGGAGTAGAGGTTGTGGTAGTATTTTTCTTATTATGCATGTTTAATAAAGTTTGAGACTTGTAGCGTTTGAAACATTTGATTTAGGATTGAATAAGTGTATTTGATGAATATTGTATCGTGACGTTGGATAATTTATCGTAATATGGTATTGTAACGTTTATTGATTTGTTATTATTCTGTATTTGTCGAATTCTGCCATTTTGAATTGTGGATTTTGTCCGGAAAAAGTTCTGGAAAAAATCTGGAAACTGCAAAATAGCCTAGTTTTTTTTTTACCCCCCAGGTACACCTAGGGACGACTTAGTCGTCCCTAGGATATTACCAGAAAATAAAAAAAAATATATTTATTACCCTAGGGACGACTTAGTCGTCCCTAGGTTTAAAAATGCCCAGGTGTCAATACCTGGGGACGACTTAGTCGTCCCTAGGTATTGAATACCTGGGCATTTTTAAACCTAGGGACGACTAAGTCGTCCCTAGGGTAATAAATATATATTTTTTTTATTTTCTAAAAATGTTTTTTTTAATATTTATAAAAAAGATTTTATTAAAAATAATAAAAAAAAGAATTTTTAAGAAAAATTATGAAAAACATTTTATTTATTTATAACCTAGGGACGACTTTGTCGACCCTAGGTTACAAAGAGGGTCGTCCCTAGGGTTAGTCAATTTTTTCAACGTAGTGGGTTGCGGGACCCACTAAGTCGTCCCTAGGATACAAAGAGGGGTTCGTCCCTAGGATCCTAGAGACGAATATTTAGGCACAACCTCCTAGGGTCGACTTAGTCGTCCCTAGGGGTTTAGGGTCGAAATATTGCTTCCCTAGGGACGAATAAGTCGTCCCTAGGGTTCAAAATTGTTGTAGTGAGGGTTTATTAAGTTTAATTCTAACAATATAGATTAGTTATATGTTCTAAAAGTAGTAAGGTGAGGTTAAATGACTAAAAGATGAAAGAAATAATCCGATTGCAAATTAAAATGCTGCATAAACTCTTAAGGACACATGTTAATCTTTAAAATGTATACATCTCTATGCTTAAAAATGAGTTAAAAACTTAAAGAGACATAAATTATTCTTCTATTAATGTTTGTCTAAACCATTATCTACATAGAAAATATATCAAATACTAGTGAAAACACTTTTGTTTCAAGTTGCTAGTAGTGCTGCTAGATGTGATCATAACATAGACATAAAAACTGAAAAGTAGAACATGGTGAAAGAAAGGAGACTACCTTGAATAAAAAAACAGGGTTTTTCTTGCTTGCTTGTTAAAAGTGCATTTTTGAAAAAAAGAAATGATAGTGAATTTGATTTGGTTGGATATGGTGTTATGAGCTGGTATATATATGCTAATGTGGGAAGGAGATAGTGAATGGTTCCTTAATGGGAGGTAGCTAGCTAGGTCCTTTGTCTTTTCTGTGAATTTTTTATTTTTGAACTTTTTTCTGTGAATTCAAGATGGAACACTTTCATAACATGTGACCAATTAAACCTACACGGGTCTAAAGAGACATTTGACATGAGTTCCTACAACAAATTATATAGTATGATTATGATACTATAAAGTCTTCAAAAGATTGAACATTTGTAGAAGGAGTGAAAGATTAGAGTTAACTTAAGGTCTGTTTGGTACGTTTTTTTTTAAATTAAAGAATAATATTGTATTCGTAGTTGTAATTTTTTTGGTAAAAGTAATAAATACTTTATGTACTATCTAAAGATGATTATTATATATTATAAATTTTTTAATGTTTAATATACATATTGCAACCTGTTATTTTTATTACAAGTTGGTGTTTGACGGGACTTAGTTAAACCGGCTAGGTTTGAATTTTTGCTTATATGGATGCCATATAGGTTGGGTTTAATATCCATCCGATCATCTATATGATTTAACCCGTTTCCCCTTTTTCCTTTAACCCCCATTTCACAAATACATCCCAACTCATTAACCTTAATTTCCACCGGCGAACCGTGCCCCATCGTTTAATCATAACTCAAAAATCTTATCAAAATCAAAAAAATCCATTCAAAACCCTTGCTACATACTAAAATCCTATCCGCACCGGTATGTCTACTTCGTCTTCTACCTCATTAAGGCTCTACAAAAAGAATCAAGATGTTAGAAATAAAACTTATTGTGATTGTGACCCCCCACACCCAATCCTTGTCCAAACTGCTTGGACATCTGAGAATCCTGATAAAAGGTTTAAGTCATGCCTAATTCAAGAAAAATAAAAAATGTGATGTCTATGGAATTATAGACCTAGAACTACCGTCTAACTACTACAAAGAGTTATTGTATGAGTTGAATGAGGAGAACAAAGCTTTGGAGAGGTTGGCCAAAGCTTCTGGGTCTAGTAAAGTTTCAGATAGCTTCTTACCCCATGACTCAAACAAAGAGCTCGTGAATGGAATGAAGAAGAAATTGAAGATTCAAAATTTCATGTTTATGATAGGCTTATGTTAGTGGTTTGTGTTTGTGTCCTTTTTATCAGCACTGTTGCTTTACTTGGCTTGCTAGTGTAATTTTAGTGTATCCATTAGATGTTTTATTTCCATTTGTAATTTTAGTGTATCTTTTGAATGACTAAAATGATCCATCCTTTAAATTAATCAAATGATCTATCCTTAGAATGAATAAAATGCTCCATCTATGTATACTATAATGTTCTCCTCTTTAAGGAAACACATTTACATTATTTAAGTTTTTACTTGGCCAGTCAAACACTTTAAGGCATGTCAGCCACCCAACTCATATTGATGTAAATGCAATATGACCCTATATTTACTTTCTACCCTCATGTGGTCAAACCAAAACTAGGGAATAACATTATCACATTTAAGAAAATATAAAAAATGGATAAAGGCTAAGTTATGGTTTTCATACAATTGACTTCTTATTTTGTAAATGTATGGTGCATCAGTTGTAACTAATCATTTTTTATGCAGGAATCATTGAAATAAGTAGTGACACTAACAGTGATGATGTTTTGTGTGATGGATTTTCATCACCTAGTATTGATTCTTGTGAAAGGTTGATGAAAGTTGGTTCTTTCCTAACTGGTGGACCAAAAAAAACTTAATCTAAAAACTCTATTGATGCTGGAATATCTAAACCTTTGCTAGATTGGTATGCATATTCTAGTGTTGAATCTTTTGAAAATGATGATTTACAAAGTTTAAAGGCAATTCTCTTCATAAATACATTAGAAATCATAGCTTATATTAGCACCCAAGCCCGATGATGATATAGTAGGTAAGGACATACCTGTAGATACATCAACAAACCCAGCACTAAAATCTTAGTTACACCCACAGGTTTTATTATTGGTCTTCCAAATGAAAGGACTTAGGTAAAAATGTGTAGACAAATGAAAGGTGGTAAGAGTGTAGTCAAAGGAAATGGTAAATCCAAGGTTGGATATCTATATTTGTGCACTTATCTATATTTTGATGATCTTAGATGGTTTATGTATTCCTATCATTTTATGTTTAAGTAGTTGATGTTGATCCCTTTAGTTGGATCTATATTCTGTTAAGAACTAGTATAGTAGTTTGTAATCAAACTAAAACACTCTAAGAACTCTTACTCAACTAAATAAGTTATGCGGAATCTAACTTATAAAGCACAGAAGAACATAATTACTTTTAACTATTCGATTCTCTTATTAATCGACTTGAATGAGGTACATAAATGTCATCGTACCTATGTTCCTTTTATAGAGTAAGGAACCCTAGAATCCTTAGAATATTCTATAAAGATAAGTATATCACACACGATATATTATCAATATTCTAACTATTAAGTATATCACATAAGATATACTCTAACTATAACTATGACATATCTTATACAAAGATATATTTGTCCTAATCAATATAGCAGTACTTACTTTATAAGTAGCAGTACTTACTATGTACCGCGTTAACACTAACGGTACTTGCTAACACTAACAGTACTTATACTTACACTAACAGTACTTGGTAATTTACAAATAATTCCCAACAATCCTCCCCTATACAAGAATGACAACTTGTTTTCTTCTTGTTTCTCTTTGTACAATGTATTATAATACATGTCTTCAGTCTTCTCTTCATACTTGGATTGAACTTGGTAATTTGTACTAGTATCCAACTGAATGTAGCGAAACACTTTTATTTAGATCTTCTTCTGATAAGATAACCTTCAAGTCTCATGAACATCATCTTTGTCTTCAAATTATGATCTTCTTGTGTCTTGTGAACATTTACTTTGTTCTGTTGCACCAGTAATTGTCTTCCTTTAAGTTAAATCTGTAAACTCTAGATCATCAACTTCTGTCTTGATTTTATGAGACAAAACCATCTAAGTATTCTTTCTTCTTTTCTGAGAAACTAATACTCCTTTGCTTGCGGCTTCATACCTGAAAATAAAATAGTTAACAACAAAAACCAATCTGTATTGGCTTCATGATTTTTAGCAAATCATCAGCTATCAACGAATTTGATTTATTCTTTACCAGTTAGTCGTACACTCTGAAATATCCAATACTTTATTCATAAAGAATAAGGTATACTGATAACCCTATAATTTCTGGTAAACTGTCAACCATCAACGGATTTGATAAAGTCTTTAGCTAGTATCGTTTGTCTAGGACTAGCAAACTCTTTGTCTCGAAACATGCTGAGTTAGAACCATATAGTTTTTAGGAAACTACCAGCTTTCAACGGATTTGAAAAGTCTTTACCAAAAACAGTTTGCTTATGGACTAGCCAGTTATTATGTATGTTAGACATGGTCAACTAAGAACTATTTGTGAAGTATGATTGTAAATCAAACACTTAAGGCTCTTTCTTTGCTTCTTCCTCTTGCTCCAAATCCTTGATTTGTTGTTTAACCATTCTGATCAACTCCAAAGCACGAGCAGATTCTTCTGAAACTTCCAATTGTTGTTCCAACATTCTTTCCAACAATCTTTTTCCAAAAGGATATCTCTTTTCTTGAAGCATGTAATATCATCATCTACATCCAATGTATGTATACTACAAGATCTATAATATCTCCAGTAACTAGGAACCTGATTCTCTAAGTCCTTCAATATTTGTTGATCATTGTTGTAAGGATCATACATGAATTTCAACTCATTCCTCAATAGTATGACTTCTGCTTGACCTTCACTTCCACCTTCAACAAGTCTATTAAGGTCTTGAATGTCTTGTCTGTCAAGGATGTGTAGAATCTCTTCAAGTAGTCTAAACATCCTAAACGTTCCATCTGACCTAGTGATTCTATGAATTTCCAATCCATCCTTCATAGCACTTGTCCATCTTATGATATCTGACTTCTTTCCAAAGATCTCTGTGTCAATGCACCGATCTTTAAAGTTCGCTATCTTTAAGTGCTTTCTGCAGCTTTCATCATCATCGCTATCTTGATCTGTAGACTTCAACTTTTTCTTAGCTTTCTGCTTCTTCTTTGTTGATCTCTTCCTTTTTCCTTTTCTTTTGAGATTTTGTCTTGATCTGACACATCATAATCTTTCTCCAAATCAGTGTGTATTGTTTCTTTAAGTACTATTGACTGTGTATGTACTGCTTGTACATTTTCAGTATCTTTGCTAGCATCTTGAGTTGTATCCCCTTTATCCATTTCTTAAATAATCTATGCTCCCTTTGAAACTTCTATCACCCTTTTCTTCTTCCTAACATAGGTAGTCTTAATAGGTGGAGATGCTTCCTTTTGTCCAGCAGTACTTGCATCAAGCCTGGGGGTACTTCCAAATTGTCTTTGTTGTTGAAGATGCTTCCTAACATCTTCAATATCTTGCTTGTCCTTTTTAGAACTAATCTCAACAAAATTCAATTTGGCTCTCTTGTGCTGTTCATATAAAGCCTTGATTTCTTCAGAAGTCTTTTTGACCAATTGAGCATGGGTAAAATGCTTGACTTTCTTGAGGTAGGACATAGTTTGATTTCTAAATTGCATAGTGGTTGGAGGCTTAACCATTTCTTTTCTTCTCTTTTCTGCATAGAATCTTTTTTGCTCCTTCACTAAATCATTAATCAATTTGTCTCTCTTTTTCATCATAAGCATCCCTTTCTTCAGCTAGCAGTGATTCTGCAAGAAGCTCACTTGCTTTAAGTCCAGCTTGAATCCTATCTTACTCTTGTATATTCCATTCCTGTTGTACTCTTTGGGCTTCAATCAATTGTTGCTTTGCTGTAAGTTCTTCTTGTAGCTGTTCTTCATGCATTTAAGCTTGGAATCTGAAAGCTAACTCTTCATCATGCTCTAGCTGGTTAAATCTATTCATGACTTTGCTAATGTCATCATCTGAATTAATTTCTTCCTCAGATTCAGTTTGTAACACTTTCTTGCCTTTATCCTTTGGATTGATTTTAGGTAGTTTCTTCTTTAGCTTTGAAGATCTTCTCTCTTCATCTTCATTTGATTGCTGTTGAATGATAACACCTTTAGTGGGCTGTGAAGCTTGAATCTTCTTGCTTTTAGCTTTTTATTTCTTAGCAAGAACTTCTTGTTGTGCCTTTAATTCTACTTCGGCTTGTCTTGCTTTTTTCAGTTGAGCTCTTGTCCCTTAGATCAAGCAGTACTTATTATAAAGTCTCATCCTCTCCAAAAGGAGTTTGACTTTCTACAGAAGAATGTAGTGAAGGTTGTTCACCAACGGTACTTGCAGTCGGCTTAATTGGCTTAGCAGTACTTGGTTCTTCAACAATGTAAGCAGTACTTGCAGTCGACTTAGTTGGCTTAGCAGTACTTGAATCTTTAACAATGTTTTCTTCACCAGTGTAAGACACACTTGTTTCTTGAATCACCAAAGTATCTCCAAATACTTTTTATTATTTTGAAGTTGTCTTCTCAATTTGTAACTCATCAGTCTTGTCGGATCCATAACTCATTCTTGATCTTGACAATACTTGGAAAGACTGTTTCTTGTGAAACCAGAATTGCCTTTGAGGTGGAGTTGAAGACACAGGAAATTGAACATTGATTTCCTCCAGCTTCTCATAGAAACTACTCCAATTCACTTGTAGTTATCATGATTGAGGTTGTGGTTGTGGCTGAGTAACCAAAATTTCTTCAGTTTGTGGTTCCTCATGAGCAGATTGTGGTTCTTCTTGTTGAAGCTCCACGTTTGTAGGCTCCAAGCTATCTTTTTCCACAT
This sequence comes from Glebionis coronaria, assembly GCA_025667525.1. NCBI lineage: Eukaryota > Viridiplantae > Streptophyta > Magnoliopsida > Asterales > Asteraceae > Glebionis > Glebionis coronaria. Next base: position 444,298,292 of record CM046876.1, on the reverse strand, counting down.
TAGTCTCTATGCCATTGCCATCTTCAGAATTTCTAATGACATCATCAGCTTCAAAATTGATGTCATTTCCAGATACCCTTGTATGAATGTTAGAAGAAGGTCCTTGTTCTTCATAATTAGGTGTGTGGATCATCTCATCTGAATTTGGTTGATTACCAACATTGTGAGAAGAAGATTGAGTTACTTTTGAGGAATGGGGACTCAGGTGAGAAGGAGTTTGATGAGAAGCACTAGCTGAGCTAGGTTCCTCACCTTCTTGGTTGGCAGGTTGGGCTAACATATTTGCAAATAAAGGTGTGATTGTTCCTGTAAAGGCATTGCCTTGTTTGGTCAAGAAAGAGAAAGTAGTCTTTGTAAATGTAGGAACATCCCATGTATTTGTTAATGCTTGTAGGTTAGGGATTTGGTCATTAACTAAAGTCTGAATGAATCTAGGATACATCAAAAACTTCTTAGTTCCTTCCAAATTCCTAGTCATGCCTTCAAAAATTAAATTTGAAAAATTAAAAACTCTGTTATTTGCTAGACAAATACCAGTTGATGCCAATGCAACAGGGATTTGATCAAAAGAAGTACTTTTGGAGCTCATGCAGTGAATAATGACATGAAAAAGCAATTTCTGTTGAGGTGAAAATAAAGCTTTAAAGATAGTAAGACTTTCCCTACCACCCTGATAACCCATGGATGCAAGGCCATCATGTATCTCTGTATTATTTAACATACTTAGTCCATTTTCATCATTGAGTCTTAAACTAGCCCTTAGCAGTACCTCAGTCACATAAATATTTTTATTATTCATCCTAGCCCTAATGCAAGGTTGATTATGACGAGTACCTAAGACATCAGTATTCCAAAATTGTTCGCAAGAGGAATAGAGACAATGGGACTTATAGTAAGTGCAAAACGAATATGACTTTGAGATATAAATCCAAGTATCTCATGAAAACCAAGAGAATCATCATTCTGAGCAAGATTCGTAAATAGGTTGTGCTTAGAGATCACTTGTAAAGCAGCCATTAGTATTTTTGATGATCGAAAAATTAGAGAGAAGGTTATATAATTAAGAGATAAGAATAAAAGATTAGGTGAATCAATTGTATAATTGGAGTATGTATTTATGTAAATAACAAACCCAAGCGCGAAGAAACCACCAAATTTACAAAAGAGACCCTCAACGGTACAACGGATATGTAGCGGTACATGGAACATACGCGGTACTTAGATTTGTGCTCCGGTACATGGATCCATAACGGTACATCACAAATTTGACCAGTTCATGCATTCCACTATCATAATATCCTCTTTTAACTCATTCCATCAACCTGCAATCACATCAAAAACACAAAACAAACACTATACAATAACAATTAGCATAAAAATTATACAACTATTACCTCCCCTTAACATATGCAGCAGTTTATTGGTTAAACATACCAATATGTGTTACCAAGAATTCAAATCTCTTTGGATCAAATGCCTTGGTCAACAAATCAGCTACATTGTTGTCTGTATGAATCTTCAAGACTTGAATAAACTTCTTGTCATAGGCATCTCTTATGAAGTGATTTCTTATCTCAATATGCTTGGTCTTGGAGTAAAAGACTGGATTCTTGACAATGCATATAGTACTTTCATTATCAGTATAGATCTTGGTGTTCATGAAGTTGAACCCATAGTCTAATAACTGATTTTGAATCCAAAGTACTTGTCCACAACAATGAGCAGCAACTACATATTCAGCTTCAGTTTTAGAATTAGCAACAATAATTTGCTTCTTACACTGCCATGATATGAGTCTTCTACCTAGGAATTGACAACCTCCTGTTATGGATTTCCTATCATGATTAGCTCCAGCATAATCACTATCTGAGTAAGAATCCAATTCAAATGTTGAATCTCTAGGATACCATAATCCTAAATTAGGTTGACTTTTAAGATACTTAAAAATCCTTTTCACAACATGTAGCTGTGACACCTTGGGATTGACTTGGAACCTTAAACAGGCACACACAACAAACATAATATCTGGTCTTGAAGAAGTAAGATACATCAATGAACCAATCATTGACCTATATAGATGAATATCAACATTTTCACCATGTTCATCTTTTGACAAAGATTTCTTAGCTTCAAAAGGTGTGCTTGTACTCCTTGTTTCCATACATGAAAATTTCTTCAAGATTTCAGCAACATATTTATCTTGGCTGATAAATATTCCATCCTTACTCTGTTTGACTTGTAGTCCTAAAAAGAAGGTAAGCTCTCCTATAGAAGTCATCTGAAATCTTCTTTTCATCAAAGCCTCAAACTCTTCACACCATGATTTCTTGGTTGAACCAAAAATAATGTCATCAACATAGACTTGCACTAGGATAATATCCTTAGCATTCTTTGTAATGAATAGAGTTTTGTCAATGGTTCCTCTCCTATATCCATGTTCTAACAGAAAAGTGGATAAGGTTGCATACCAAGCCCTTGGGGCTTGATGTAGACCATAAAGTGCTTTGATAACTTTTTAGACTCTGTTGGGGAACTTAGGATCTACAAAACCTGGAGGTTGTGAAACATATACCTCCTCTGAAATAGTACCATAGAGAAAGGCACTTTTCACATCCATCTGATAGACTATAAACTCCATATATGATGCAAAGACCAAAAATAACCTAATGGCTTCTATTCTTGCCACTGGTGCAAAAACCTCATCATAGTCTATCCCTTCTTCTTGTCTATAGCCTTGAGTAACAAGCCTTACCTTGTTCCTTACAACAACTCCTCTTTCAGCCTTCTTAGTACCAATGACTCTTTTACCTGAGGGAAGATCCACAAGAATCCAAACCTTTTGTAGTTCAAATTACGTTAATTCTTCTTGCATGGCATCTACCCAACTTTCTTCATCAAGAGCTTGAGAAATATTCTTAGGCTCTACTTGTGATACGAAATAGGCAAACAAACAATGTTGAGTATCCTTATGATTTGTTCTCTGCTGTTGTTTGACATAACTCACAAGTGCATGAGTTTCAGTATTGGCTTGAAGTTGTCTTCTTGTTTGCACAACAGACTTAGGATCTCTAATAATTTGAGCAGTAGGATGGTTGTTATTGACTTTATGAGTGGGAATAGAACTGACTGGAATTTTAGTTTCCAAATTATTGAAATCAGTTACTGCACCATGCTCATCATAGGAAGCTTTGGAGAAGATTCCTTCATTTGGACGAACATAAACATCTTCATCGTCCATAGCTTGTAGAATGTCTTCTAATGAATCAACAGAATTTGTAGACTTTGACTTAGCAGTACTTGCAGATGAGGTACCGCTAGGTGTAATATGTATTGCTGAGTGTTGTGATTCCAAAGATTCTTCTCCTGAATGCTCATTAGAAGACGTAGCATTCTTTTCTTGATCTTGAGGCCTCTGAAGCTCTTGGGAGGCTTGATCATCAGTTGATGGCATTGTTTGCTTCTGGGGAGTAGCATCCATGGGAGAAACAGTAGGCATACTTGGTACATAGATGTGAACATCATCATCCGGAGAATCTGATGAAGAAGGTTCTCCTTGAGTCCCTAACATTGTTGTACCAATCTCCTCACCTGCATTGTTAGTTTGACAATCCTTTTGCACAGAATAGTAATCCATGGAGTTAGTTAGATAATCCAAATCAAACATCCAAGCATAACCTATTCCTGGGACATTGGGTTTATTTTCTAAGAAATTAACATGGGCATTCTCTTCAACCTTCTTAGATGCCAAGTTATAAACCCTATATGCTTTACTTTGCAATAAATATCCTACAAGATATCCTAGATCAGATATTCCATCAAACTTCCCCAAATGATCAAGAGTATTTAAAATAGACACATGACATCGAAAAGGTCTTAAATGACTTATGGTTGGCTTAATATCAGTCAAAAGTTCATAAGGTGTCTTGTTTTGAAGCTTGGTAACTAAGACTCTATTTAACACATAACATGCAGTACTGATTGCTTTTGCCCAAAATGTATTTGGTAAAACGGAATCAGCTAGCATAGTTCTAGTAGCCTCAATTAGTGTCCTATTTTTCCTTTCAGCTACTCCATTTTGTTGTGGAGTCCTAGGATTGCTAAATTGTCTCTTGATGCCTTTAGACCTACAAAATTCATCAAATTCAGCATTCTTGAATTCTGTCCTAATATATGTCCTAATGATTAAGACTTGTTTAGTGAACTGCTTTTTAACTAAAGTGATAAAATTCTTAAGTAATTCATTGGTTTCACTCTTAAGTGCTAAAAAGAAAACCCAACTGAATCTACTATAATCATCAGTTATGACAACGCAAAATGTCTTATGACTAATGCTCCTAACAGAAACTGGACCAAACAAATCCATATGCAAAAGTTGCAAAGGCTTAGTCACAAAATTTACATTCTTGGTCTTACAAGAGGCTCTATGTTGTTTACCTTTTTGACAAGCAGTACATGTGAAATCATTCTGAAAAGATTTGTTAGGTAACCCTCTAACCAAATTTTTATTCACCAATCTATTAAGATTCTTGAAATTCACATGACCTAACCTCCTATGCCATAAATTAGACTCATCATTATAATCCTTATCTAGAAAACATGTAATACCACCTGTTGGAGTAATAGTATGAAGATTAAAGGTGTACATGTTTTCTTGCCTGGGTACCTTGAGCAATACTTGAGATTCTTTAGGAATCTCAAAGTCTTTGGAGAGCACCAAGCAGTCTGTATCTGTAAAAAGCACCTTGTTCTTTTTCTCACGCATTTGTGATACAGAAAAGAGATTGAATTCATTTAATTCTTTTACAAAGAACACATCTTTAAATTCCAACTACCCTGTATTGATTTTCCCTTTGCAAGTAATTCTACCTTTGCTACCTCCAAAGGCTACTGATCCACCTCTTAATTCTTCAAATTCAGCAAGGAAATCTTTATTCCCTGTCATGTGTCTTGAGTATACACTATCTACAATACTTTTGTCTTTCAATTCATCAATGAGATGCCCCTGCACATAAACAAAACACATTAGTTTTTAACAGGGACCCAAGCCATATTTGGCTCGGATCTTGTGGGACCTACATACTTAAGAGTTTTATCAGTAGTATTTCTAGTAATGCTACTCTTTCTCTTATACTTCATGGTTTCAGTTATATAGTCAAAGACATATGGTGATTCTATGTACTTAGGCTTCTTTGACTTAAGTACTACTTTAGCGGTACTTACTTGAACACATGGTTTATCTCCTTTAGGAACCCACATTTGCACTGGTTTGTTATTAGGCTTACTTCTAGATGTTCTAGTTTTCTCAACTACATTCTTAGAAGTCTTGTGGGACGCTGGTTTGACAGACTTTTGTCCAGCGGTACTTGAATTTGGTCTGGCAGTACTTGCAGTTCTAGACTTGCTGGTACTTGGTTTACCTGACTTCAAAGGTACTAGACCTTGTCTCATAAGTACTGCTCTTGGAACAAAGTCCTTGGTACTAACCTTATGATGCTTAGTTCCCTTCTGAGCATGAAAACTTAGGTTTATCACCTCTAGGTCTCATATGCCTATTAACCTGTGCATTGTTCCCATTACCTTTCTTTGTGACCTTTTGTGCAGCCTTCTGTTTTACAATTTTATCCTCATGTAAAGTACAATATTTGATAAAATGATTTAGACTACCACAAACATAACATCCTTTTCTTTTTAAAGAAGACCCAAAAGGTTTTTCTGACTTAGTTTTCTTAAAGCCTAACCCACCCCTCTTGGTGTCACTATCTTGTTTTATATTATTATCCATTGCCTTACTAGAAGTTTTTACATGCTTGGGAGCAGAAATAGTTATAGACACATGTCCTTCAGGCACAAATTTGCTCATCAAAGATGGATAAATAATATTTTTGGTCACAACAGGTTTATGTTGGGTCAAATTACTGGTGTTTAAATCATTTGACTTAACAACTTTTGATTCATCTAACTCTATACCTGTATCATTACTAGGGGGCATGAAAATTCCTGATAATGGTGGAGAAACTGCCTTCATTCCTTCAGCATATCTATCATTTTAAGTAGTATCATCTAACTCACTAGAACTATCAAAAATCCTCTTTGATAATTCCTTGTCAGTTAAAGTTATCCTAGGTTGGTCCTTAATATATCATAGGCCTGATTTATCGTAATACCCCATTTGTGAATTAATCAGCTTACCCAATCCTTTAGAGGATCTTTTGCCAATGATTAATCACTTTTCTTTTATTATAAAGACTGGCTTTTAAAGCTTCATTTTCTGCTGATACTTTTAAAAGTTATTTTTCAAAAGATTTAATTTCCACATCTTTTTCCCTCATTTGAAGAGTCAAAATTCTAATTTTCTCTTCATAGTTTTGTTGACCATTTTTATACAAAACTATATTTTCCTCTAGCTTAGCAACACCTTGTTTAAAAGCATTTGTTTCTACAGTACATGTGTTGACTTTTTGATACTGTTCATCTAGTTCTACTTTTAGACTATTAAATTTAAGAACACAATCTTTAGAACAAGGATGTACCTCAGTATCTTCATAAGAGAGAGCCATCAAACCAAGCTCTTCTTCTTCCTCATCTTCAGCCCAGTTCACTACTCCATCTACATTTACCAATGCTTTGGTTCCTTTGGGACTCCTGCTGTTTCCTTTTGGAAAGCTTTCAGAAATTCTTGGACTGGTTCTATAGTTGTTCTTGGACTTTTGACTGCTACTTTCAGCCTTGTCTCTAGTGCACTCCCTTGAAAAATGTCCATTCCTTCCACAGTTATAGCATTCGACTTTAGACTTTTCATATCCTAATGGTTCATTAGGATCAACAGTCATCTTCCTTCCAGTCTTCTTAAAGAACCTATTTGATCTCACAGAGATCATAGCAGCTTGCCATTTGAGATCCATCTCCTCAACATCAGCATCATCCATTTGGAACAAGTCATTGAGAATCAATCTTGGTATGTTGTCTTGTCCAACAAAGAATGAGAAGGCATCATTGTCACTAAACAATGGTGAAGATCTTCCTTGTGGATTTTGAGATACAATAGGACTGCCTTCAGTACTTTGAGAGTAAGTACTGCTTGTAAGTCCTCCAGTGGTATTTTAGAAGTAAGTACCGCTACTTGATCCACTAGCGGTATTTTGAAAGTAATTACCGTTGTTACCTTCTGACACAAAAGCAAAGTTAGACTTTGTTGTTGCTGCTGCTTTGGTCACCTCAACGCCTTTAACATCCATCTCAAAAGCTCTAAGATTGTTATAGAGATGATCAAAAGGAATTGTATCCAGATCATCCCTTGTGATGAAGTGCATAGACATTGCTTTCCATTCTTGTGGAACACTTCTTAAGAATTTTAGATTAGCTTCTTCATTAGGAATTACTAGTCCATAAACTGCCAATTGAATGAGCAGCTTGCTAAATCTTCCATAGCCACCATGGATTCCTTCTATACTAGAAATCGAGAAGTTATCAAATTCTTGTTTCAGAAAAATCTTCTTCATCTTCTTAGATTGATCATTACCTCCAAATCTAAGTTTGATGGCATCCCACATAGCCTTTGCATCCTTGTAGTGATGAAAGCTAGGTAAGATGTCTTCTGAAAGTGCCATATCCAAAGTAGTTCTGTCCTTTCTTTCTCTAATCTCTGCTTGTACCTCCTCAGCAATCACAGCAGGTAAAGCATAGCATGTACCATCAGGCAACCAGTGCAACTTCTTAGGTGTATTCCTATTCTCGATAACCTGCCACAGAGTATGACCTGTGTGATTCAAGTAATGTTCCATCTGCATAGCCCATGTCTCATAGTTGTCACCTTTGAGAATTGGGAGTTTAACATCAAAGAGAGTATGGGAAGGTGTTGTAGTTGTAGAAGTAACTACAACATCTATGGCTTGAACACCTTGTGGTGGTGCAGGATGCACAACTTGAGGTTGTCCCTGTGGTATTGGATCAGGATCTGGAATGTCTTCCAAGTGAGGGTCATCACCAGGTTGAGACATTGAGTTTTGTGAGTGGGTATTTTAGGGTTGAGTTCTTCTTTTTTCAGAGTTTCTCAACAAGCTCTGATACCACTTGTTGATCCTTTGGTTGGATTTATATTCTGTTAAGAACTAGTATAGTAGTTTGTAATCAAACTAAAACACTCTAAGAACTCTTACTCAACTAAATAAGTTATGCGGAATCTAACTTATAAAGCACAAAAGAACATAATTACTTTTAACTATTCGATTCTCTTATTAATCGACTTGAATGAGGTACATAAATGTCATCATACCTATGTTCCTTTTATAGAGAAAGGAACCCTAGAATCCTTAGAATATTCTATAAAGATAAGTATATCACACACGATATATTATCAATATTCTAACTATTAAGTATATCACATAAGATATACTCTAACTATAACTATGACATATCTTATACAAAGATATATTCGTCCTAATCAATATAGCAGTACTTACTTTATAAGTAGCAGTACTTACTATGTACCGCGTTAACACTAACGGTACTTGCTAACACTAACAGTACTTATACTTACACTAACAGTACTTGGTACTTTACAAATAATTCCCAACAGTTGACTTGGTATGTTTGCCCTTGTGGTTTATGTATTAACAACTATATCCACTTAGGATTTTAATATGATTATGTTCCATAATGTAATGGAGATTTTGTTGGAATGGTTAATGGAAACATTTGGACATCCACATATATACTTGTTTGGTTTGTGATTTTGATGTATGTATATACTATACTCCTACATGGGACATATGGTCTAAGAGTTGCTTTTGAAAGAATACTATAACCATAAAAACAAAACACATTTCTTAAAATATTGGATTCTCGAGTAATATAAAGAAGGAATCAATACATGTGATTTGTTCAAAATAAATGTGCAACCAATACCATGGAGCACACATACAACCACATGAACTTATCCTAATCAAAAGATTGGTTTTAGTTTTTAGGTCATCAGACCAATACCAGCAAAAATACCTACATACTTATCATCCATATTACAACAACAAAGTACAACGCATTAAACATTCTAGTCACTAAGATCAAGAGCCTTGTCTGGCGTAGATCCACTACCTTATTCATCAAACTTATATTTCTTTTACAACATCTTAGCTATCCTTTCAGATCTACCACTGTTCTTGTGAAAACCCCAAAAAGAAACACTTCCTTTGATTGTAATGTTTTTTTTATCTTTGGTATCCCCTTTTTTAGAAGAGGAACACTGGATCTACCAACAGTCTTACCCTTGTCTCTTAGTATAAAGTTGCTTTGTTGGGTTGGCATATCATGTGGTGGTTCCTCATATTCTGAATCATCATCATGTAGCATGTGTTGTGTATCCATGTATTCAGCTACATCATTAGGATTACACATCATGACTTCATCCACTGGTTGTTTATTGTACCTCCTCATGTCTGCTATTTTTTTTGTCACTGGATTTTTAGGAATTTTATACTTAGCTAAATGCCCAAACAGTTCCCAATATTTGAACTCACTTGTGTTTTCTTTCCATGCTTCTTCTTTTTCTCTTATTTTCATGTCTTATTTATCCCACTTAGCTTGTTGTTCAGCTTTAGCTCTTAAGTGCTCCACCAATGCCTCTTTGTCCATTTGATCAGCATGCTCCTATACATAGGTAAAATGTTTATATCAAGTGAATTTATTTAGAACTAAATTAATGGGTCCTAATTGTATATTTTTATTACCTCAAGTGTGAGTTTTTGTTTGGATCCAAATGCTTGTTTAGTGGTTTTATCTTTCTTACCCGTAGAAGGCTTCTTGGGTGCAGTGGGTTGCTTTTAGAACCTGAGGGTGTAGTCCTGGAAGAAGAAGAAGGTTGATTATTTGAAATAGGAGTTGTGTCAATGGTTCATAGATTAGGCATAATAGGATCTGCCATCTATTTTGGCTCACCATGTGTTGACTGGTTATTATTTAATTCTTCATCATCCCCTATTTATGTTTGTTGATCATAAGGGATATCATATAAGTTAGTTGGTTTTGGTTTTGGAGCGTTTTTACCAACAAAAAAATGTTGTGGCCTGCCTCTCAGCATCTATGACAGTGCATCACCATGCCCATCCTATTAACTTTATGATCATTCTCTGATGGATACCTTATCCGTTGTTTTCTAGACCTACCTGCATTTTCCTTTCTTGAGGTGGTAAAGTTTTTCAAGATTTGTTTTCTTCCACATCCTAGTACCATGCACTAGCTCAATAAAATGCTGATAAAATTGAATCCATTTCTCTTTATAATACCATTCACTTACACCTGTTTCAGGCTTAAGGCTTAAATGAGCATAAGTAGTCACTGCATGAACACATGGAATACTTGTGAGCTACCACATCCTGAAACCACACATTGTTTTCTCCATATTCATCCCATAACGATGGTCATGTCTTCTGACTTCCACTTTTTGGTAACCACTTGCATACACCACCCAATTCATGTCATAGTTATATGAACTACATTTAGAATCATTATATTATATCATTATTAAAAGTAGTATATGTAATTACCTAAGTTTGACTTTATGCAATGCTAGCATTTTTTGGCAAATGGTGTATGAATCCTCTGAATAGTCCATCGCCTTCTTGTTAAGAACCCAAACCCTTTGCATTATGTATATTTTGATATCTTCTAACATGGTTATAATTGGTTTTCCCGTGCCAAATGGATTCTAGAGTTAAAACTCGCACGCATGCCATTTTCAAATGTTGCACAACATCTGTCTATTTCAAAGTAAGACTTACACCAAGTGTTTGAGTTTTTGTCAACTAACTATGTGTAAACATTATCACCAAGCTACTTTATCACTTAGATAACCTGGTGAAAGTGTTCTGGGATTGTGTAGGAAGCAACCCACCAAAACAACCTCTTTATATTATAAGCCACTCCATTTCTGCTTGAAGCTTGCATATATCTGCCTTGCACATCGCATGTGCTCTGTATCACCTAACCATATTTTACAGCTTCAGTTACTCCTTGCAATCAAAGTATATAAAGAACGTTAGACTATTATGAATAAATTGTTAGAATATTAAAGCTACTTTAAGTATGATTTTTTGCATACCTTATGACCATCTAATATGACTGTAAGACCAATGCCACTATTTAATTGTAGGTCTTGATGTAGCAAAGCCAAGAACCACATCCAGTTGTGTTTGTTTTCCACTCCCACTCCAGCCTAATAAATATGAAACATTTGATTGTTAGCATCCCCACCCCATGGTAGTTAATAACTGACCTCTACATGTGAGAGTCAAAAAACACCCATTTAAACCAATCACTTCCCTACAACCAGCTTTCCATCCATCCTTGATATCAGCAAAACATACATAGAATCTTTTGAAATAAGTTAGACCATCATCTTTCTCTTCCAAATCAATGTGACATGTTGAATTAGGATTGAACTCTAACACTATCTGCCTATTATCCCATAACCTACTATAATGGTCTAGTAATCCACCCTCATGACCAAATAGTGCAACCTATTTTTCCCTTCTACATTGACCTAAACTTACACAAACCACGAATTTCTCTTTAATTGAATTATGTATATACTTGTGAGTAATATGAGGTTATCAATGATTTCCCTAGCATAATGCTCCACTATCCACTAATAAGTCACCAATGCACCTAAGTTGTAATTTCTACAACACTTGTGATCAAGGTAAAGAGTTTTGATTTGAAAAGATCTCTCTGGGCTCATCCAATTATCCTATAGTTGGGCAGTCCACTCCAAGTATTACATATTCCTTTTATTTGGCCTTCTTTCAACGCATTTATCTTTTGTTGTTTTAGTCATTTTACTAGGCTCACAATCATTTTCTCCTAATATCTATTTACCTTTTTCGTTCTTTGAAGAACTTCCCACATTATCATATGTCTCAACTTCTAGGTTATCATCTATTGGCATAGGTTTCTTACCTCTTTTGCGAACACACTTACCAGCACTAACAACCCTACCACATTTGACTAGGATTTTATAATAATCATTTTTCAGATACCATAAATGGTAGCCATTCCCAAACCCATAGTTAGCTAGGCAATTTTTAAGTTGTAGTGAAGTCTCAAACTTCATACCTAAAACAGGTGCACATTCATCCCATGGTGTATCAGGATCGAAAGTAGGAGTGAAAGTCTTTCCTAACCTTGTATTTAGGTTCTACAAAACTCTCGCCAATATCATTTTATTTCCAATATGAAAGTGCCAAGTACTCCGAGTTGAGGATTCTAAATTTCACCCATAAAGTTACCCTTTCCAACAAGCTTATTCAACCAATGGTCATTTGTTGTCAACCTAGGAATGAATACATTATACTCACCCTCGTTTTAGAAATCAATATCTTTAGGCAAGTAGTCTAAGTTCTCATCTTTACTAACGTTATCAAAATCACTATCTAGTATTAGATGTTGACCTATCCTCATTAACCAACTCAAAACATCATACCCATGATGTCCAATATACATGGACAAATACCTATCATTCTCGAATAGGCATTCAAAAAATAATCTAATTGGGCATCATTTGTAATGGGTCTAAAATCCATATACATTGAAACTTCGGGTATTATATAAAAGATCCCTAATGGTACATCTAGGACACACCTATGTATGATAGTGAAGAAATCGTCATACTTCATACCTATAAATTCAATATCATCTATTACACGAACTTCCTCATTTGAATAAGGCACTAGAATACCAATAAACAGCCCATCATGGTGCAAATCCACCACGAACTTCACCATGTGTTGATCAGATCTGAAATAATAGGAACAAAAAAAATTAGGGCAAATTACTTAATCGAAAGATTTAATTATACATTATAATCCAACAATTAAGGTTTAAGAAAAGGTTAAAAATTGCTTACCAAGTAAATTAAGGATCAAAATAAACAGTTGTAATGTAGGATAAAATTAGGGTTAATGAATGTGTATGTGTGTTGGATCTCGTTTTTATACGCCTAATAAATAACAATAGAAATTAAGTGTAATTACGTGGCAACTAAATTAGTATACGTTGAACATAAGACAAAAATAACCCGGTAACAATTTAGTCACGGGTATAGTCAACATTTCTTGGTCAATAATCTGACGTGAAAATATGTATATTGGACATTAAAAAGTTCTTAGTGTATAACGATCACATTTGGGTAGTACATACAGTATTAATATTAATATAATGCTCATATAAATTTTTTATACCAAACATGAATATATAGTCATTAATTTTATTTCAACCGTTTATCAAACTATACTAAGGGTACTTGGTGAGATGCGCTATAAATGCGTCAAAAGAAAAAGCAATACCCAATGACGTCTAAAATAATACCGGCCAATGCGCCATTTACTCGCCAAAAGAGATTTCGCTATGACCATGACTGGCGTTTTTTGTTATATCTTTTTGAGTTTGTGAGTAAGTGGAGTAGTTTTTGGTAGGATTTTTGTGTTATTATTTTTTGTTTTAGTTATAGGTGTGTTATTGAATAAAGGATAAGAGGACGTTGAGCTGACAGATGAATAACACGTTATTCCATTTTACCTCCCTCAACGCTTTAATATCGATGTCAAGTGACACTTAATAAGTCAAGTTTGATAAAACAATTAAAACTTAAATGTTTGGTTACTAACTCTTTCATACCCTAATCTCCCTTTCTTCACTTTAAACCTAAATTTCAACCAAACTTTTCTCGGTCGTCATATCAGGTCCTACTTGTCAAAAGCTCAGAAGGCTCACCTTAAACCTTGATCTTCATCTTCCAAGTTTAAGATCAAGTAACTTTCACAAAATAAACTCCCTCGTCTTCTGGATCCATGATTTTTCTTCTATGATCTAGTAAGTCTCTCGCATTCACACCCATCTTCGTCTCCATACCTATATCTCGTGAAACAACCACCCCTTTTGGTAGCTCGTCGTCATTTCTCACTGGATGGCTTCGGCACACGGTTCTTCAAGTATTTGACAAAATTGTTACAATGTCTCTTGTGGTGTTCTTCCCTTATATTGTGATCTTTGCACTCGGTGGGTTGGTACAAGAGTATGTGTTTATTGAGATTTTTTTAAGAAGATAATCGTTTTCAGCTTTAGATCTATGTTCGAGCCATCAAGTCACAAAGGCAAGCATGTGTATCTCTAGCTGATGATGAAATTCCCAGTTTCCTAAGAAGTTTGTGATTTATGTTTTCGTCAAAAGTCAAGCTTCTCTTCAAATGTTATTGTTGCTTTTCGATATTTTCAATTTTCAGTTAGCTTGCAATTTCGCATACTCTCAATGTACTAACTTGATCAATTTTTTATTTTTATGATCTCACTTGAATATTAATTTTAATTTTACCAAAGAAAATAATAATTAAAACTCAAAATTAAGAGTTATCAAGTATTTTAATTATTGATTTTTTGTAGTACAATTCCCACTAGGTGCAAACAACCTTGAAGTGGCCACGTCAACCTCCTAAAAAGGGAGGGCTTTACCTGGTTTGAGTCTGTGTGGCGGTGGACTCAAACCCCGTGGATTAGTCGGCCAATGAGTCGGAAATCACGGTTACCAAAAAAAAAATTTTGTAGTACAAGGCATCCAAGATTAGAGTTTGTTAACATAATCAAGAATGCATGTACACTATATGAGAAAAAAAGCATTTTCTTTTGTTGGACATCAATTTGATTGGGCGCCATTTTGGTCAATCATTTAAAGAAAAAAGGTTGTTACAATTAATCTTCATTTACAAAAAGTAACTCACACCATGACATAGCATATGATGACCAAGATCTGACTGATTCTCTCTCTTTCTTTTTTATTATCTATTTTTTATAAAAAAAAATAACCACACAAACAGCCCTATTTCTGCACACAAGCACCCTTTTCTTTGTTGTATAAATGTCATTTAATAGGCTGTAAAAATTAGCACTTGCCAGAATATAAAAGCTATTATAAACAGCTTACAAAGCTGTAAAATATGTGTGTAAACACCCTTTCTCTACTTAAAAAAATCAGCACTTAAAATGTTTTAAAACATCATATAAATGTTGTTATAAACAACTTACGTAGCTGTAAAATGTGTGTCAAAACACCCCTTTCTCTGCTAAAAAATAAGCACCTAAAAGTTGGTAGAATCAACATATACAAGTTGTTATAAATAACTTACATAGCTATAGCATGTGCGTCCAAACACACCTTTCGCTGCTATTAAAATCAAAACCTAAAAGCTATTAAAACTAGCATATAAAAGCTTTTATAAACTGCTTAGAAAGCTGTAAAATGTGCATCCAAGCACCCCAGAATCGGCTGAAAAATTAGCACCTAAAAGCTCTTAAAAACTAGGATTTACAATTTGTAAAAATAAGCTTTTAAGGTGTAAAAGTAGCAGATAAACTTGTAACAAAATCAACTCAAAAAATAATAATAACAAAAGTTCCATCGCATTAACTATACAAATGTGTCTGACACTTCATGTTACTAGGCAACAACACAAAATAATAACTCTAAGATAAATTAAAAATGTGATTAACAAAATCAGAATCTCGTAACTACATGAATGTGTTTAAAACTTCATACTAAACACCTAAGTAAGTGTCTTAGTTAGGGGGATAGATGTATTTGGGGGGTTAACTGCTACATTTAAAGAATTGTGATATATGATTGCTGCATTTGGACTCTTAAGTGTTTCATTTGTATAGATACGTGGTGAAGATCGTTTGAACACTCCAAATCCTATTCTTTCCGTATAGTGCATAAAAACTAGTAAGTTCATCAATAGTGTCAAAATTCATTCCAATTTTCGATTCTTTGACCCCTCCATTGTACGTGTACTTGGCCATATCATCAAAGTCAGTAAGTGCAGTATTACTAACCGAGAGAAAGGGAAAGAAAATCCAAGTGACTATATCGTCCAGACTCTCAACGAAGCCAAAAGAAACTATGCTACCCACGAGAAAATAACGCTAACACTACTACATGCATATTGGCGTCTGAGAAGAAACTTTAAAGCATACCCGATCAAGGTGTTAATGGATAACTGACCAGCCTATCAAGCAAGTATTAACCAAATATGAATCATCCGACAAGCTAGCAAAATATGTCATGGAGTAGGGGGTATACAACATAGCATATGATCCCCCGAACACTATTATAGGCCAAGTGTTGGCTGATTTATCACAGTGGCACCTATTGGAAAGATATTAGATCAGTTATGCAACCCCCTACCCCCACCCCACCTCGAGGCTATTAAGGGTCAAAACAGAAAGCTGGACTCTTTTCACCAATGTTGCTTCAATTTCTAAAGGGTCCAAGATAGGATTAGTATTGATTAGCTCTTAGGATTCGAAAGCACAAACAACGAGGATGAGTAGGAGACTCTTCTTACATGGTTGAGATTTACTCAAAAAATGATTGTGAAGGAACTGGATGTTTGGGTTGATTGAAAATTAGTAGTTAGTCAGATAAATGGGACTTACGTAGCAAGCTATGACCGGATGGTAAAATATCTAGCCGAGGCAAGGGACAACATCGAGCCGTTTAAATATTTTTACATACAGAATATTCTGAGGGGACAAAACTAGAAAGCTGATGTAGGTCAGCTACAGGCTAACTACATCCTTTGGGAAATACACATGGGATCATATAGCATGCATTTTAAGGCAAGGTCGGTAGTGGCTCAAGCAATTAGGACACGTTACTACTAGTTTCTCATGCATAGAGATACAAGGGAAGAAATTAGAAAGTGTGATTGATACCAAATTCAAGCCCCGGTTTAGAAGCTCCTAAAAAATCGTGATGACAACAGTCATGGCCCCATGTCCATTCTTTCAATAGGTCAAGGATATACTGGGCCCTCTTCCTAAGGCACCTGGTGAAATTAGGTATGTAATAATGGTTATTGACTACTTCACCAAGTGGATAGAAGCCAAACCCCTAGCAAGGATTATGGGAAATGAGGTCAAGAAGTTTGTATGGGGAAACATTGTGTGTCGTTTCAGTTGTCGAGAATCATTGTAACGAAAATCAGGAGTGAAACCATTAATGACCTATTCAAAAGTTGGTGTGTCGCGTTATACATTCAACAGATAAGCATTACAATTGGCTCATCTGCAAGCAAATATATTGGTCTAGAAAGATAATAAAATCTTAATGGAAGAAATCAAAATTAGGTTGGGACGAGATATGATCGGTTGATAAGATGTGTTGCCACGTGTTCTTTGGGCATATCAGACCTCTCTTAAGCAGAGAAACGAGGAGACCCTTTTCAACTTAATTTATGGAACCGCGGTAGTGATACCGGCGGATATAGGAATGCCAAGTCACCGAAAAATGATGATTCCGGATAAATACAATGAAGAGGAGTTATGACTCAACCTCGACTTGCTTCAAGAGTGAAGAGCAACTGAAATCTGAGAGGCAAGATACAAAACAAATATAGAGCATTATTACAACAAGAGGTTAAGACCTTCTAGCTTTAAGCCAGGAGACTTTCTATTCGGAAAAAAATGAGGCAAGTAGGGTGGAAGATCAACGAAAACTGAGCCCTAATTGGAAGGTCCGTACAAAGTCGTGGAGGCATACCGAAATAGGTCGTACAAGCTACGGAAAATGGAAGATAAGAAAGTCCCTCGGACATGGCACGCCATCAATCTCAATAAATGTTACACATGATTTTATTTACCTTTCAAATTTTTTATGTATTTTGCAAAATGTAACAACCTTCTGTCACTCTCATCTAAGGGAAAAGTCCATTTAAAGTTATGAATAAAGACATTCTAAAAATAAAGACATTAATTAACGTTTCCGTTAGATGGTTCTTTCCCATTGGTGATACTGGTTATGTATTGTCATAGTTTTTATGACTGATGGCATGTCATCTAGTCATGTAGTAGTTCAAGCTAAGGCTTGAGGTTAATGTGGTACTTCAGCCACATTCCATTATACTTATTGGTTGTTTGGGTGTTATATATTTTACCGGAGTAATCATTCCCTTTTACCCAAAAAAAATTAAAGGCATTCTCTCCCTACGTATAAGGAAAATGTTATTTTAACGAACTTCTTGATACAATGTAAACATGCGTACATTTCTCTAAGTATGAAACTAATCGGAAGGCTCGCTGCCTCTAAAACAAGGTTTTATACTTAGCAACAAAATACATTACCTCTACCATCAGGAATGCCCCGACCATCAGGAATGCCCCGACCATCAGGGATGCCCCGACCATCAGGGATGCCCCGACCATTCGGTATACCCCGACCATCCGGGATACCCCGACCATCAAGGATGCCCCGACCATCAGGGATGTTGCGTACAACAGAGACACCTCGACCATTGGGGATGTCCAAACCAGTAAGGAGGTCTCGTCTGACATAGACGCCCCAACCGTCAAGGGGCCTTAGATGAAGAAGGCTTCCTCGATCACCAGAGACATTCCTAACATCAAGTGTGTCACAATCATCACGGACACCCTGGTCATCGTATATATGCTAAGCAAGCCATATAAGAGGTAAACTATGCTATCAACCATGAAACATATAAAGGGAATAATACATGTCAATAATACATACCATGCAAATTATTTATAATAAAACGTGTCGCAATTTTAAGTTTGTACCAGCTCAAGCATTATGAGTAACAGTCAGATCTTGATAATCATCCAAGAGGTTTTCCAATCTCTGAAGGATGTCAGCTATTGCCAAGGCACTTCGGCCAGCAAGAAACCATGAACGCTCCAAAGCTATTTTTGTAGAAAGAGAATTAAAATCCTCATGAGCAGTCGGAGGAGCCAAGTGTATAAGAATGTTTCGGTACAAAGCTGGACTATCAACTCGGATGTTGGTATGGATGTCCCATCCTGAAACATAAGTAATCCCCAAAGGCCCTCTTCCGGAAAAAGCACATGAGGAAAAGACACAATTCAAACAAAGGTTAGAAGAAAGGACTCATTATTAATATATATATATATATATATATATATATATATATATATATATATATATATATATATATATATATATATATATATATATATATATATATATATATATATATATATATATATATATATATATATATATATATATATATATATATATATATATATATATGTAAAGAGGAATTAAGAAGATAAGGCATGAGGACGAAGGTAGCACCACACGTGCTTGATGCAACGACGTCTTTTCGGTCTCTCTAGCAATATTAGGATTTTATTCTGACTTTTCATTATCACCATCCGAAGAAACAAAAAGGTACTCTATGTTTGGTTCAACAAGGGGAAACAGATTGGAAGGGTAAGTAAATAGGAACCTCTTTCCATACTTCTTCATCCGTCTGAACCTCGGTCTCTCCAACAAAATGATGAGCTAGTTCATCTCCATAATTAAAGGAAGAGATTCGTAGAGTCCCCATGTCGTCATCATTGTGTGATTAATCAGAGGAGTGATGGGAACCTTTTCGGAGTGTGATGGGAAGAATTCTCGGACGAAGGTTTAATGGCTTGCAACGGTGTTGCCGAAGTAGCATCAACGGAGTCTGAAGGAACGTAGTACCCGCCTTTGGTATCTTAATGCTTCCTTCTCTTACGTGAAGGTACGGAACCCCTATCAGCTTCATCTCTTATTTTATTCTTCGATCTTTTACACTCGGTAGCATGAGTGGCCTGAGTTTTCGTCTTGTCTTTGTTAGAAATATCTTGTCATCAGCAACCTCTACCTTTCGTTGGGTGTCTGTAGGGGGGGGGGGGGGGATCTCCTATCCAGCTGGAAAAGGGGTCGTGACTTGTAACTCTATCATGTTGTTAGCAGTAAGGTGGTCTCCATTGCTGATGGTGGCTTCAAATGTTATGGGGAAACAAAGATATCAGTGCATGCTGGTAACTATAAAATAGGAAGGAAAGGAACAAGATAGAACAACTCTTGATAAGATAAGAGATCACCAACTAAAATAAAACAGCACATGGCATTACCCTTTCCCTTGGTCTCGAAAGGCTGGCAGACAACGAGGATGTTCCCAAGTCGACGCAAGACCAACAACAAACAAAAAGGGCTGAGGCACCTCATACAAATTGACCACCCCGCTCTCTAAAGCTCGGACATCCTCATCTTGAAAATCACCAGAGAGAAAAGAGTTACTAATTTGTGAATCATGATGCCTCCAGGGCACGACATCGAGAATGGCCCGTCTATCCATAAGGAACAAAAATCCATTTCCACTTCTTCATGCAAGTAAAGTTCTCTCAAAATATTTCCCCCCAACCTTTTTGCCCACCCTTTTCTCAAAAGAGAACTATGACCCTATTTGCTAATTTTTTTAAGGACACAAAAAGTGATATGGAGGGATTGATATTAAGGATTCAACAACTCATCTCGAACATGTTTAATCGATCAAGTTCTAGCGACACTAATCGTGATATATGTACTCGAAAGTGTTTTATAATGGTTTAGAGGTTCGAAGAGAAAGGAATTAATAGGTTATAGAGCTTAAAAAAATGTTCATAAACGGTGATAGCTTCACAGGGTAATTGGTCTATCGTCATTCCATAAGGAGGTACGCGGGTTTTAAGTCGAAAGTTATAAAGAATGTTGCATCTATCTCGGCAACCCTTTTCACCAGATAACTTGGATCGATACTCTTTTTTTTTTGGTAACCGTGATTTCCGACTCATTGGCCGACTAATCCACGGGGTTTGAGCCCACCGCCACACAGACTCAAACCAGGTAAAGCCCTCCCTTTTCAGGAGGTTGGCGTGGCAACTTGGATCGATACTCGGGCATGTCAAATTTGGGAAGCATTGTTGAAGGCACGACGTGGTTTTTTCAAACATCACTTTCGAATAAGAATGGACAACAAAACCATAAATGAGAGAGTATATACTTAAGAGTTTTAAAGCCGAAGGTCCAGATGCCGATGAAGCAGAAAGGAGAGATTTAAATAGCACACTTGAAATAACACACATTAAAAATGAAAGGTGTAAGGTATTTATATGGGATGAGAGATCTAGAAAGGTTGCATTGTGTCATAAGCCTATGTGGCCTCATCACAGCCATTGAAAAGACGCATAAATGGATAAGGCCCAATCAAATAGATCATAATAGGCTTGGGCTAGCCTATAAAAGGTCTCAATGCAGCCCAATAGATTTCTTCGAAATAATAATAATAATAATAATAATAATAATAATAATAATGTTAAAAGAATAATTAATAAATAATTAATTATAATAATAATATTTTTGTGTTATTGCTAAAGAAGTGACGGCCCAGTTAGTATCTCGGTTTTACATTAACTTATTATAAATCTTATTATTTTAATATAAAATAATAATAATAATAATAATATAATTAGGATAATAGTAATCAAAGGAGAAGATAAATGAGAAAGGGCGAAGTCGGGAAGTATATCGAAGGAACTATAAGGACGCAAAACGGAACAAAAAGAAATTTTAAACATTTTTTTCTTATGTGTTGCATCATCAAGCTATAGTTTACTAATACAACACTGTTGGGGGAGGTGGAGGGGATGTTCGTGTATATGTCTTAAAAGGACCAATATTTGAAAGACCAAGTAAGGTGTACCGAGTGGATTGATCCGGACTATCAGCAAAGCAAGGATCTAGGAACATCAACCCGAATTTTAAGGAACCATGTCTCCTGCATCATACAAACTTAAGCCCATAGTGTGAGAACTCGTATTTTCCTGATATTATTTTATTTTTTTATTCGTGCTTCTTGAATTTTCCAACGTATTACATTTTCTTGTATTCTTTATACGTAAATCCTGAGATCATGATAATTTTAATAAATTATACTTTTAAAGTATTTTCAGATCGTTGATCATACTTTATTTAGAATTATAAAATTTTTTATTTTATTTTTTCATATTTATTTAAATCAAAGTTTTTGATTTAAAAGCACCCGCGTGCATTTTACAAAAAGTTTACTCAAATCAATGAATAAGGAAAACTACTAGTGATCGCGATGCCGACGGATGTCTGATGTTTTACGTTTCATTGTCGATTGTTTCAATGTTTGACGCTTCCGATGTCTTCTTTTTAATGACGTGTTAAGTCGTGTTGGGGGACTATATTATCATATTTTTTATGCATTTTAATTTTTTAAAAGTATTTTTACGAAATCCAAATCTCGTAAATATTTTTAAAATTGACTAATAGTCATTTCCTACCCTTTAAAATATTTAATTGAATTTTAGTCCAAAAGATTGCACTATTGGTAACATTTACCCTCCACCCACTATATATACATTTTTCACCTACTTTTCTCTCATGTTCTTCATACAAAAACACACACTAAAAGAAAATTTCTCTCCCTTTTCTTCTTTCTTTCTAACCATGAGCCAAAGAACACCCAAAACACTAAATTTTCTTGATTTTGAGACTGAATCTCATAAAACTAAAACAAGACCCTATCTTGAAATCAAAAGGTGATCATTTTGATACCAAAATTTCCCACATGCATTGAGTTTGATTTTTCATGAGAATTATGGTTGGTGAAAGTGGTAGATGATCTTGATAAGATTTTGCTATTTTGTTGATAAAAGTTTGAGTTTTGATTTTTGATTTTGTTTAATGTTGCATTCAAGTTATAGGATTGAAAGTGGGTAATATTAGGGTGTTAGGATTAGTAGAAAAATGGTTAGAACGGGTTGAAAGTATGATTTTATGTAAGATTTAGTGAGGTGATTTAAGGCAGTAGGTTTGAGGCTATCTTAAGCTTTAATTATTATTGTACAAATGAGATAGTTTTGTAGAGATTTTCATTAGCTTCGTTTTGATATAAGTTAGAGCTTCTAACTCAAAACGAGGAGGAAGTTACGATAGTTTGATTATTCATGTACCAAGAGACGAGTATCGACACAACTCGAAGTTATCGTCAATATTTGGATCGAATCTCGGGGACCATAAAATGATTTTTAAAAAGATTCAAGGGATTTTCTAAGTTTCTAAACCTAGGGTTGTGAGTTTGTTTTCAAACCCATGTGTCGGTTTTGTAAACGAAGTTGTTTAAAGAAGTCAAAATGGTTTCACGAGTCAAGTGTCAAATCTGTCCGGTTTTTCAAGTCTAGAAATGTGTTGAGCAGGTGGTTCTAAAATGTAAATCATTGGATGAAAATTAAACTGAGTTTTATTCAGGTTATGATTGAGTTTTTCACCAAGTTTCATAAAAATCCGAGTTGTCTAAGTAAGGGAAATGAGCTTGCACATTTGGTATGTGCGTCAGATTTTTATCGAGAAATTAGTTTAATAAAGTGAACATATAGAAGGGTATTGTAGTACCACTTGCATTGTTGTTCTTTCGGGTTTGTCATGGTCTTGTAATGTTGAGTTTTATGTTATTAAGTATGGTTTATTCTTGATTCAATTATAAATAAAGTGCGCGCCTTATTGGTGGGTTGCGGCTTTCGTGTTAATCGGGTATCCATATCGTCTGCGATCATCTTACCGCTACTTTTTCTACTCGGACTCTAAGTCACGTGATTCACTTACCTCGTGACTAAGGTGATTTCATAGCCCCTTTTTACTACTTACACACTGTTTCTAAACGTGGGGTGAGATTTTACATAGTGGAACACATCCATTTAAAAACTGTATGTTATCCAGAACTTGTATGCTATCTAGAACTTGTATGCTTTTCAACAGTTTTCATTGATATTATTGCTTTTAGTATATAACCCTTAAGTTTCCTCTCTTGATCATGAACTGTTAATTTACTTGTGTTGCTAAGCGCGAATGTTGTGGGTGGATCCATCGGGATTGACTATCCCCGTCCTATGTTGCGGTTGTTTAACCATTGATGCATTGCATTTGATTTATTACTTGAGTATTTGGGCTAAATACTCCCTAGAGGAATTTACATTGATGTTAAGCTTCGGTTCATGAACTAAATAGCAATAATAATGGTTTCGGACTATGGTTAATGATCATAACCATTTCCCTATTTACTTGTTTTACAAATGAATGCTTGTGTTCCACACCTTTACTGCTAAACTTATGAATATCACTCAACTCCGTGTTGACGATTTTACATGTTTAATCTCATGTATTAATACTTAGCTTTGCTTGGATGGGAGCTCACAGGATATTATCGCAGCTTGGAGATTTCTGTGATACTTTTTAAAGTATGATTTTGGTAAAAACTGTCAGAAGTTTATTTTGTATTTTGGTAACTATATGTTATAAATCATGATGAAATAATAGAATTTTCCGCTTATAAAACTCGGGACCTTTGTATAAAAACTCTGATGTTTATGATGTAATGTATATATTTTTGTTACGTCAACTTTGTGTCAACAGTATTTCATTGTTTCTTGTACCATGACGTGGCACCCCTTGCTGCCTACTTGTTTCCTTGCCTGATTTTGGGGTCTTACAGATTGGTATCAGAGCGATGGTTATAGGGAACTGAGTCGTTATGAAAACTTAGTCTATAACCGAAAGTTCAAATGTTTAATGTTTCTAAGTGTCAAACACAGAATCTGCCATGGTTGTTCGATATCTGTGCGGGTAACTCTCTAATCCTTATTATTTACTTTTAGTTATCGTTGTAGTATTTCATCTCTTGATTACATTACCCTAATGAAGATAATTACTATGTCTTTTCAAAGCCTTTGCGCTTAATGAATTATCATTGGATATTACTATGATTACATCTGCTTGTACTTTATTTCTTGAATTCTTGTTCTTGTGAATTGATCTTGTTGCAATGACTTTGTATTGTTATGACATTACATACTTGTATTCGGAGCGCGTATGCTACCGACATTTCGTACTCACTTTTCTGAGTACTATTGCTATTTCGTTTATGCGTGATACGACTAACCTCATATACTCGTTCGTTTTGAACCGCCTGTTTTTCTTGACTCGCTGTTACATGTTGTTTGCATTCTCGTGATACTATTGTTTGGGATTAAATAAGTGTTGCTTTCAATGAAACTTCTGATTTTCATTTTACTACCGTGCGTGTTGCTTTCATTGTTTAACTCCTTTAAGATATCCAATTTTTTTTCCAAACATCTATGATTGGATACCTTGAAAATTAGTCTGTAACCCATTGTGTAGCTCAATGTGTCTCCGAAAAAGACTAAAGGACATCGTGTGAGTCACACATCTCGAAGCATTCCTTGAATCCGTGTTGAATAATATCGTGGGTTTTCGTAACCTTGATTGACCTTTACGTCACCGTTATACACGACACTTGTATATCGATTAAATATTACCTCATTGACCATTCTACGTTTCGACTTTGAATTACAACGTTATTTTGTACCTTGGAAACAACACCGTCATCTTGAAATTCATATCCTATGATATAATGTGGCGCTTGTTTGGAATACGATTTTACTTCTATAAACTTGTATCCTCTCTTTTCATTAAACCTTCTCGCTCCGGGAGTGCAACCCATTAATGTTCCATTTCTTTCTCGGCATGTCTTGTGATTTTGGAAAATCACGCCACCAAGAGACTTTCCTACTTTGCATCTTGAAATCCAAGACACGCATGTCATGCGTCGTTTTTGTTTTTTTAGATTATCGTTGGTATTCTTGAACCATTTTTATACTATGTTTTTCTTTACATTCTTAATTATACAATCTACTCTCTTTCGTCTTATGGAATCCACAAGTCATGTGTGTACATAAATTCCGGGTCGTTATGAAGTTTGATTAAATTTCAAGATGTGTTGAAAATTTTACTTTCTGAAGAAAAGTTACATGTAATTTAACGATGTCGAGAAAATATTTTTATAAACTTTAGACATAAAAATATATTTCTACTTGTGGAGACGTTCGTTTAGGACATAAAATTTGACCCGTAAATCTTAAAAACGAGCAACTTACGCTCATTCGAAATTGTAAAACTTAAGAACTTATTTTCTGCATATTTTTAAAATATCGTTTTGTTGACAGAGTTGATGCGAGGGCGTTTTCATCCATTTTTTATCCGTTTCAAGTCTCGAGTAAAACTAGGAAGTTCTCTAAAACATCGTTTTACATTAAATTGCTTAAGACTTCCAGTCTTAAAAATGTCATTTAGTGAGTCAACTGGTCTGTCAAACCCAAAAGTCAAACCCGAAAGTCAAACCCAAAAGTCAAACTTAAAGGTCAAAACTGATAGAATTTTAAAATATGGTTTGAAGCGTTTTTGAGTTCGTTCGAGCTCGTAAAACATTAACGAATGATATTTTACAACTAAAAGCATTGAGTGCATTTGAAAACGTTTAAAATAGTAACTTTGAGTGCGGGTTATACGTATATATATCGTGAACACATATGGATTCCTTTATCCTTTCTTTTATATATGACTTATTTGTCATTCTATATTGTCTTTCTTTGCTTCTATCGTACCACTGATTTGGGCTGAGGTTTGAAGTTCTTGTTTTCATATCGTTCGTTATCATCTTGACACGTGTTTCATGACGATTCCGGCTAAACGTTTTGAAACCTTATCATCCTGTAACCATGTTGCATATTTTCTTATCAATTACTCTTTATTACTCTCGTGTAACCCACTCGCTATTTTATAAGTTACCATATAAACTCAAACTGGTATTGTTTGTGAATCATTTTACAAAATGTTCCACTTGAGCCTTATTAAATACTTGAATTGAAGAAATGTAAATCTATGCTTATGTTTTTAGAGAGAGAAAGAGATAGAGAAATGGTGGATTTCACACAAAGCTAGAGAGAGAAACTAAAATGAACTATGTGAAAATTATGAAACCACACCACCCTCTCCATCTAAGGAGAGGGTTTATATACCAAGCCCATATGATGGGCTTGGGCTTGCATTGGGCCGCCGGCCTACACATGTTGTAGGCTTGGCTTGGCCTTGTTTGTTTAATATTAAGTTAACTAAACTACGAGCTATTACATATACTATTGTTGGAGTGACCGATCCTTCTTAATACGTAAAACGTATTTCCAACAATCTCCCCCTAAGGGAGGTCACTCCAAACAAGGGCGTTACCCGAGTTACAATAATGAAATAAACCTAGCATACTATGCTTGTCTTGAGCTCGTAGTCTTTGTCTTTCTTTTCTTTTTCTTTTTTGGTGAACATGCTGATGTGATCTTTGATATCAATCTTGAGAATTAATCTCTTGCCTTGATCTCGTGTATCCATCACTTGTGATCTTCGCCTCTTCGTGACACCATGTCCCACATACTTATACCTTCGTAATTCTTGAAAGCTTCAGAGTTCGATACAGCGGAAGACTTAACTTTTAGGCTTTCTTGAATTTGATGAGGTATTAAGTGCATAAAGTATAAGCATGCGGGGACGACTTCTTCTTGGATCCCGCAACGCCACCGTCTTCAAATGCCGCAACATAAGTAGACACGAACGAAATGGCTTTGAACATTTCATTCTAATTCGGTAGCATTTTACCTCCGGTCGGTGAAGACCGTTGGACGATATTAGATATCGTACCCGTGACGGATAGTTTCAATTAAGTAACTTCCTGACAGGATTTCGCGGGTAAACCCGTTCTCTTTATTCGACCGTCCAAAGCTGACTGCGAACATAAAGAGTGAATCATTTGGATAAAAATATCCGCATGATTTGAAGCCGTCAATTCATGTTCCTGGAACAAGTGAAATTCAATTAAGAACCGCACCATCGTTGCTTTCCAGTTGCCACGAGCTTGATTCGTATAGAATCTTGCAAGTTACCTACCAAGTGCTGTTTGAGGTTAACACTAGAAGGATTTCCACTCATCACTGTGAACACTAAGGTATCACTCTGAGTGTTCTGGCAAGATCACTAAGATATTGCGTAGAGGCCTGGAACATGTTTAAATTCATTTAAGAATTAAACAGCTGTTGCTTTCCAGTTATCACAAGTTTGATTCATAAAGAGTCGCACAAGTCACCTTCCATGAGCTTTTTGATATTCGTTCAAGAAGGATTTCCGTCTTCATTGTAAATACTTTCGTATTACTCGGATGTTCAGGCAAGATCATGAAGATTTTGCGTAGGACTCTTAAAATCTTTCTTACTTTTCACAGTGTGTGAAGAAGCAAGAAAATATGAAAGTGTGTCCTAATGAGATATTTGATGATCTCAAATGGCTCTAGACTCGATCGTGCACTTTGGATTTTAGTGATCGGAGGCTGGAGAGGAGTGCCACCTTTTCAATACCAATTTATTCGGAATGAATAAATCAATAGATAATGTGTTGTCTCCGTGTGATTAAAACAAATATCTTTTAAGAGATATCTGAGTTAGCTGGGATGGGTTGTGCATTGCATCACTGGGTCCATGATGTCTATCTTCAATATCAAGAATCATTAAAAATAATCTCAATAGCATATGTATTGACCCGTTTTCTGCCTAAAGTTGTAAGGAGGGCTTCTTTCTTTACACCCTTTATCTTTACAATTCTTTTTCATTCTTCAACCCCTTCAATGCTTACCAATACGTCATAACTAGCACCTTGTTGTGATTGTTCCAGTGCTAACTTAAGTACTTGGTCGGCATTCAGCTACATTCACAATCTTACTCCATCTTTCCTAAGGACTACTATTTCTAGCTATGGAATGTCCTTGGGAAGATTCCTCCGGTTTAAGAAGAATCATTGGACTTAACCTATCCTACCATCCTTATGTCACCACAATCTTCATCGTCGTGAAATAAATGGGTTTTGGGTAAGTATATGTCACCATGAAAATCCATTTTGATATAGCAAATCCATTTTGCTCCCCCTTAACATATGGCACGATATTCGAAAACATTTCGCACATGTCGGGATGAGCCAGCAGTAAAACCATTTGTGATAATATCCCATATTAAATCACATTTTCTCCCCCATATTAAAAATATTAACCCAATCGATGTTTTTAATATCAGTTGATTTAATGAAGTTTTAACAAACGTTTTGGGAAGAAAAATGCAAGTCCGTTTTATCTTCATGATATCAAACGTATGAGATATGATACCGTATTGTAACATGAGCACATATTCACCATATTAGAAAAGAATTGACAAGGTTGGACCTGATTAATGAGAACGTCATATGATAAGATCAAATGGTTCTTGTTCACGAATGTTGGTCGCCTCGTCACGGCTGAAGTCATCTCTTGACACCACATGTACGATTGGTATTGTTGTCTTGACACCAACTTGTGAAAATGGCACGTTCGGTATCGAAGATTCTGAATGCTTGACAATTGCTCCCCCTCAAATGTTGACCCGTGTTCTATCGAAAGAGCTGTAGTCGTCGGTTGAGTAGTCGCATCATCGAGTATGTAGATACCAATTGTAGATTGCTATGGTTGTAGAGATAATAGCTTCATAAAAACAAGACTTCTCTTGTTTTAACAAATAAATGCACTGAAACGTACATAGATTTGTGTTAGACCAAGTTATAAAGTAAACTTGATCCCTTACAAGGTTTTAAAGTAAACCTTGCCCGAGAAAATTAATTCCCGTTGTGAGCCACAGCTTTCATAAGAAATACTTGACTTTAATATGAAAACCGGGTTGCAGTCAAAAATAACTACAAGCCATAAGGGCATACTTTATGAAATATTTACAACTTTTGTACGAACTCTATTTATGGCGCCGTGTCGATATTAATCAAAATTTCTAAGGCCGTAAATATTATCGTACCAAAAGACATGCCTTTGAAAAAATAAAGTAAAAATATTTTTAGATTTTTATGAATTTTTCAATTTTTATGGTTTTTATATGGTTTTATATTTTTGTATTTTGCTTTTGTGGAGAAGATATAAACAATATATACAAATGATCACCAAGGATACGGAGAATAGTTTTACCAAGACTATTCTTTCGCTTCATCTGCTAGTTCCTTTAGAGTCTCAGGCGAGAAAGTTCTCATTCCTAGCTTGTCGGCCAAAAATTCAATTCGAGCTCGATCTAAAGCCTTCGTGAAAATATCCGCCAATTGATACTCAGATCGGACAAAGTAAAGCTCGATTACTCCATTTTCCACTTGCTCCTTGATGAAGTGGTAGCGAATGTCAATATGCTTCGACCGGGAGAATTGAGCATTGTTGCAACATAAGGCAATTGCACTTTTGTTGTCGCAGTACATCGGAATCTTGTTGAAACCTAGACCATAGTCGGTCAATTGCGATCTCATCCAAAGAATTTGAGCACAGCAACCGGACATAGCTATGTATTCTGCTTCCGTACTTGATATTGCAGCGCTTTTCTGCCTTTTCGATGCCCAACTGATTAGTCGATCTCCTAGTAGTTGCAAAGTTCCACTCGTGCTACGCCTTGTATCTTGACAACCCGCGTGATCCGCGTCTGCATATGCCATTAGTGCAATAGAAGAGTCCTTTGAATACCAAAGTCCCCGATTAATGGTTCCTTTAAGATATCGAAAGATCCTTTTAACAGTAGCTAAGTGTAACTCAGTAGGCCTAGTTTAATACCTGGCACACATACATATAGCAAACTGAAGATCAGGTCGACTGGCTGTGATATACAGAAGAGTACCGATCATTCCACGATAAAGTGTCGGATCAACGGCAACTCCATGTGGATCTGCATCAAGCTTAGTTTTCTCCACCATTGGAGTGTCCACGGGGTCGCAAGATTCCATCTTATATTTCTTAAGCGATTCAAGGGCATACTTGGATTGATTGATAAAGATGCCTCTGGGACTCTGAGATATCTGAAGACCTAAGAAGAATGATACCTTGCCCATCATTGACATCTTAAACTTGGAAGACATGAGTGTCCCAAACTCGTCGGATAAGGTTTGGGTCGAGGCTGCAAATATAATATCATCAACATATATTTGTACCATAATCATATCTTTACCTCGTTTCTGAATGAACAGCATGGGATCCACCTTGCCTTTAGCGAAGCCTTGCATAATGAGGAATTGTGACAAAAGATCGTACCATGCGCGAGGAGCTTGCTTCAACCCATAGAGAGCCTTCTTAAGCTTATACACATGATTAGGGTAATTAGGATTCACAAAACCATCCGGCTGTTGAACATAGACCTCTTCCTTGAGTTCACCAATAAGAAATGCCGTCTTCACATCCATCTGATATACGATCATATTCATATGGGCTGCATAAGCGAGGAATAATCTAATAGCTTCCAAACGGGCAACAGGTGCAAAGGATTCCATAAAGTCGACGCCCAATAATTGCTTGTATCCACGAGCTACTAGACGAGCTTTGTTCTTCAATATTCCGCCTAACTCATCGAGTTTCACCTTGTAAACCTATTTCAAAGTGAGTAACTGCACTTGATCCGGGCATGGGACAAGTTCCCAAACTTCAAGACGTATGAATTCGTTAAGTTCTTCTTGCATAGCTTCTATCCAACAGGATTGAGTAAAAGCTTGTTGCCATGTCTTAGGTTCAACTTCACTGAGAAAAGCATCAAAGTGACAAAACAATGCACTTTCTTGTAACTGACTTCGTGTGGATATCGGACGATTAGGGTCACCAATAATAGAATCTATAGGATGATCCTTTGTCCACTTGCTGTCATGTTCACGAATCCGTGGATTGGAGTAAACTGTAGAAGGAGCTTCCTCTGAGGTGGACGACCCAGCTTGATTACGGTCGGGAATTGGTACACCAAAGAATGGAAGTTCACGCATTTGAGCGAATTCCAAATCGTGATCATCATCGTCATCCTCTTCGTCATCAATAGGCATGACATGGGTAGTTGAAACAGGTGTTGGTTGAGAATTACTTGTTGATGGTATATCTAGACCAATTGTAGGTGCAGATGTATCAGATTGTACTTCAGTTGCTGGCGCGACAACTTCGGTTACCGGAGCTATTACCTCAGATTATGGGGCAACAATATTTGGAGGTGTAAAGAATTCATCAAAGAACGGCTGAAACAACGTATCCCATTCATTCCTAGTAGGTGGTATAAATGATGATGAAGTGGGGTTGTTTGAGACAAGACCAGAGCTAATGTTACTGGGTCCCATTTCATGAAGTGCGGGTTCAGAGCTGCTTTGCTCAGAAGCCATTGCTGTCAGCTCATCAAAATCAACATTCATAGTTTCGATGATCTTGCGAGAGTTACGGTTGTAGATTCGGTATGCCTTCTTTGCGGGGGCGTAACCAATGAAAATACCAATATCAGCCTTTGGTTGAAGTGTTCCCAAATTGTCACCATCATTATTTGGATAGCAAAGAGAACCAAATACATGAAGATATGATAAATCTGGTACTTTTCCATGGAGAAGCTCATAAGGTGTTTTACCATGGCGTTTACGAATTAGTGACCGGTTTTGGGTGTACACTGCTGTAGATACTGCTTCTGCCCATAAAAACAATGGAGCCTTTGCGTAGATTAACATCGTTCGAGCAGCTTCCATAAGTGTGCAATTTCGCCTTTCAACGACACCGTTTTGTTGTGGAGTGCGGTGCAACGGATGTTTCATGAGATATGCCAACTTCTTCATAATAATTACGCAAAATTTGATTCACAAATTCGGTTCCATTATCTGTACGAATGCGTCGGACAGTAGTGTTGAGACGCACTTGAATCATCTTGAGAAATCCGATGATGAATTTAGGTGCCTCATTTTTTGCTTTAAGAAATTTCACCCATGTAAACCGAGAGTAATCATCGACAATGACGAGGATGTACTTTTTGCCACTAAGACTTTCAATACGCATTGGTCCACAAAGATCCATATGCAACAGATAAAGTTTCTCTTGGTTGGTGTCTTCCGTCTTGGGTTTGTAAGATTTCTTAGTGCTTTTCCCCATTGTACACGCGGAACACAAATGATCCTTGTGGAATGAAAGTTTAGGAAGACCACGAACAAGTTCCTTTTTCGCCAAATGATTAATAGCGTCAAAGTTAAGATGAGATAACCGTCGATGCCATAACCATGACGATGCTTTGGAGAGAAGACATACGGGAGAGGCGGCCATCATGTCTTGTAGAGACAGAGTATACAAATTATTCCCTCGAGTACCTTTCAATAAATCAACCCCTTCCAAATTACGAATGAAGCACGTATGCTCGCGAAAAGCAACTTCTAGATTTGCATCACAAAATTGTCCCACAAAAAATAAGTTGTGACCGAGACCTTCCACATAATACACTCTCGAAATTATAACATTCCCAATATGATATTCACCATAACCTATTATCTTTGCAATATGATCATTTCCAACTCTAACCGAACCAAGAAACTTGCTGACGAAATTTCTGAGCTGAGAGCGATCTTCGGTCATATGCTTGGAGCAACCAGAGTCCAAATACCAGAGAACAATTTGGACCACCTGTTTTCAATAACAACAGTAGACAATGCATTGGAAACTATTGGTTTCGGAGTGTTAGCAGATACAGATATAGAATTATCAGAATTGCTAACATTTTTGAGACCCTTAGATTTCCTGCGTTTTCTAATGTGAGTTTTAGCACTAACAGGTTTTACTGTTCCAACTTTCTTAGGTTTTGGATTATTCGCGGGCACTACAGTGGGAGTAGACCTATTTAAAGGGCACTTGGTTCCTACAGTAGTGTCGGTGTTCCTAGTTAAAGGACACGCTTGTGTTGTGGTAGCCTTGGTACTCCTAGTTAAAGAGCACGCTTTCTTCACTTCAGTGGGAGTGATCCTAGTTAAAGGGCACGCATTTCCTACTATAGTGAAAGTTCTACCAGTGGGGCGCCACATCCAACCAACTTGGGTTAACACTTTCCCAGTCGGTTTCCATTCTAATCCATTTTTCTGGGCATACATCTCATTCACATGGTCAATAAGGCAAGAATCATGATGACTAGAAAACATACATTCATTGCAATTCCAACATTTCAAATTAGAATTCACAGTAGGCTTAGAGCGCTGCACAACCGCAGAGCCTTTAGGTTTAGCTACATGATTCTTTTTATTCAAAACAGAAATAACATTCCTAGGATGGGCTTCTACTTTCTTCTTCACTTGACTACTGGATGGGGGCAAGATCCTATCATTCTTCTTGTTTCTCTTAAGCTTAGATCTTTGAGCCTTAGTAGTGGTGCTTACTCCTGTAGAAGGCAACACGGGAATATTAGAAGCTGGTTTTGATTCCGCCTTATCTTTAGTGACCAAAGTTTGAGATGGTTTAATCCTAGGGCCCTTGTTAAGTGGTGTGACGGCTATAAGGTTCCTTTTGATTGCACTAGAGGACGATGCTGAGACAGTGGCTGCGTTATCCACAACATTCTTACCTTTTAGAGTACGAAGTGTTTCCTTTAACTCATCCAAGACCAGATTCTTATCACAAATTTGTTCCCTCAAATCAGATATTTCCACCGACTTTCGATTCAATTGTTCAATCAATGATTGATTCTGTGCAGTGGTATTAGCACATGCGAGCTGTACTGAATCGAAGAGTCGTGTATTTTTCTGTTTTAAGTTATCAACTTTGGACAAATTTTTGGAAACTCGATTATCTAGATCAAGTTTAAAATTCTCAGCGGCCTCAAGTACGTTCACACAGTTAAGCTCCTTAGATTTCTCTATTTCTATCGGCAAAGATGTAGCAACTTTGTCACTTGGCTGACGCTGTTTTGATTGTAAATTCAATTGAAAATTCTTTTCAAAGTTTACATCATCGATATTAACACCTTCGAATGACGTTTCAAATATTTCTTGAATAAATTGTTGCTTGCATTCAAGCGAAATACAATGTGTTTGAATCTCATCAAAACGTTTTGAAAGCGATAAATATGAATCTTGAAGCTTTAAAAATTCAGCGTCAGATTCGTGACAAGTACTATCTACCACATTATCCACAGATTCAACATTATGCACAATATAATCATTATCAATACTGTTATTCACACAGACAGAAACTATATCATGAGACATCACTTGCTTCAGAAGCAGATCATTTAGGCGTGAAACTCGTTCTATTTCAAGTAAACTGTTTTCATAAGCATCTTCCATTTCATTGAAAACACGTCTAACCTCTTCTATTTCCAAAAACAAATCTTGATCAATATTACGAAGACAAGCTTTAACATTGTCTACAAATGGAACAACTTCACCTCGAAACGCAGCTCTAGTGTGCTCAAACTTCCATTCACCTTCCGTTATGGTTGTGGCCGTCGTACGTTCCAAAATGACCTTGCCAAAATCGGCTAAGTGTTGGTGAACCGCATTTAAGTTAACGGACGCCTTACTTACCGGTGGAATTAACTTCGTTAAATCCTTTTTGACAAGTGTAGGAGACGTACTAGGAAGGTTTTCATTTGACAAACTTTGGGGCACAAGAACTGTTAATTCTGCTAATTCCTTTTGTAAGCGAATGCGTGTCTTTTTCAAAAATTGATCTTTGTTATGTTGATCATAATCAATTGTATGGAATTTTGAAAGCATTTTAGAATGAGTTTCATCCGCAAGTGATTGTGTCTCCTCAGAACTACGAACATAAGGTGCTTCTTTCGATTTGCCAATTATGGTCAGATCATATAGACCGGGAATATATTCCTGAGCTTGTTTTGCATAGCCGGGATTAGGTGGTAAATCTTGAAGACGCTTAAGTTCAAATTCTTTAAATGATTTAGTTAAAAGATGAACCTTTTCTGTGGAAGCGTCTTGTTTTAAAAGCTGTTGTTCTTTAAATTTAAGAAGTTTGGTAGCATTAATTTCCGATTCAACCTTTTTAGACTCGAGAGTTTCGAAATCCATTTTAAGTTTCTGAAAATTATTGACAACCGACTCTTTTTCTTTTAATTCATTGGAAAGATTAGCTTTTAATGATTCTATTTCTTTCAAGTGTTCAATCTTTTCAAAACGAAATTGGTCAAATTCAGCACATGTTATTTTCTCTGCTTGAGGGACCATTTCAAAAGCTTTGACCTTTTCTTTATGCAACGCAAGCTCAGCAGTTAGGGTGGAATTGGTATCTACGGATTGTCTGAGGGCCATATGCATTTGATCAATAATATGTGTAGGCACCATTACCAAATCATGTTGAGCATAAGATTCCATACCCGTCGTAGCATTTGGTTGAGGTTTACTCAAATGTGTAGAATTGGGCACCACATCATTTGAGTTACTAGTTCCCGAATGCTGTTCGAGGTTGTCATTTTCATGCCCAACAGGATGTTGGTTATCATCAATATTAGTAGATGTGGTTGGTACCTCACTGATGACATCGGAACCATAGTGAGAAAGATTAGCAACGAGAGCAGCTTGGGCAGAGTGAATGTCATCACAATCCGAATCGTATGCATCAAGATCGTCCGCTTGATAAGCTGCATTAGAAGTGGAAACAACTGCAATGCCTTCAGTATCTGCTGCCCCTGGGTCTGCAAGAAATGCTAACTTCTCTGAATCCAAAATCTTCCCCTTAGACTGAGCATCAACCAAATACATCTTCTCACGAAACCATGCATCATCCCTTCTCCTTTTCGGCTGAGTGCATTCCCTAGCCATATGACCTTGTCCTCGGCAATTGTAACAAGTCACAACCTTCTTAGGACCAATAGGACTCCCATTTCCACTAGCGTGAGAATTCACATCTTGATTGTTCCCATTCCTTGTAGGAGGTCCATATGAATTTTGCCTTCCCTGAATAGGTTGCACCGTCACTTGACCATCTTGAACAGTGGCTTGTTGTCGAGGATTTGATGAGGTGCGGAGCTGATTGTTTGTTGGTGGAAATCCTCTAGTTGCAACAAGTTTTGACAAGTAGGCGGTGAGATGGTTTAGAACATCAGCTGGCGTATCATTTGGAGTAAAGACCGGTGCTTGGATTGGTAGAAGTTCATTAGAGTAGAAAGCTTGTGCTGGTTGTGCTTCAATTGAAAAATATCCTTGCTGAGGAGTATAGCCCAATGGAGAAGTGTTGGCTTGTGATGGTGATGTTTGATATGGTGGTTGCTGTTGAAAAGATTGTTGATGAACACTTTGTTGATATTCTTGTTGTGGCATCATTGGTGGTTGATAAGATGGTTGCTGTGGTTGCTGATAGATGTGTGGTGGTGGCTGCTGCGAGTATGATGGTTGTTGATAAGTATAAGCCATGTTTTGTTGAGAAGCATACATTGCAAGTGGATCATGAACTTGAGGTGTAGACAACCGAGCCTCGATCACATGGCATTCGTGTTGTTGAAGAAAAGCTTGAAGTTGATCCACATTGGTGTTATGCAAGTCCTTAGCCAATTTAACATCCGTCACGTATTTTTTCTATTCTGGAGGAAGAGTGTTCAAATACTTGGTGTTCAATTGAAAGGTAGGAATTGCCATGCCATAGATATTGAGCTCATTCAACAATAGGGTAAATCTCAGATAGTAGTCATTGAGAGTCTCCCCTGGCACATAGGCAAACTTATCAAAAGTATCATAAAGCTTACACTTTCGTTCTTGTTTAGTTAACGAGGTGCCTTGCATTAGAACCTGAATTCTATCCCATAACTCTTTGGCAACTTTATGTTTGCTGACGAGTTTGTAGACATCTGGAGGAAGGGCTTGGAGAATGATGTTTGTAGCATACTTATCACATTTATCTTGAATCTTCATATCTCCAGTCAACTCACCCGTTGTGCGAGGACGAGTAGTCGTACCTTCCGTCACTGTACCATAATCTAATGGTCCATTAAGCACCGATGCCCAAATTAGATGTCCATTCTCCTTGTTCAACATATAAAGTTCCATTCGGGAAGCCCATTCCTCATACATAGTCTTCACCAACATTGGTGGACGATTATCCGTACCCGAGAGGATGGACTTATCCGTAAGAGATGTGTACTCCATTTCAATAAGTTAAGATTTACAAAGTTGATCGAACAATGAAATAAGGTTAAGTATTTTTGTGTTGTTGTGAGTTAAAATCAAGAAACAATGTTAAAATCCCCTAAAATATGTTCTCGATAAACCAAAAATTCCAAGTCAAAATTACACACGATCGAAATTTTTTTATGGAATAATTTTTGGATTGTCGGAATGTCTAGATCGGAATGCCAGATCAGAATGTCAGATCGGAAAGTCCTGATCGCAAAGCAAGGCTGTCGAAATGTTTAGATCGCAAAGTCCAGATCGTAATGTAACTTGGTCGGAATGATGGTGGTATCGGAATGCCTAGATCGAAATGCAATGCTGTCGAAATGTTCAGATCGCAAAGCCTGTCGGAATACTCAGATCGCAAAATCTATCAGAATACTCAGATCGCAATGCTCAGATCGCAAAGTAGCTGACAAAGTTCAAGCAGAGTAACGACTTAAAATACTTCCTTATAGCCGTCGGAATCCCAGATCGCAAAGTACGATCGGAATGTCCAGATCGGAATAAGTAATAAAACCCACGTATCGCAATGTAGAACCAAAACCCTTTCCGATGGTGATGGTTATTGCGATGGAAGCCCACGTTTCGCTTGTACTTTCCGATGGAGATTCTGCTTAAATTTCGGAATGAAGAACACACGACTTTTTTGCACTTTTGATCCAAGAAAGATGATGTTTTAACGAAAACCAAGATACCAAGAACAGTTTAACACGAATCCCTATGTTACACTACTTTAAACTTCGATCAAACACCAAAAAAATTTTGAAGATTCGGCTAAAAACAAACCAACAATCTACGAAATGTTTAGAACACAATACGCAACACAAAAACAAACCTATATTTCATCCCAAGCTCTTGATACCATTTGAAGAAATGTAAATCTATGCTTATGTTTTTAGAGAGAGAAAGAGATAGAGAAATGGTGGATTTCACACAAAGCTAGAGAGAGAAACTAAAATGAACTATGTGAAAATTATGAAACCACACCACCCTCTCCATCTAAGGAGAGGGTTTATATACCAAGCCCATATGATGGGCTTGGGCTTGCATTGGGCCGCCGGCCTACACATGTTGTAGGCTTGGCTTGGCCTTGTTTGTTTAATATTAAGTTAACTAAACTACGAGCTATTACATATACTATTGTTGGAGTGACCGATCCTTCTTAATACGTAAAACGTATTTCCAACATGAATGTTATCTTATAAATTAATTTATATTAATTTTACAATGTAATTTCTCAAATTGTTCAACAATTGGTCTTGTAAAGCATTCTTGTAACAATAAATTATTGATTTAAACATCTAGCCAATTAATTACTGGCGAAAAGTTTCATAAATTATTTTTATTCCTGTTTTTACAAATGTATACATATTTTAAATCATATGACATGTAATACTGGTTTGACGTAGCTGAGCATCGCATTGCTAGTCCTAAATTATCCATGGCCTGATCACATATGCGTAATATAGAATGAGCCATGCGAGGCCGAATAGTGGTTACCTTAAATATTTGGCCACCAACTTTTACTTATGTTCTTTAAAAAGTTAGATAAAATAAAATTTAGAAAACTTTTACATCTTATGCGAGTAGCACCAGTTCGCGACATACACATATGAATCCTTATCTTTTTTTGAAAAAAGTACATGCCTCAAGCAGATATTTCCTTACCCAACGATCTTTGTTTTACTTGTTACCTCATCTTTCTTCGTGATATAATTCTCGTTACCACTCGTCTAATATCTTACCATTGATACCGGACTTGAATGTTTCAACATTGTTATGCTTATACATCGATCGACCTTCTCTATCTATTTTGGTAGACCTTCAAAATGTCTCTGGACGCGGTTAATGATTTATGACTAGACGTGAACGATAATTTCGTGTATTTGTCATGATGTGAGTTAGAATCTATCGTCTTAAAATTCATTCGTGTGAACCATGTGTTGATTTCGCCTTTCATTGCTAATGTTGTTCATCTTACTGGAATTTCTCTCAAGTGACTTCTTAAGAATTTTCCTTTGATTCGAAAATTTATTGTGTGGCTTTTCTTTTTCGATCGTGTATCAACCACTGAGAACTTAACAAGCCATTGTTGGTGACTCCAACCACACTCGTGAATTAATCTTGCTAAATCCTTTGTTTCTTATTGTCCTTAACATCGATGCATCTATTCAATCATGTCCGTTAATAAATTTGGTACGAATTACGTTTTATCCCCTCGTTCTATTACTCGTATACTAATTGTTGATTATTATTCGTTTCATACTCGTTTGCTATCTTGTCACCTTTTGAAAACCAGAATATGTCACATGTTTACCATTTGGTGCAGTAAACACCTTCTTGGATTTCCAAAAATTATTATAAATTTTAAGAACATTTTACACATTTTATCAAGTGGTTAAATTACCAAGATAACCGTTTCAAGTTAAATATCAGATCTATACATCCTCTTTGATAGATTTATAACTAATGTTTAAAATGGATGGCATGCTTTATCTTTTAAAGTATTTGATTCCATCATACTCTACTTTCAATCTAATGAAATTATCGATTAAAATTATAATTTCTATCAATGATTCTAAATAATTTGAAAATTTGATTTTCTCTAATGATAACGATAAACTTGAGTTTTTTACAATAATTTCATACAGACATCCAAAAGTGCTTAAGCCGATCAAGATAACTATTTTGAACTGTTCTACTTTTTGGCTTTGAAATCCTGATCAAGAAAAAGATTTAGCAACTACTTACTCACTAAATATATATAGTTTGATTTCAAATTACTAAACGTTGTAAAATTTTCTTTTAATAAAGAAAGTACCTAAACCGAGTTTGAAAGTAATATCAAATCCTAGACAAATAATTATGACAACTTGTATTTCAAATGTCTATATGTAATTCATATTTCCCCTCTATTTCGCTAGTAAATAGATTGTTATGTTTTATAATTTGTCATGTTTTACAGTTGCATGATTTGCGATTCTTTGTCGATTATCAATCTTAACTTGTTTTAGCGCAACTTGTTCGTCTAAGCAATTCTCTTGTTCATTATATCTCTTTATATTTCTCCGTACTTAAAGGTCATTATTCTAATCCAAGTTTGAAATTTAATTCGAAAAGGAGTTAAGAAACTGAAGCATAGTGAATTCTAATTGTTAAGGTACGTCGTGGTGCAAAAATTACCTGGGAAGAAATGAATCCGTTCTAAACTATGCATCTCCTTTCGATTGTATCTTCTTATATCTCTAGTGGAACTCTGAGGGACCAAAGTTCCTTTAGGGGGGTCGACTGTGAGAACTCGTATTTTTCGGATTTTTTTTTCTTTTTCTATTCGTGCTTCTTGAATTTTCCAACATAATACATTTTCTTGTATTCTTTATACGTAAATCCTGAGATCATGATAATTTTATTAAATTATACTTTTTAAGTATTTTCTGATCATTGATAATACTTTATTTGGAATTATAAAATTTCTTATTTTTTTTCCATATTTATTTAAATCAAAGTTTTGATTTAAAAGCACCCGCGTGCATTTTATAAAAGTTTACTCAAATAAATGAATACAGGAACTACTAGTGATTGTGATGCCGACGGATGTCTGATGTTTTACGTTTCATTGTCGATTGTTTCAATGTTTGACATTTCTGATGTCTTCTTTTTAATGACGTGTTAGGTCGTTTTGGGGGACTATATTATCATATTTTTGATGCATTTTAACTTTTGAAAAATATTTTTACGAAACCCGAATCCCGTAAATATTTTCAAATTTGACTAATAGTCATTTTCTACCCTTTAAACTATTTAATTGCATTTTAGTCCAAAAGATTGCACAATTGGTAAAATTTACCCTCCACCCCACTATATATACATTTTTCACCTACCTTTCTCTCATGTTCTTCATACAAAAACACACACTAAAAGAAAATTTCTCTCCATTTTCTTCGTTCTTTCTAACCGTGAGCCAAAGAACACCCAAAACACCAAATTTTCTCGATATTGAGACTGAATCTCAAAAAACTAAAACAAGACCCTATCTTGAAATCAAAAGGTGATCATTTTAATACCAAAATTTCCCACATGCATTGAGTTTGATTTTTCATGAGAATTATGGTTGATGAAAGGTGTAGATGATCTTGATAAGATTTTGCTATTTTGTTGATAAAAGTTTGAGTTTTGATTTTTGATTTTGGATTTTGTTTTATGTTGCATACAAGTGATAGGATTGAAAGTAGGTAATATTAGGGTGTTAGGATTAGTAGAAAAATGGTTAGAATGGGTTGAAAGTATGATTTTATGTAAGATTTAGTGAGGTGATTTAAGGCAGTAGGTTTGAGGATATCTTAAGCTTTAATTATTATTGTACAAATGAGATAGTGTTGTAGAGATTTTCATTAGCCTCGTTTTGATATAAGTTAGAGCTTCTAACTCAAAACGAGAAGGAAGTTACGATAGTTTGATTATTCGTGTACCGGGAGACAAGTATCGACACAACTCGAAGTTGTCGTCAATATTTGGATCGAATCTCGGGAACTATAAAATGAGTTTTAAAAATATTCAAGGGTTGTACTAAGTTTCTAAACCTAGGGTTGTGATTTTATTTTTAAACCCAAGTGTCAGTTTGGTAAACGGAGTTGTTTAGAGAAGTCAAAATGGTTTCATGAGTCAAGTGTTCAAATCTGTCCGGTTTATCAAGTCTAGAAATATGTTGAGCGTAGGGATGAGCACGGTACCGGTCCCGTCCCGAACCCGTCCCGAATTAGTGGTACCGATTATTTCCCGAGCATAAATTTATGGTACCGGTACCGTACCGAACGGGATTCGGGTATCGGTACCGGTACGGGAATCGGTACCGATACCGGGAAATCGGGATTTTCCCGTTCTTTTTCGGGAATTTCCCGATTTGGTACCGGTCCCGTCCCGAATTATTGGTCCCGAATTTTTTTCCACCTTATTTCGTAGTCCCGGTACCGTACCGAACGGGATTCGGGTATCGGGAATCGGTACGGTTCCGGGAACGGTTCGGGATCTATTCGGGATTCGGGTCGAAATGCTCATCCCTAGTTGAGCGGGTGGTTCTAAAATGTAAATCACTGGATGAAACTTAAACTGAGTTTATTCAGGTTATAATTGAGTTTTTCGCCAAGTTTCATAAAAATTCGAGTTGTCTAAGTAAGGGAAATGAGCTTGCACATTTGGTATGTGCCGGAAGATTTTTATCGAGAAAGTAGTTTAATAAAGTGAACATATAGAAGGGTATTGTAGTACCACTTGCATTGTTGTTCTTTTGGGTTTGTCATGGTCTTGTATTGTTGAGTTTTATGTTATTAAGTATGGTTTATACTTGAGTCAATTATTAATAAAGTGTGCACCTTATTGGTAGGTTGCGGCTTTCGTGTTTACCGGGCATCCATATCGTCGGCGATCGTCTTACCGCTACTTTTTCTACTCAGACTCCGAGTCACGTGATTCAGTTACCTCATGGCTAAGGTGAGTTCATATGCCCTTTTTACTACTTTCACACTGTTTTTAAACGCGGGGTGAGATTTTACATGGTAGAACACATCCATTTAAAGACTGTATGCTATCTAGAACTTGTATGCTATCCAGAACTTGTATGGTTTTCAATAGTTTTTATTGATATTATTGCTTTTAGTCTATATAGCCCTTAAGTTTCCTCTCTTGATCATGAACCGTTAATGTACTTGTGTTGCTAAGCGCCAATGTTGTGTGTCGATCCATCGGGATTGACTATCCCCGTCCCATGTTGCGGTTGTTTAACCATTGACGCATTGCATTTGATTTATTACTTGAGTATTTGGGCTAAATACTCCCTAGAGGAACTTACATTGATGTTAAGCTTCGGTTCATGAACTAAATAGCAATAATAATAGTTTCGGACTATGGTTAATGATCATAACCATTTCCCCTATTTACTTGTTTTGCAAATGAATGTTTGCGTTCCACACCTTTACTGCTAAACCTATGAATATCACTCAACTTCGTGTTGACGATTTTACATGTTTAATCTCAGGTATTAATACTTAGCTTTGCTTGGATGGGAGCCCGTAGGATATTATCGCAGCTTGGAGATTTCTGTGGTACTTTTTAAAGTTTGGTTTTGGTAAAAACTGTCAGAAGTTTATTATGTATTTTGGTAACTATATGTTATAAATCATGATGAAATAATAGATTTTTCCGCTTATAAAACTCTAGG
This sequence comes from Glebionis coronaria, assembly GCA_025667525.1. Classification (NCBI taxonomy): domain Eukaryota; kingdom Viridiplantae; phylum Streptophyta; class Magnoliopsida; order Asterales; family Asteraceae; genus Glebionis; species Glebionis coronaria. The sequence goes on along the minus strand of CM046876.1, from coordinate 444,254,334 downwards.
ACCTTTGTTTAAAAACTCTGATGTTTATGATGTAAAGTATATGTTTTTGTTACGTCAACTTTGTGTCAGCGATATTTCATTGTTTCTTATATCATGACGTGGCACCCCCTTGCTGCCTACGTATTTCTTTGCCTGATTTTTGGGGTCTCACACATAGTCCCTCGGCCCAGCTACCCATTAAAGAATCGTACACTTTGGAAACAGTATAAATACCCTACATGGGTTAAGGTTAAGGTTAGCATATTCTTTCGCATTATTATTAGTATTAATTTATCTCTTTCTTTAAACCTCTCGGCGTCCCTCGTAGTTACACTCACGTCGAACAAAACTAACGTGTTTATTTTATTTGTCTCAGAACAGAAATTCGAAGGACTAAGTCGCTGAAAGTCCGAAAAATTACCCGATTCGACCCAAAGAACAAAATTACTAAACACACATAACTTAGTTATGTAACGAAAAAAAAGTCACCCTAAATAACGACCTTTTCTTCTATTTCTCGCCCTATTTATTTTAACGACGGTAACATATTAAAAGCTAGCAAAAGTTAGCAAAACAAAGATTACAAAGAACGGTGAGTTTTAATAGGATTTTTTTTAACAAAGAGAGAAGTGCAAAAATCATCCCTGTGGTATGTCGAAAAATCGAATTACATCCTTCGTTAACTTTCTGGACAACAGCCATCCCTCCGTTAGTGCGCGGGGCACAATACATCCCTCATGGACTAACGATGCAAATGTTTTCTCGTTAAAAATTAACAAAGTTTAAAAGAGAGGATATTCTTGTCTTTTTCCTTTCCCAGAGATGTATTGTGAACCTTATCAATAGTTTCCAAAAAAAAAGTTATTTTTGAAAAAGAAATTATTTTCAGAAAAAATAAGTTTTATTTTCTCAAAAGAAAAATTATTTTCGAAAAAAAAAATTATTTTTGGAAAAAAAAAGTTTTATTTTCTAAAAAATAAGTTTTATTTTCGAAAAAAAAAATTTATTTTCGTAAAAATATGTTTTATTTTCGAAAAAATATGTTTTATTTTCGGAAAAAAAGTTTTATTTTTGAAAAAATATGTTTTATTTTCGGGAAAAAAAAAATTTAGCGAAACAAAAATTCTAAAAAAAGAATTTAATTTTTTTTCGAAAAATAATTTTTTTTTTCGAAAAAGAAGTTTAATTTTTTGAAAAAATGTTTGTTTCGAAAAAAATAAACTTTCTTTTTAAAAATTTTTGTTTCGAAATATTTTATTAATTTTTTTAAAAAGATTTATTTTAAAAAAAAATTATTCTTGAAAAAAAATTGTTTCGAAACAAAAAATTATTTATAAAAAAAAGTTTTATCTTTAATCTCGAAAATTAACTATTTTTTCGAAAATAAAATTTTTTTCCGAAAATAAAACATATTTTTTCGAAAATAAAGCCTTTTTTTCGAAAATAAAACTTTTTTTTTCGAAAATAAAACTTATTTTTTAGAAAATTTCCGAAAATAATTTTTTTTTTCGAAAATAAATATTTTTTCGAGAAAATAAAACTTATTTTTTCTGAATCAAAAATAATTTTTTTTTTTTGGAAACTATTTATGATGAGGTTCACAATACATCCCTGGGAAAGGAAAAAGAAAAGAATACCCTCTCTTTTAAACTTTGTTAATTTTTAACGAGAAAAAATTTGCACCGTTAGTCCATGAGGGATGTATTGTGCCCCGCGCACTAACGGAGGGATGACTGTTGTCCAAAAAGTTAACGAAGGATGTAATTCGATTTTTCGACATACCACAGGGATGATTTTTGCACTTCTCTCTTTAACAAATTTAGCCATCTAAATCTACATTTTGGGTTTCTAGATAAAATCTACAAGAAAGATTGATGAACAATCGAATCCCAAATATTTGCCTTTTTAAGTTTAGTCGTCGAAAAAATCTAAATATTACAGAAATTCCATATAGACCACAACATAATAGAAGCGCTAGCATGTTTCGACACATGAACATCATCAAACAAGAATAGGTCTAGCGTATTTCTCGTCCTATTGCTATATGTACTTATATAAGATAACTGCTAACAAAGCTAGAATACGACGTGAACAAAAGACAACCAACAATACTAGTATACTACTAATGAGAACATAACCATAACACTTCTTACGTGACACGCTATTTTTTCAAAAAAATAGCATATTTTCTCATTTGATGGTACGTTACAATTATTTAATACGTTATATGGTCGTACATGATGACACCAAAGAGATTCTTGGCATAATGCTGGTCTCTGGATTCTGACATAAGCTTTTATGAATTTGAGATTCGAAAAGAGTATTGAGTTCAGAAAAAGTTATCGAAACTTGTATGTTTTCTCATTTGATGATACGATACAGTAATTTAATACGTGTGGTCGTACATGACTGAAAAGATGGTATTGAGATTAATAATGGTCTCTGAATTTTGTAAATGAGCTATTTACGAATTTGAGATTCAGGAAAAAAAAAAAAAAAAAAAAAAAAAAAAAAAAAAAAAAAACAGGATTATGTTTCTTCTGTGTTAGCTATCCAGAATTATACAATATATTTTTACCACCATCATCGTTCAAAGTAAAGACAAAATGATTGTTGTGTTTGGTTACTTCAAGTTCATTTTCATTCCCGTAAACAACCGATAACAGTTACTACAAACGTATCTATAAAAAATGTAACAAAGCCGATCTGGAACCTTATTTCGACAGATCAAACTAACTAGGATCGAGGATTTAAGCCTTCCTTTACGCTTACACCATTTAGATGCAAGATAAGCACTTTCGTGATCACATACGAATGATTACACATGTGAGAAACGATGAATGCTTACGAGTTATGACACATAGATATTAATGTTTATACTTTTATTTGACAAACACTTAACGCTGCTGCTACCTAATCTTAGGTTTCGTCAAACATAACAGATGCAACATTTTATCAGTAAAGCTAAAGAAACACGATACTTGTACGGTGACGTGTTACATTGGAAACTTATGCTTGACCATTGTGGGGTCCATCACAGTCAAACAAAGTGACGATAGCTCATTTCTAGTATGTGTGAAGACTGAAGACCAATGCGTGACTCGGTAATTGTTGTGAGATTGACAGTCACAACAAACAAGTTACAACTTCCTTCAATTATTATCCAGTCGTAGGCTAGGACAATTCTCTTTCCTTTTTCTTTTTCTTTTATATGTGATGTAACAAGTGAACGACAAAACCTTGTATGTCACATTTGACGAGCGATGTTATGGTAATTGTGATCAACTGGTCATCATGATCTTGAAATACATACCGGGTCAATTAAGTAAAAAAGGTAAAATCATTACAAAAATGACCTTGTTGAACTTTTACATGTCAAATTGTATGTATGCAAAGGACAATTTTTTATCGTGCAAACACAATGATGATGACATAGTGAATATAAAACCTTTAAAGGCCTACCCTATACATATAAAATCAGGTTCCAATTCCAAATACATGCAAGTATCAATAACGTTTTCATGAGGCACGCTAACATTTGTTTGTTTTCTCATATTGTGGTTTAATAAGGTGAAGCGTAATCAGAATGGCTTCTTGACAGAAATTGAATAATAGCTTCCGATCTTTAAAGTAAGATTTTATTACATTATGATTCACATTTCAAAATAATTAAGTACTCATTAGAGCATTGATTCGAATATCTAATTGGTGTGTCTATTTTTAAACCTGTTGAATTGTGAGATGAATACTCTCGCAAGGTTAAATTTATAATTTTGTTCTTACATAACTCGATTTAGATATCTATTATCGTGCTTAGTTAAGATTAAACCGGATAGTAACAATGACTAGAAATAAAAGAAAGGCAAAAAGATGTAGTAATATGTTATTTTGTTTCTTTTCTTTTTTGTGTCGTATTTCCAAAGAGCAAAACAACATAAGCACTGGTTTAAGACAAAATGGTTGTTGTGTTTGGTCACTTCAAATTCAATCGGCTAGTGCATTACAAATGCTCTTACGTGTGTTCGTTTAAGCTAATTTGCGAGCTAATAAGTTTATATGATTTTGACTTATAGTTTATAGGAAAAAATTAGGAGATCTAAATTTTATACCTAATTTTATGTTTAATTTTATGTCTAACTTATGTGTCATGACTTTATTAAATTGTAAAGATGTGGGCTCGGTTTATGAAACCAATGAATTGTTGCTACACATACTTAGGATAAAATTAGCCATGAGTTTAGGTCTCCCAATCACTTCTCTAGTTTATAAGTTATTTTCAACTTGGGTGTGTATATTAGTATATTACCTTATTAAGATATCATAAACTTAGTAAGCCGTAAGTCACAGAATACGCTATAAATCCTGACTCGTGAAGTATAAGCGTAATCAAATAAATGCATAAAATAGTTCAAACAAACACCCCTTATATATTTTGTATGAAATTTTAATTACAGAGCAACAAGAGTACGTATGCAAATAAAAGCTAAGTAGTGAATACTTTAATCATATGATGCAAGTATATCACAACCATTTAGAGTGATCTAATGGTAAGAGCTTTTAGCTAGCAACTAATTAAAAGTCTCAAATTCAGTTTCCAGATGTAAATAATTTAAAATGATCATGCCAACTTCTTTGAAATAAAAAAAGCTTAACTTGTTTCGAATATCTATGATAAGAAAAAAGTTTGCACCATGATAAGAAAAAAGTAGGAAGAAAAAGAAAAGAGTATATGGTGTATTGGATTGGGCCTTGATGTTTGCATTCCCAGCATTGCTAGTTGGCTATAAGGCCATCAGAGTGGGCTTTTATCCATTTAGATTTTAGTAATGTGTATTGTGTAAATGTCAAATTTTGCATTTTTTATTTGTGTTTCCTCTTGTAACTTATAACTTTATATGCTTTGATTGATCCCTTAGAATTGTTATCAAAATCATATCTGTTAACATGGTATGATAATATCAAAATCGAACATACATTTGCATTTCTCAGACAAAAGGACGTCGTAAGCCATCGGTCTTCATGAATAATTACATGAGTGCATCAGTGCATGTATAGTATATCTAACATTGCAAGTGATCTAATTAACTCTATGTTCAAGTCATCATTCCTAGCGTTGGTTCCAAAATAATAACCAAATTTGACAATGTCATATTTAGTGTAAACGAGTACATGAACATTTAGCTGTCTTTCCATTGAAGTAAAGGGCTCATTTCTTTGCAAAACATCAACACCGACCATTCTGTAGCCAATTCAAGACATATTTTGTTTGTTAATGGAACATTTTACGGTAATTTAGTATAAGTGATACATGAGTAACAACAAATCTCAATCACTTCAATGAATGATAAATCGTACTGTATATATATTATAAGGGAATGATTATTTGTGTGTTAAGGTGTCATTTTAGAATTATATTTCTATCCATCAATCATAACACTTGCCACTTGTATGACAATTGTTGCAAGTTGGTGTAACAAGAGTTCAAAGACAGCTGTAGCCACCAAATAAGTGAATCACAATTTTTATAAATCACTTCTCACTTGAGTAAACGACACATCCAAGGTCATATACCTTATGTTATGTATGTTCATTGATCAATCTTATTACATAGACTATATATGTACAAATCAATGATTGTTGATACTTTTGTTTATTATAATCTAATTTCATATTACATTAAAAAATACTTTGACCTAGAACATTTGGTTTTGAAAACATTGTATGTGACTTTTCATACGTAAATAAATAATTTGCAAGAGCACATAAAATGGAATAGTTGGAGTCTACACCAAATCTTATAATGGAGAATAATGATGCAAGCATTATCCACCATAGTAATGGACTATGGTGAGTTAGTGACTAGGGAGTAAAAGGAACGAGGTAGGTAACCCGCGCTTCGCGGCGGAGGGTGCATGACCAATAGTTGTAGTGGATCGATATTACGAATGATTGTTACGTCGTTAACGGGTCTTGCATAGAACGAATAACATATAAGACTATTTGATAAAAAAATATTTTAAATGTGTTAAGTTGTAATATATTATATAAATCATACGTATGTTAAAAGTGTTATAATATTGGGGTCGTTTGGTTCGCAATCAGACGGTCTTTTTAATGGTATTCTTTTCTCCAAAAGAATCGACAATTGTACGCTTCGTATTTGTTAAATGAACTTTGTTATACAAAAGAGGTGTAAATAGTCAAAAGTTTGAAGTCATTTTTGTAGTACATCGCGTAATGTAAGAGGCTGTTTTGTAAATTTGTTATGGGGTTCTCAAAACGACACCAATCCATGAACGAAGCGACTTTGAAAGAAAGATGCTTTAATACGTCATTTGAGGTGACATTTAATATATATATGAGGTATATAGTTTGCGCTCCGCAATTCGACAATTTTTTCAGAAGCATTGCAGTATTAAACTTGTTTGATTCGTAATTCGACGACTTTTTCAGCGGTATATTTTTTTCTAAATAATCAATATATATACGTTCCATATTTGTTAATAAACTTTGCTATACAAAAAAGATGTACATACTTAAAAAGTTAAAAGTATAAGGTCAATAAAAGAATATTTAAATTATATATTAAATTTTAATATTTTTTATAAAACATACGTATTTTAAAAATATGGCAACATTTGATTTGTTTGGTTCTTAATTTGATGATTTTCTTATGATATTTTTATGTTAAAAAATCGATACATATACTATATATTTAATAAATTAACTTTCTATGCCAAAGGTATATAGGTAGGTGAAAGTTGAAAGTTATTTTTATAGTATGTAAGTAGTGCAAACTGCATATGGTTGGTTTATGAATTTGTTTTTTATTTACATGGGCCATTGTTTTTGGGTTTATGAAACGACACGCACTACTGAACAAAACGACAGCATGTGTTATGAAACGACGTCGTATGCTTCAAGATTTAATATATACGAGATTTATTACTCGCGCGTTGCGGCGGAGTATAATGGACTAATGGATTTTGAAAGAAAGAAATAACTTTAAGGACAGTTTACATAATAATGTCGTGATTTTGTGTCGATGCTGTCTTTTTTTATTTTTTAAAGCTGTAATTTCGTAATAAATTTGTTCAAAATTAACCTCTTTACCATCTATACATTTACGTATTTTTATTTTATTAAAATGTAAGGCAGTTTTTAAAGCTCATAGATATATTTAGAACTGATTTGTGAATATATTTTATTAAATGTATTTTAATCGGTGATTTTTTTTAGAAACTCGTACGTATGGTAAAAACGTGGCAATACTGGTATCATTTTGCTCGTAATTAGAAGATGTAGTTGTCAGTATACTTTTTATCAAAGAAGTTGACATTTGTCATATGTTTGTCAAAGAGAGTTTGCTATTTAAAATACGTTGTGTTTTTAATGTCGATGGTTTATTTGAAAGTTATTAGATAGTTTATGGTTGCGCTTTTTTTTATAAAATTATATGTGTATGAAAATAATTGCAATATTTGGTTTGTTTTATTCGTACTTGAAATACCATTTCGCCGGTATATTCTTTTAATGAGCCATTAGATATCTACCATATATTTAATAAATGAAATTAGTTATTTTAAAAAGACATAAATATATAAAAGTTAACGCTACAGTTGATCGATAATGTAAAAGAATGTTGCGTCAATGACTTTCCTTGTAAAGAACGAAAAATCGCAAGGACTATTTTCATAAGATTTTGTTTACATATTTTTTAAGTTTCCACATTTTTAATAAAATTGTACATATGTCAGGTGCATTGCAATATTGAGCTTATTTGGTTCGTAATTTGACAATTTTTTCATAGTATTTTTTCGAAGTAAATCGATAGATATACGTTTCATATTTAATTTTATTATATAAAAAAGTCGTACATAGTGAAAATTTTGAGATCATTTTTATAATCGGTCATATAGTATGAGGGTGTAATATGTAATTTGGTTTGATTCTTAATGATTGGAGATTGCTTTTAGTTGGCTATAAGTCAAAACGACACAAAGCAAATAATAAAACGACAATGCCAAAACCAAAACGACGTCGTGTCTTTCGATATATAATATATATATTAATGGTTAGCATTTGAAGAATTGTGTGGTCATTTGGATGATAAACTTGAATAATACCCACTACTAATAAATTACGCAAGGAAACATTTTGGACATCAATTAAATGGTATTTGGGCATTCCATGTTAAGCTTATCAGGTTTGAGTCTATTTATTTGTCAAAAATTCCTTCCTCGTATGATTCATAAGCATTAACGAAGCTTGACAATCTTTTATAGAAGATTCAAGAATGTAATTATAATCTTATTATTAGTCAATATAATATATAAAAATTACAAGTTACTGTTTCATCATTATTCATACCTCACAAGTCACATTCATTTTCTTTCACGTGTCTTGTAAAACCCTCATGCTTTTACCATGAATAGTACCCTTATGATCGTACGTACATGATTTGAACTTTCCTTATTTAGCACGTTCACGTTTCACGAAAAGGAATTACAAGTATTATGTACGTGTTATTACACGATAAGTATTTATTACGTATTAAGACACGATAATTATTATCCAAAATAATTATAATCATGAACATGAAAATCATGAACGTAAATAATCACGAACATATTATTATGTAATTACGTATATTTATTACGATTACGTATAAATATATTTTACGACACGAACGATTAATAATTAAATCACGTAAACACGACACGAGAACACGTAAATAAATAGAACACGGAAAAACAACGGATTTCTCTTGTGGGCCCCTCATAGCCGCGGCAAAGACAACAAGGTGGGCCAAGCCCACCTTAAAAATTTAACTAAAAGAAAAGAAGGGAAATAGATTTTCATAATACATAATATTAGAAAATCACAAAACCCTTTTCTCCTTCTTTTTCTCCTTGTGGTCGCCGCATAAAAACACCAAGAGGGAGGTGTTGGTTGATTTTGGTTGATCCAATTCTTGTTAGATCGTTCGTGTTATTAAATTCCTTGTTATTCACGAATCGGTAATTCCTTAAACCTTTTCTTTTTAATTATTTATTAGATCTAAGAACACGCGAATCATGGGTTTATTAAAACTATTAATTATACATGTTAATTAATTAGATCTAATCATGGGATATTAAAAACATGGGGTTTTAAGGGGTGTTTGGTTCGGCCGGCGCACACAAACCGAGAGCCTATGCTCTCGGTGTGGCTCGTGTAACCAAAACCGAGACCAGGTGGTCTCGGTGTGGGCTTTTTGGCTCGGCAGCAAGAAACCAAGGGACCCCGACGCATGTCGGGGTTAGCCTTGGTGGTCATGGGGGTCTCGGCTGAAAAATAAAACAAACACCACCGGCTTAAGCCGGTGGCTAATATGACCAAGCAGGGGGAACCAAGCCGCGACAACAGGGGGAACCACCAGCTAATTGCCGGTGGGAACTTTTGCTAGCTGGCGGCTAGCCGAGAACCAAGGGAACCACCGGCGTGGGCCGGTGGCTGTTTTGCGAAAACAGTGGCAACCGGCCAAGCCGGTTTGCCACTGTTAAGGGGTTGTTTGTTTGGCCGGTTCAAGGGTTAAACCGGTCCGGTTCATGACATGTTTAGATTTAAAACACGGGTTCGGTTCATGATTTATTTTACAAGTTAATTATTTATTTTTGCAAGTTAAATAATTACAAGATTTAATTAATTTAACATGCTATGTAATTAATTTAATATGGGCATGACTTAGGTTATTTATTATTAGTAATAATACATGATTTTAACCTAAGTATTTTATGATTTAATTTTAGACTAAAGTAATTAATTAATTATTAAAACATGGCATATAATTAATTAATTTCCATGACTTATGTTATATTAATAATAAATATTAATACATGTTTTAACCTAAGTATTATTTATCCTTTTATTTAATTAAATCATGTTATATTTAATTAAATCCTATAACCTATAGTTTATTTAATTTACATGTAATAATTAATAAACTATACTATTTAATCACATGATTTAGAATATTAATCAGTCTACACTTAAGCTTATATTATTAGCTTAATAATCCAGCTTATTTCTAATTATGGAAAATTTTTATTTTTAGAAACTTATTTACTTTAAGCATCTAATATATTTATGGAAACTTTCTATTTTTAGAAACTTTATCATTTTAAAGCAGTAAATCTATTTTTGGAAACTTTCTATTTTTGGAAACTTTCTATTTTTGGAAACCTTCTATTTTAGGAAACCTGTTATTTTTAGAAAGTTACTTATTATTACACAACAAGTATAATAATACAAGAAATACATGTAATACTTAATCAGAATAGACAGAATACATGATAAACACAACATTAAAATCAATAAAACAAGACATGAACATGTAAAACAAGCTAAGACATGAGATAAAACCAGTTACGTATACAGTAATCAGAATACGTATACACGTATATTATTTATGTAGCGTTAGTGAGATCGAAGTAGGACTCTCTTCCGTTCGTCTTCTTCGTTCACTGGACACAAGGTACGGATTCTCCGTCCTTACAGTATGGACATTCTTTCCTTATTAGGATTCCCCGTATGCATCCAACTGTTTTCCCAGTATATGTTTTATATGTTTTTGAATTGTTTATGTTTAATTAGATACCTAAAGCCATATACATGCATGACCAGTTTCACCTAGTTATGGAGGTACCATAACCATAACACTGGAGGCACCAGTGTTATGACTTCACCACGGCGGCGTGATAGCTCGTGGCGTCCCTTCAGCTTTTGGACATATTATTATTATCATGTGGGGCGTATAGGTGCATCATAGGTTACATGTTTTTATAGATTATTCAGGTAAATGTGGTGTGTGCCTTGCATCCTTCACAAGGAGCTGATCCCTCCTACCCAAAAACTTATATTAATTAGAGGCAGCCCCTCTAATTGCATGACGAGGTCACCCCTCTAAGTATTCATGCACGTTGATATTTCATGACCTATATTGGCTAATGGTAAACATGTTAAACAGTTTTTATAAGATAAACATAAGGCTTTTCAAACTATAAAACCAATTTTACTAAGTTACGTCAGGTTTTCCAGGACTTAATCAATTCCACTGCTATATGTTGTATATGCTTATGTTACTCATTATATGCTTGTATATCCGTGCACTGAGCGTTATGCTCAGCCGTTTTCCTTTCATGTTCCCAAAACGACAGGTACTCAGGGACGCTCGTAGACTTTAAGCGTACGTGCATATGGACTGGAAGCTTCCTAGCCTTCATTACTTTATGCATTTCTTCATACTTTTGATACTCATTTCTATGGACATTGTTTAGTCATTTTCATTTACAGTACTTATGTTTGTGTGTGATGAGCTTTACTTTGGGGTACCGATGTTTGTTTCTGGTATTTCCTTTATGGTCATGTGATGTTTAATACATTTATCCTTGTATGCTTTGATGGCACGCCATAATCACACGTGACATTCCATTTACCAAAATGGTGTGTTATAATTATGGTATCAGAGCCAAGGCTTCGACATGTACGCTCTCAAAACACGACATGTGATTAGTGGGTAGTCACTATGGTCTTCCTAGAACTGACAGTCGGTTTTCATGCGTTCAATGTTTTCATGCATACATATATATGTCATTGTCGCAGGTTTATGACTAAGTAATGGTTGGTACAGGACTGGCCCTATTTAGTCGCATGTGCTTTTATCGAAACTTTTAACTTTGGGACCGACCCATTGGCGTCCCCTCGCCATGTCTTTTGTTTTGATTGAACTGACCATAGGCGTTCACTCTCGCGCATATAAAAGTTTTCATAAAACTGCATCATGCATTCATGTACTAGTTTTACAGCATAAAAATTTTCTCATGATTTATTGGTATAATTTTTTTTTCATGTATATATTTTATGTTTTGATCAGTTTAATCATGTATTTTTATGTTATACTGTCAGATGGTTCACACACGCGAGCAGGAACAACTCAATGCACCAGTCCAAGCTGCAATGCAAGCTATGCTTCCTCAGCTGAGGAACGAAATCAGGGCTGAGGTGCAGGCTGCCAACAATCAGCAACAGAACCCAGTACCTCCTCCTCCTCCTCCAGCAACATTGGTCACATGGCTTGAGAGATTCAATAAGCTACGCCCTCGATCCTTCGAGAAAACTGATAGCCCCAGTGAAGCTGAAAGTTGGTTGGCTCACATTGAGAAGATCTTCGATGCCATGGGCTGTGACCCCGTCTTCAAGTCGAGGTTCGCCTGTTACCGGTTCGAAGGTGATGTGCTATCATGGTGGAAGGCACTGAAGCAGTCTGAGGGAGGTGATAATTGGGTGGCTGGTTTGACTTGGGCTCAGTTCAGGGATTTGGTGATGGGGCAGTTCTTTCCCAAGGCTGAGCAAGACAAGCTGAAGAGAGAGTACCATGGAATCAGACAAAGAGCTGGAGAGAACAGCAACGAGTTCATGCAGCGCTTTCTCCGTTTGGCTGGTTTTCTTGGTGCAGCAACAGGTACTCCTGAAGAGCAAGCATACCACTTCCGGTGGGCTCTTCGTACATCGGTCGCAAACAACTTGGTGTGTGCTACGTTCAACACGCTGGCACAAGTGGCCGATGCAGCACGTAAGCTGGAGATGCTACAAGAAAGATAAGAGTTCGGGGAAGCAGAGAGACCCGATAAGAGGTAAACATTCGTTATTCAGCGGTGACCAAACCGTATTCTTTCAGCATATGTCAATATTTACATCTCTTTAAAACTGTATCTTCCAGGTAGAAGACTGGGGACTGGTCTCAGCCGGCTACTCAGCAACAGCCTACTCAGCCCAAGGGAAACGGTCAGACTCACGACCGTTCTGCTACGGATAGGCGTGGCGGTAATGATAATTACCGTAACAACGCTGGAAACTCCAACAGCAGCAGGTCCTTATACTTACTCATTTTCTTATGATTACATGTTATAGTTCTTAAGTCTGACACTTTAGAGAATCTTCTACCAGGAATCATGGTAACGGGAGGGACCAGAACCAGAGAGGTTCACAGCCTAACCGTCCAGCTATCACTGGTATTCCATCTTACGAATTATCCGCATTGTCCTTTGTACCTATTATCATGTCTCATGTATATTGTTCTTATCAGGCTCTCAGCCAGCAAGGACACCTGCTAGAGGATATACTCATCCTCTTTGCACTACCTGTAACCGTAGGCACCTAGGGCCATGTCGTCGCGACAGCGACACATGCTTCAAGTGTGGTCTTCCTGGCCATCGCATGAAGGACTGCCGCAAGGGCGAGATGGAGGGCACATCGGGACATGCTGATACCAAGCCGCCTCCTACTAGTGGACGCGTTTACACGACATCTCGCAATCAGGCCAACAAGTCTACAGGTACCATCACTGGAATCTTGTATATGTATGGTCAAGCTGTATGTGTTCTTTTTTACACGGGTGCTACTCACTCGTTCATTTCTACTGCTTATGCTAAGAATGTGGATACTCCCTATGCCACTAGAGAATACACTGAATATTTACACGCCTTTAAGAGACTCTGTACGCATAACCCATGTGTACAAGAGCCTTCCCCTAGAGTTTGATGACAAGATTCGTCCTGTTGACGCACTTCCGTTGGACATGAATGATTTTGACATGATAATGGGCATGGATTGGTTATCCAAGCCAAGCATCACGCTGCCATAGACTGCCATTCATATCGAGTCATCTTCGGTGATGTTAATACACCAGAGTACATTCACAACGGGTTCGTACCCGGAAGGTCTGTACAAATCATATCAACCCTGCAAGCATGTGCATTACTTTCACATGGTTGCGAGGGCTATCTAGCTACTGTTCATGACACGGATGCTGAATCTCCATCCATTCAGAATCAGTCGATAGTGTTAGAATTTACAGATGTATTTCCAGAAGACTTCTGGGCATACCACCTGCACGTGAAGTAGAGTTTAACATCGAGCTCGTTCCAGGAGCTGAGACGATTTCCAAGGCTCCTTATCGCATGGCTCCCATAGAGTTGAAGGAGCTGAAGGATCAATTGCAAGAACTTCTGGAACGAGGCTTCATTCGACTGAGCGCATCTCTATAGGGCGCACCGGTCTTATTCGTTAAGAAGAAGGACGGCAGTATGCGTCTTTGCATAGATTATCGCGAGCTCAACAAGATCACCATTAGGAATAGGTACCCTCTACCACGCATAGACGATCTGTTTGACCAACTCCAAGGGGCCAAACATTTCTCCAAGATTGATATAAGGTCGGGCTATCATCAGCTACGGGTTAAAGAGCAAGATATCACCAAGACTGCTTTCCGTACACGCTATGGCCACTACGAATTTGTAGTAATGACATTTGGCCTTACCAATGCTCCAGCAGTGTTCATGGATTTGATGAACAGAATCTTCCATGAATTTCTGGACAAGTTCGTCATTGTCTTCATTGACGACATCCTGATATTCTCTAATTCCAAGGAGGAACACGAAGACCATCTTCGTACAATACTACAGATTCTTCGCCAGAAGCATCTGTATGCTAAATTCTCCAAGTGTGAGTTCTGGTTAGACATGGTGGCATTGTAAGGTCACATTGTATCAGTAGAAGGAATCACTATGGATCCAGCAAAGGTTGAGTCTATTACCAAGTGGCCAAGACCGACATCAGCGACTGAAGTTCGCAGTTTCCTAGGCTTAGTTGGTTACTACCGTAGGTTCGTGGAGAACTTTTCCCGTTTAGCACTACCACTGACCAAACTGATGCGGAAAGGGGAGAAATTCATCTAGACTGAAGAAAGAGAGAAGAGCTTTGAAGACCTAAAGCAGAAGTTAGTATGCGCACTGATTCTTACTCTCCCATCTGGTACAGGTGGATTTCAGATCTATAGTGATGCATCGAGGAAGGGACTTGGCTGTGTTCTCATGCAACATAGGAAAGTGATCGCGTACGCTTCACGACAGCTTAAGCCTTATGAGGAAAATTACCCTACGCACGACTTGGAACTTGCAGCAGTCGTGTTTGCATTGAAGATATCGAGGCACTACTTACATGGAGAATCATGTGACATTTTCACGGACCACAAGAGCTTGAAGTACATCTTCACTCAACGTGAATTGAACATGAGACAGAGGAGATGGTTAGAGCTGTTAAAGGATTATGACATTAATCTGCAGTATCACCCCGGCAAGGCGAATGTAGTGGCAGATGCACTTAGCAAAAAGTTCGGAATGATAAACGGCATTAAAATTGATGAGGAAATTATAAGAGACTTGGAGCGACTAGACATTAAGATCATGGTACGTAGACAACACGGTTACTGGGCTAATCTTAGAGTGGAACCTGAGTTACTCTCTAGGATCAAGGAAGCTCATAAAGATGATGGTGAAATCTGGGCGATAATTCAGAATTTGGAGAAGCAGACATAATTTCGAGTAGACGCAGATGGTATCTTCTGGCAGGGCACGAGACTTTGTGTTCCTGATGATCAAGAACTCCGGGAAGCATTGTTAGCTGAGGCTCATAGATCCCCATTCTCTATTCATCCTGGTTCGATCAAGATGTACCATGACATCAAGCAATTCTTTTGGTGGAGTGGTATGAAACAGGATGTTGCGACTTACGTCTCCAAATGTCTTACCTGCCAGCAGGTTAAGATCGAGCATCAGCGATCTGGTGGTCTTCTACAACCGTTAGATATTCCAGAGTGGAGGTGGGACAAATCACCATGGATTTTATTACCGGTCTTCGGCAGACAAAGAGGAAGCACGATGCGATTTGGTTTATTGTTGATCGACTTACTAAGTCAGCTCATTTCTTACCGATCCGCAAGGAAGATTCGGTCAGTAAACTCGCTGATACTTATAGAAAGGAGATTGATGACGTATAGTCCCTAGCCGGGTCATGAACCCGGCCCATGGGTACTACCCGTATCCGGACCATCACAGATGGGTGGAATAATGTCATTCAGGCTTATGGGCTTGGATGAACAGTAACCGCACACACGTGTGCGGCCCACGGCCCGGTACGGCCGACGTAGGGTTAGACAGAATGATATTCTGTCTAGGAATATCTTTATCCCAATGGAGGAGGATATTCACTACCAGAATTAGAAGATAACAATCATTCTAAATTCTGGTAGTTATCTCTTCCTTGGGGACAAAGCATCAGTAAAAGCCCATTAGGGTTTCACTGTCTATAAAAGGAACCTTCAAGGGTTCCACAAAGGTATTACGACTTATACTCTCAACTCACATAAACCCTAAATCGATTACTTACTCTCACGCCAGAGTCTAATCGTGGGAAATATTCCCACGGTAAGCCTAACGCGTGCTATTTAGTGTGCAGGATCCCAACCAAACTATTCACTTGGTGTAGGAGCCGGAACCCAGCCAACCCGAATTAAGCCTAATTTGGGTCCAGTAAGGATCAACCAACTTTTGCATCAACAAGTTGGCGCCATCCGTGGGACCATTACACTAAGCTAGAACAAAATCTCATTCTGAATTTCCAATGACGAAGGGGCATCAGCAAGCCAATCCCAGGAATATGAATCCTGGAAACCGGAAGTCCCAAGGGGAAGGGATACTCATCCCCAGCCAATCACCTAGCCGCCTTGCAGGCGGACCTGGCAACCGTGGTGGCTTCCAGCCCTTGGGGGTGACGAGCACGATCTCCACAACACCCCCACCTACCTCAACCCTGGACAATCCGGATCCAGGGAGTGCGCCCAACCCTCCTAACAAGGAGCCGCGCAGACCATCGGTGGAGGAAGAGGTAGAGGTCCTACCACTCAGCGAGGAGGATCTTACTCGATTTCTCACGCGGAACTTCGAGAGGATCGTCCCGGGGATCGCATGAAGGTTGAATCTGGGGAGGAACCTCCAGTCCAGACTCAACTTTGGTGACACCGGACCAATCACCTCCTCCCAAAATCAGAGAAAAAGGAGAGCTTGGCCTCAGGAACAGGGCACCTTTGAGGAAACTCCTCAACCCCGGAATGTGTTTGAGCGCATAGGGGATCGCCTCGTGCAGGAACTAATGCAATCACGAGAGGGAGAAAAGTCGGATGGCTCACTCGAACGACCAGATCGAGAGCTGGCCAGAACCGCACGTCGCCCGAGTGTGTGGGACAGAATGAACACTGGGAGAAAGGCTCCTGGTTCATCCCAAAAAAGTGGTCCCTATTCAAAGGATGGGGCACCACCGCCGTCCCCAGACCCATCTGGGGAGGACTCAGATGACCATCCGCCTAAGCGCCGCAGGCCTAGGCGCACCCCTCCACCACCAAACAATGATGAGTATTATGGTGGCCCTTACTATCGAGATACCGAAGCGGAAGATCTTTCGCGTCCATGGTGTGAACATGGGATGACCCTAGGCTCACCCGGCCATGGGCGGATCCCAGGGAAGACCCGTTCACCCTCCGCATACGGAACTATTCTGAGGACACCAAACGTCGCATGCCGGCGTGTATCAAGACTTATGATGGGTCCGGTGATCCTGTAGATCACCTTAAAATATTTGATACGCACGCTAAAATTGAGCGATGGCCCATGCCCATATGGTGCCAAATGTTCAATTCGACCTTGATCAGAAACGCCCGTGACTGGTTTGAGGCACTCCCCTCACGGAGCATTGATAGTTTCACGGAACTACGCACTGCGTTTGAGAACAATTATACTCAAAGGAAGAAGTATAATAGGGATCCGGTCTCATTGGGAACTGTCAAGCAACGGCCGGGGGAGTCCACAGAAGCCTTCACTGAACGCTTCAATGATGAGTGCACGCGCACGAGAACCATGCCGGAGCTCCTGAAAATATCTGACTACATGCACGCCATAACAGACAGAGAACTGATCAGGCGCCTCAATGACAAGCGTCCAGAGAGATATGATGACCTCATGGAAAGGGTCAGAAATTTCATAGAAGGAGAAACAGCTGTTGCCGCGGCCTACCCATCCCGAGGAAATGGGTACCGGTCAAATGACCAGTCCCGGAGACAGTCGGGCGGTCAAGGTAATCAGAACAATAACAAGGGTTCAGACTATAAGAGCCAAAGCAAAGGAGGACGGTCGGACGATAAGTTCACCCCCCTAAAGATGTCCTACCGGGAGATCTTGCTGACAGAAGGGGCGAACTTTCCAAAGCCTCCCCCAATGACCACTCCCCCGGAACGTCGGCAAGGAAGTCGCTTTTGCGAGTTCCATAATGACAAAGGCCACGGTACGGAGGAATGTATCCAGCTTAAGAAGCATATTGAGTCACTGATCAAATCAGGCAAACTCAAGCACCTAGTTAAGGATTGGAAGGATGGAAAAGACAACAACAAGAAGTATGATAAGAAGGATCCCCAAAAGGACAAACCTTCGACTATATACATGATCCAATCCAGACAGCGCCGCACGAGGCAGAAAGTTGGCCAAAAGTTTTCACGCGGCAGGGAAATCTCGTTCCCTCTCATCACAGCAAGCGATGTGATCGATGCGCCTCTCACTATTGAGATAAGCATTGGAACACACAATGTTCGTCGCATGTATGTGGATGGAGGATCGTCAGCAGAGGTACTGTATGAACACTGTTTCGTGCATTTATGCCCAGAAATAAGAAGCCAATTAGTACCGGCCACGTCGCCGCTTACTGGCTTTAGTGGAGACACTATTTGGCCGATAGGGCAATTACGTTTGCTTGTAACCATTGGGAATGAGGAACATTCCACTACGGCGTGGATGAACTTCATGGTGATACGCTCACACTCTCCGTACAATGGAATCATAGGCAGACCATGCATTTTGGCTATACGGGTGGTACCCTCTACGGCGCACGGAATGATCAAATTCCCCGTGGAGGGGGGAATTGTTACCATTTACAACACAATCGTACCGGCATCCGAGTGTCACACCGTGACAACACCGGCTCCACCTGTTCCACCCAAAGATGGATCACCACCTCCCAATTGGAAGGTGGCCATTCACCCTGACTATCCGGAACAGGAAGTATCCATAGGAGGGGCGCTCTCGGATAGCGGAAAAAGGGCCATGTGCTCTCTTTTAAGTGCAAACCTACATATATTCGCATGGGAGCCAAAGCATATGACAGGTGTGCCACGTGCGATAGCAGAGCATAAGCTCCAGATCCGCCAAGGGTACCAACCCATCAAGCAAAAGAAGTGCGGCCAGGCGCCTGAGCGCAGCCAAGTGATATTGGAGGAAGTACGGAAACTAGTGGATGCAGGCATCATGCGCGAGGTATATTACCACGAGTGGTTGTCCAATCCGGTCATGGTCAAGAAACATGACGGAAGTTGGCGCATGTGTGTGGATTTTACGGATCTAAACAAGGCCTGCCCACAGGACTGTTACCCGTTACCGGAAATCGACTGGAAGGTGGAGTCCCTATGTGGGTATCCTTTTAAATGCTTCTTGGACGCATATAAAGGGTATCACCAAATCCAGATGGCGGAGGAGGATGCAGAAAAAACGGCGTTCCATACTAGCCAGGGCGTGTATTGCTATACAAAAATGCCGTTTGGACTAAAGAACGCCGGTGCTACATATCAGCGGTTGGTGGACAAAGCTTTTGAATCACAGATAGGCCGCAACTTGGAAGTCTATGTTGATGACTTGGTGATAAAAAGTCACACGGAGGAGGCACTTCTCTGGGATGTCCAAGAGACATTCGACACGCTGAGAAGGATTAACATGAAGTTAAATCCAAAGAAATGTACGTTTGGAGCAACGGAGGGAATGTTCCTTGGATATTTGATTGATCCAAACGACATCAAACCTTGCCCAGAGAAGACGGACGCAGTGATACAACTGCCGTCCCCTCAGACACGGAAGGAGGTGCAGTCCTTGAATGGGAAGTTAGCCGGGCTGAATAGGCTCCTATCTAAATCCGCAGAGAAGTCATTACCCCTATTTAAGACACTCAAGAAGTGCATTAGAAAGGGAGACTTCCGCTGGACGAAGGAAGCCGAGGAAGCCTTCGGCCAACTCAAGCAGCATCTTGCATCTCTCCCTATGCTAGTAGCTCCCCGGCCAAAGGAGGAACTCATTATGTATCTCTCAGCTACTCATGGCGCAATAAGCGCGGTACTTATGACGGATAGAGATACAATACAAACTCCGGTCTACTTTATAAGTAGAACACTACAAGGGCCGGAGCTGAATTATTCCTCCATGGAAAAATTGGTGTTAGCACTAGTGTTTGCTACAAAGCGGTTGCGCCGGTACTTTCAGGCGCACCCAATTGTAGTCATTACGGATCAGCCAATCAAGCAGGTTATTTCTAGACCAGATGTGGCAGGGAGGCTACAGAAATGGAGCATCCTATTGGGGGAGCACAATATATCTTACAGGCCAAGGACGGCTGTTAAAGGCCAGATCTTGGCAGATTTCCTGATCGAGAAGCCGGATGAGGAAGGGCCAATCATCAAGCAAGACGAGATCCCAACAGAACCATGGGTGTTATTCACGGACGGATCTTTGTGTACGGACGGGTCCGGAGCAGGTCTCATCCTCACAAATCCAGAAGGAATGGAATTCACGTATGCCCTCCGTTTTGAGTTCACGGCCACCAACAACGAAGCGGAATATGAAGCATTAATTGTGGGTTTAAAAATCGCCGCTAGAATGGGAGTCCGCAACCTTGAGGCCTACGTGGACTCACGGCTTGTAGCGAACCATATTCTAGGTGGGTATGTGGCTAAGGAGGACAACATGGTCAGGTACTTGGAAAAAGTCAAGTCGCTAATCGCGACTTTCAGTAAGTTTTCCATCAAGCAGGTGCCAAGGGGCGAGAACAAGAAGGCGGACGCTCTTAGCAAGATCGCATCCACAAGCTTCGCTCACTTGTCTAAACAAGTCTTGGTGGAAATACTCAAGGAGAAATCTATAACGGAAGGGGAGGTTGCTGCTATAGTTGAAGAGGATGGACCTACATGGATGACCCCAATCATCAACTATTTGACTAGTGAGACCCTTCCAGACGAGGAAAAAGCAGCACGACGCATCAGAAGGAAGTCGCAGCATTTCGAACTTCGAGAAGGCATCCTTTACAAGCGCTCTTTCTTGCAGCCGTGGCTGCGGTGTGTTGGACCACGTCAGGCCGCTTACGTAATCAGTGACATACACGAAGGGTTATGCGGCATGCATGCAGGTCCACGATCCGTGGTAGCTAGAGCCTTACGAACAGGATATTATTGGCCTACCATGCACAGAGACGCGCGCGACATGATTCGCAAGTGTAGTGATTGCCAAGTGCATAGGCCAGTACCGCGGCACCCGCAGCAGGAGCTTACACCTATCACGTCCCCATGGCCATTCTATAAGTGGGGAATTGACATTGCAGGACCATTTCCTGTAGCTGCGGGGGGAGTTAAATTCTTGATTGTTGCAATGGACTACTTCACACGATGGATAGAGGCCAAGGCAGTCAAGTCTATCACAGGCAAACAAGTTAAGAAGTTTGTTTGGGAACATATTGTGTGCCGTTTTGGTCTACCAGGAGAACTCATCTCGGAAAACGGCAAGCAGTTCACGGACAACCCATTCAATGATTGGTGTGCATCATTGAACATCAAGCGGCGCTTCACATCTGTTAAGCATCCGCAGACAAACGGCCTTGTCGAACGAGCAAATAGAAGCTTGGGGAATGGAATCAAGGCGCGTCTGGATGAACGAAGTGGTAAATGGGTCGATGAGTTATCACATGTGCTATGGGCGCATAGAACTATGATCAAAACAGCCAACGGAGATACTCCATTTGCATTGGCTTACGGCACTGAAGCTGTTATACCAGCAGAAATATGAATGCCTACCATCCGCACGGCGGAGGTTAATGTCGTCACGAACGATGAACAGCTGCGAATCAACCTGGATCTGTTGGAAGAAAAAAGGGAAATAGCAGCCATCAATGAGGCTAAGTCCAAGGCTAAGATGAAGGCTTATTATGACGCCAAGGTCAAAGGTGTTTCTTTTCGACCGGGAGACTACGTCTATCGTGCTAACGAAGCAAGTCGAGCGGAGAACACAGGAAAGCTGGACCCTAAGTGGGAAGGACCGTATGAAGTCACTGAAGCCTTGGGACGAGGCGCGTACAAGCTACGTGACATGGATGGCCGCGACCTAGAGCGCACATGGAATATTTCCAATCTCAAAGGGTGCTATCTTTGAAAGCTACGGCTTCCGCATGGGTACTTCGCTATATGCGGTCTTAATAAAGAACCATGCGGTTTTATCTGTTTTGATTTTCTTATGTTTGTTTAGATTCTTTTCTTGTTTTTTAGGACTTGTCATTATTGTTCAAACAAAAGTGTAAACGTTCTAATAAAATGCCGTGGTGCCTAGCTAGCTCCACGGCCTGTTTCGTGCAAATCATTTTTTAGATTTTTTGTTAGTCGTATGAATTTTACTTATATTATAATATGTTATGTTTTATTCATATGCATTCTTTCAAATTACTGTACATGTACTATACGCCTCCAGGTGGGGTAAGAGGATTAAGTGAACCTACTAATTCAACTTGCCGCGTAAGAGGGATGCAACCCCAGCCGCACGGATCATGTATCCTTACTAGACACCTTACTCACAAGACGTTGGGGGTAAGTCTCATATGCCGTAGCCGCACAGTGCTCCGCATAACAAAGACGCACGTCGCATGTCTAGTAAATTATAGACTTGTATGTATTTTCTTTCTTTGTGTGTAAGACGTGATATATCATGCAGTATTGTGCTACAATATTTAAACACAGTCAAAAAATACACAAGTTTCCAAAATAGATAACAAAATTGTCGTGGTCACTCACGGACTTATATACAAAATACAAATGTTGTCAGCCGTGTACATGCACGGACGAATAGAAACAGTAAATATTCAGAGGTTACAAACCAAAGTGTCTGAAAGGGATCATAAAGTAGGAGTATCCTACATAGGGGGGAAAAACTTACCCATCTCCACTTGCTCCTCAACCAGACACGACAGCCACTCATCACTTTCTTTCCGCTTCTGGGCTTGAGCCGCAGTCCTCTCCAACACCACACTTAAGGGTTCTTCGTCAAGCACGATCCTGGTTACGTCCTCGTATATGGGGAGTATCAGGTGGCTGGGGGATGGAATGAAGGAAGCACGGGAGGACGCGCTAGGACTAAGCCTTTCCATGATTTCCATATTTGGCGCATCTTTGGTGGCCTCCAGCTAATCCAAGAATGGATAGTGCAGATCTCGCATCGCGGCCATGGAGGCAGTCATCTTGTTAGCAGCTTCAGGCTTAAAAAAGGCATGATTGGTAACGTCCTCCCCTTTCGTGATCAGCTCAGCGGCCTCAACCATTCCCTCGTGCCGTCCGTGGTCAATACCACCAGACACAAGGCTCGCGAATTGTTGCACAAATTCCGGGGCCTCTAATACCTTCATGACGGACAGGCGTGCTCCATGCCCAACCATCCACCTACGGCCTGCAATAGCTGTGAGCAGTTGGGGGCATAGCACATTGTCACGCTCCGCAGTGAGGGCATCAATCATCAACTCTTTTTGGGCAAATGCCTCTTTCAGCTCTTGGATAACGGCCCTCTCATCGGCAAGTTCCCCTTGTACTTTCTCCATGCTTTGGACGGCCAGGTGTGCGTCTTCTAGTTTCTTGTTAAGCACGTCTACTTGGCTGGAGTACGAGTGGGCAGAAGCTTCCGCCGTGGCTACCTATAAGAGATAACGTGTTAGCATATATTTCTTTCATAATATGGGTGGTGCGGAACGGATATGTACCTTGGTGGTTGCAGCATCTAGTCGTGACTCAAGAGTGGCCACTTGTTGGCCGTATTCATTCGCACGGGCTGACTGTTTTTTAATGGTCGCCTCGGCACTGGTCAGTTGGGATTGAAGGTCGGCAATTTGAGCTTCATTATCTACAATCATCTTCTCCCTCCGTCCAACTTTCCTCTTGAGAGATTCAACATGCCCAAGTGCGGCTTCAAACCTTACCCTCATCGAGGTACCCATCGCCATTTGGTGTACCAGGGCACCATTATACTCATCCACCAAGTCTGCATGACTGAGCGAATTTACCTCTCGCACAAAGCTTGGTGGTATGCAATTGTTGAGATACTCCCGGCACTCGTCGGCGTCCCTCAGTCGTGATGCCGTTGTGATATTCCATACCGGATTGAACGGTTGAGGGGGGCCGGACGCTGGGAGGTCTTGGGAGGCTGTGGGTGAACCTTCTTCAAAAACAGGGCCGGACTTTGTGGGGGCTGTGGGGTTTCTTTCCACTTCTTTTCCTTTCCCCTTATCAATTTGGGCGTCAGAAGGAGGCGCGGCACCAGTCTGGTTGTCCATGTGCAACAAGTATTGGGAAATATTTTAAGAATTGCTTACAAGGAAACTTGTCATTCTTACATATTAGGATGGAGTCTTACATGTCGTTTCTTGCTAGTTCGGAGGTGGTTGGGGCAATCTGAGTGACGGGGTCGACATGAGCGGCCCGGATAGCCTCGGAACCCTGGGTAGCACTTCCGACAGATTGATACAAGGGGTGGTCTTCTCGAAGTCTCTTGGCAGGAGCGTTGTGTTCGCCAATATCGACTGAAGCAGTTCTCCTCGCACGGTTGCTTCTTTTTCGGGTACGCCTGGCGACGGGCTGCGTTGTTGCTTCGTCGATCCCCTCCTCGACTTCTTCTTCTTCCTCTTCTTCCAGGTTGACTTGTTGTTGTACTTCTTCATCATCATCGCTCATCAGTCGGCGAATGCTGGAGGTGGTTCGTTCAATATTATCCCCCTGCTGTTCCCTGTGTGGTGAGGAGGGCCCGACTCCTCCTTCGTTCATTTGGTTATCACCATCACCATTGTCTCCATGCTCTTCCTCGTCAAAATAGGTATCGGGCACGGCTTCAAGAGCAACCGTCACGGGTCGGGTATGCTCAAGGAGGGGTTGTTCATTCTCACGGAGAGGACGGAGACCCTCCGGCACAAGCTTCGGGTCGCCCTGACGCAAAAGTCCAAAGAAGTTCATCTCTGTCCAGCACAAAACAACATATGTTAGCTATTTATCAAATAATTGTGTACATTTTTTGCGTACGGAGGTTAGCCTACCTTCGCCCTGCCTTCTCCAAAAAACGGGATACCTATTGGATGGACCAAAGTAATTGCGGCTAATCCCTAGCAAACATAGGAATGATTCGGGAAGGTTTCTATGGAACCCAGTCCTATTCAGATCTAACTCTTGGGAATGACGGGGGTTGTATGTACTTGTGTGCGGCTTGGGGTCGTGAGGTATCCTAGTTCTAAAGGTGTAATCGCCCGGCCATACCACTGCGTCAATGAAAAAGTAGTTATCATACCAATTCTTCAATGAATCCATTGGTTTATTGTGCGATTGGGGACTGTTGGAGGCTCGTTTCTTAAAAGATACCCAACCGTTTACTATGTTGGGAACATAAAAGAGCCGGAATAATTCTACGGTTGGGGGGATTCTCCTAGCACGGCAGAGGATCTCGAATTGACTAATCTTACAGGCACCTATGCAGTGGAGCTGACTAATGTGTACATCATAGTATCCCAACAGATCTACAAGAAAGTGGGTGAAGGGGATGCGGTAATTAGCCGCATCAAAGAGGCGAGTATACAGGCCAATCTTACCCGCTGGAGCCTCAGTTATGAGGTCCCCGGCGCTAGGAAGTGAGGGATGTAGGTTGGTAGGGATGAAATAGTTTGTATAAAAGTGGTTTAATTGGTCTTGGGTCATAACATTCAGCACGGATCCAATGGTAGGGTTGTTTCTATGAGCCATTACTAAATAAAAGTGTAAAGACGTGGTGTTCTAACCTGCGTGTGAAGAGATCCGTGCGTATTTGGTTCAAGCTAAGAAGAAAGCTTTAATGGCAGAAATAGAGGTTATAACTGTGTGTTTCACACAGCCGTGGGGGTAGCTTATTTATAGGGTTGCCTCGTTGGTCACGACCTGTTGGATGTGTGACACGTGTTTGCCATTATTTTTAATCGTGTTGCTAGGGGGCAAGTGGCAAGTGAAACGTCAGGTGGGACCCACGGGTCAATTCTGACTCAAACGTTTGCAATGCTCAAGGTTCTGACTGTCTGCACTTTTGTCAGTCAAACAAGTCAGATGAACAGTTATTAATGTCGGGTTATGCGGCTCTTACGTAAGACTTGACATTTAATGTTATATTTAATTTGTCTCGGTCGCTATATGCGGCTGAGATATTGAAGAAATAACTTCCTAAGCCAGGTTGCCACGTGCGGCCAATACAAATTCTTGGACAATTTATCATTCACTATTGCTTCCTTGGTACGTCCGGGGAGCATCTTGGTAGTCTAGAGGCTACACTTATGGTTGTAACAACTAGACTGGGGGGACATGATGACGTATAGTCCCCAGCCGGGTCATGAACCCGGCCCATGGGTACTAACCGTATCCGACCCATCACAGATGGGTGGAATAATGTCATTCAGGCTTATGGGCTTGGATGAACAGTAACCGCACACACGTATGCGGCCCACGGCCCGGTGTAGGGTTAGACAGAATGATATTCTGTCTAGGAATATCTTTATCCCAATGGAGGAGGATATTCACTACCAGAATTAGAAGATAACAATCATTCTAAATTCTGGTAGTTATCTCTTCCTTGGGGCCGAAGCATCAGTAAAAGCCCATTAGGGTTTCACTGTCTATAAAAGGAACCTTCAAGGGTTCCACAAAGGTATTACGACTTATACTCTCAACTCACATAAACCCTAAATCGATTACTTACTCTCACGCCGGAGTCTAATCGTGGGAAATATTCCCACGGTAAGCCTAACGCGTGCTGTTTAGTGTGCAGGATCCCAACCAAACTATTCACTTGGTGCAGGAGCCGGAACCCAGCCAACCCGAATTAAGCCTAATTCGGGTCCAGCAAGGATCAACCAACTTTTGCATCAACAGAGATCATGAGACTTCATGGTGCTCCATCCAACATCGTCTCAGACAGAGATCCTCGTTTCACTTCGCGATTCTAGAGAAGTCTGCAGAAAGCTTGGGATACAAAACTTATGCTTAGCACGACTTTTCATCCTCAAAAAGACGGGCAATCGGAGCGAATGATTCAGACACTAGAAGACATGTTGAGGTCATGTGCGTTGGAATGGACGGGAGATTGGGACGATTACATCTGTCTAGTAGAGTTTGCATACAACAACAGTTGGCACACAAGTATTAAATGTGCTCCATTCGAGATGTTGTATGGCAGAAAGTGTCGCGCCCCAATCTGCTGGGATCAGGTTGGTGAGCGAACACTTGAAGGAGCAGAAATGATAGAGTTGACTAATGAGAAGGTTGCAGTAGCTAAGCAAAAATTGCAAGAAGCACGGTCACGAGAGAAGAGTTATGCGGGCCAGCATCGTAGGGACTTACATTTTAACGTAGGAGATCACATCTTCCTTAAGGTATCGCCGGCACGTGGTGTTAGACGTTTTGGAATCAAAGGGAAGCTCAGTCCTCGATTCATCGGGCCGTTTGATGTCATTAAGCAAGTCGGTGAAGTATCTTATCGTTTAGCGTTACCTCCACATCTTTCTCATGTTCACGATGTTTTCCATGTGTCCTTACTCAGAGGGTTCTAGTATCATCCCCTTCACATGGTTCAGTATCCACTGGAACAGATTCGTGAAGATCTCACTTTCATAGAAGAACCGAACGAGTTCTTGACAGACAAGAACGAGTCATGAGAATGAAGACGATTTCATTCGTCAAAATCCTTTGGAGGGATCATACCGAGCGGGAAGCCACTTGGGAAATAGAGGAGTCTATCCGCGCTTCTTACCCACATTTCATATTTTGAATTCGGGTTTGTTCTTCTTTTCCAGTTTACATTATCTATAATTAGGGGACGAATTATTCTTTTTAGGGGGGAAGAGTTGTAAAACCCGCATGCTTTTACCATGAATAGTACCCTTATGATCGTACGTACATGTTTAGAACTTTCCTTATTTAGCACATTTATGTTTCACGAATAGGAATTACTAGTATTACGTAAGTGTTATTACACGATAAGTATTTATTACGTATTAAGACACGATAATTATTATCCAAAATAATTATAATCATGAAAATCATGAACGTAAATAATCACGAACATATTATTATGTAATTACGTATATTTATTACGATTACGTATAAGTATATTTTACGACACGAACGATTAATAATTAAATCACGTAAACACGACACGAGAACACGTAAATAAATAGAACACAGAAAAACAACGGATTTCCCTTGTGGGCCCCTCATAGCCGCGGCATAGAAAACAAGGTGGGCCAAGCCCACCTTAAAAGTTTAACTAAAAGAAAAGAAGGGAAATAGATTTTCATAATACAGAATATTAGAAAATCACAAAACCCTTTTCTCCTTCTTTTTCTCCTTGTGGCCGCCGCATAAAAACACCAAGAGGGAGGTGTTGGTTGATTTTGGTTGATCCAATTCTTGTTAGATCGTTCGTGTTATTAGATACCTTGTTATTCACGAATCGGTAATTCCTTAAACCTTTTCTTTTTAGTTATTTATTAGATCTAAGAACACGCTGATACAAGGCTTTTGCCTATGTAAAAAGATTCGTTGATGTGTGTCTAATCGAATTGATCTGGTTTAACTATGTGACTCTGTTGTTTTTTGGTGAAACAAATAGTTGTGTCGTTGTAGTAATTAAAGTGCAAGACAATTAAAGTAAATGACGTTAAAGTAAAATCTAGCTCTAATTTAAAATAAATGACGAGTATTTAAAAGCGTGACGGAAATTAAAAGGCACTAAAATAAAATAATGCAAACTTAAAACTAACTAAGGCAAACTTAAAACGCAACTAAAACTTAAAACTAAGGCAAGGCTAAAATAAATCTAAGGCAAATAAACTTAAAGTGCAATTAAGTAAAAAGGCGGGAAAAGTAAAGTTTGAAAATTAAAAGCAGAAAATTAAAAACAGAAACTAGAAAGAACCTGAAAACAGCTCATCCGGAATAATACCCTCATTCGGAATAAACACTCATCCGGAATGTCACCTTCGTTCGGAATGTTCTTCTTCACTCGGAATATTGCCCAAAAACCTTGATCCGGAATAAATCCTTTATCCGGAATATGTCACTTATCCGGAATAAAGTCTTGATTCGGAATAATGGTCTTGATCCGGAATAATGTCTTGATCCGGAATGTTATTCCGAATAAAATCCTTGATCCGGAATGTCTTAATATTCCGAATAAACTCCTTGATCCGGAATAATAAATTATTCCGGATGAACTTGCTGATCCGGAATATTATTTGATTCGGAATGAGAGGTTGATCCGGAATAGCACCTTGATCCAGAATAAAAGGTTGATCCGGAATGTCCAATATTCTGGATGAATGGTTTGATCCGGAATAATAAATTATTCCGAATAAATGCCACTGATCCGGAATGTCCAATATTCTGGATGAACAACCTTTTGATCTGGAATCTCTAGAACAGCCCTTTGGTTCGGAATACCTGGGAAGATCAGTAACAAACTACCGAAGAACAAGGAAACAAAAAATAACACGGATCTAATAAAAATTAAACAAAATCAACCACAAGATTAAATCAAACTAATCACAAAACATGTATTAATGATAAACAAACAATCAAAAACAACAAAACTAACAAAACTAATCAAAACCCACTTAAATAAATCAATAAAAATCAAGAACATGAACATAAACAATAAAGCATGAAGATTAAGATCAAATAAAGAAAGGTAGATAAGATATTAACAACAAAAAGTAAAGATTGACAAGAATTAAAAGACAACTTACTTGAAATTAAATGTAATTAAGGTGCAAGACAAGGTATTAAAATGACAAGTAATTAAATGGACATGAATTTAAATGACAAGGTAAATAAAATGGAAGAAATAGTGTGTCAAACTATCCAACAAATCTAATGAATGAAAATAAATCCTATTTATAGAGGAGATTAGGGAGGTGCTTAGGAAGATTCCTCCCTCTTTCATCTTTTCTTAATTGCACCATTAGGTCCTTCTCTTCTTAATCTTCTTAATTCTTGGTCTTTAATGACTTTTTCTTGGGATTTCTTTGAACTCATCTTAACATTTCTTCATAAATAAGACTTGATTTCTTCGGCTTTTTAGTAAACTTCCGTCTTTTGACTTTTTCTTCGATAAATCTTCAGAATTGGTCTTGGACTTCCGTTCTTTTTGCACTCTTGACTTCTTGACTTCTTGACTTCGTCTTTCGTCTTTATCTTTGATAAAAGCCCGTGAATGCCCGTGTTTTCTCCACTTTTCACAATTTTGTACTAAATCACAACAAAAACACAAACCACGTATAATTCCGACATAAATGACATAAAATACACGTTTTGGTCCGGTTATTATTGTAATTAAGTGGTAAAAATGATGGGTGTTTACATACCTATCAAATCCCCTACACTTGACCATTGCAATGTCCTCATGCAATGCATTAGTTACAAAGCATGTTTACATTTTTCATCAAAATCAATCCACCTTGGCTTTTATTAAAGAGATAGAAAACTATAAACATTCAAAGTAAATAAATCAAAAGCATACCTTGGATTTTGGAAATGTCATGAATGATCATCATCCTCAAGTTTTCACTTTCTCCAAACCAGGCTTAAAAACGAGATCATTGTTTTTATAAGTTATCAAACTAACACGAACTCATGTGGGACAATTACTCACTTAGACTCCCTTATTCCTAGGTGTATCTCTTATATTTTATTGTTGTCTTGAATGATCATGAGGATGCATTGTTGAATTATTTCGATAGTTATTTAGGCCGAAAATAAAGTGAACGATTTAATCAATAGTTAGCTAAAGAACAAAATATTTTAAAACTTCTTCTCGAGACCTCATAAAGTTCATATCTTGGCATAACTCGCTTCGCGATTTGAGACCTTTCTCGGACCGATATTTGGCAGCGACTTTATACTTCAAACCTTGAGAGACGTTCATGAAATAATGGCCTTCTCTTCATAATAGGAATTTCTTCACTTGAAGTTTTAAGAGATTCTTCATATTTGGACCACGACTTCTTCATTTTTCTCCAATCTTTATTTTGGACTTTGATATACAACGATCCGCCTCCGTTTTGGACTTGGCTTTATTTATCCTCATACCTTGTTAGGGCCTTTTTGGATAGACTTCTCCATTACTTTTGAGGAGTTTTTACTTTTCGTCGTGTGTCTCGATCCTTCATATTGATTTTTGATAAATGATTCTTCACATCACTTGGGATCTTTAGCAACAAAATGTAGCCCTCATATCTTGTTAGGACCTTTTTGGACTCGCCAATCTTCGCATCCCGCTTCAATAAGTTATGCCTTGGCTATGAACTCTAATCCATACCGAGCAACTTTTAAACGATCTTGGGCTAGAAGCTAAGTAACTTTTCAAATCGTACAACCTTATTTATTGCAGATAAATTTATTAGCAAGCGATGGGAGAATAGGCTTATAATTAACTCACATAAATTCACGAAAGAATACCAAACTTATAACTGACTCTATCATCTCTCGTTATCCATAGTTTAAAATATCAAGGAATGAGACTCGTGGATGCTTAGCCTATTAAATCAAATTTTTGGGTTTTCGAGTCGTCTATAGGATCTTGCAAATTCTTGGACTCTTTCAAGTTTAGAAATCGCATTTTAAAGTTCCCTTGATAAACGACTCTCTAGGATCAATTATAGGAACTTGCGAAAAGTTCTTGTTCTTAACCCGTGAGAGTTAAGACTTTCGCGTTTTATAGCTCCCTATATAAAAGCCTAGAAAAACTTGACTTAAACACGTTAAGGATACTAGCTAGAGTAAACTTAGATAAGTAAACTCGGGTTGAGTCAAAAGATTCACAACGTTTGAAAATTAAAACCACTTTATTAAAGATTTATTCTAGCAAGGAAAGAAAATAACTATACAAAGGGAAAAACTAATAGGCCAAAATAGATCAAAAATTTTGAAAAATGTCGAAAAATTGATTTTCCGGTTAAAATGAGGATAAATACAAGGAAAAGGCCACTTAACTTCGATAGAAGTCCCCCCTACACTTAATATAAACATTATCCTCAATGTTTAAGCATGTGGGAGTAAACTCCCCTACACTTAGGACATTGTGCACTTTGTTTAAATCTCGCTAAGGAAAAGACAACTAAAGAGATTCCTATTTTAATATTGGAAAATATAAAATAGTGAATCGAAAAGAGTTTAGGATAGAACCGGGAAAATGGGAACACGGAATCACGGGTTGTCAAAAATCATCAAGAGTGGATCATTGAGCGCTCGAATCCCTGATTATAAGAAGAGAGGAAATAGCAAACACCAACGGGTCTCCCCTACACTTAGGATAAAGAAAGCTAAAAGATAGAAACATGGGTTGCCTCCCAAGAAGCGCTTGATTTTTGTTAACCGAGTAGTGAGCCTGACTCGAACTTGATTACCATAGGAAGAAGCATGAAACATATCCACCGGGATCAAAGACATAGTTTTCATTCATCAAATAGCACAAGCTTAAGGCGAACAAGGCAAGCCAAAGAAGGATAGGCAAGGTTCCCTTAAGCGAAGATGGAGCACGGTGGAAGCAAGGGTGAAGTGGTGCAAGCAGATTTCCATAAGTTCCAAAGATATTTCCTTTTATTTCATTAGGTGGATACTGAGATGGCTGAAGAATGTCGATACCGTGGTCGAACACCTTTTCCTTTAGGGGAAAATAGCACTCAGGCTCAGCAGAATGTGAAGAAGATCCGCGAAGAAGATGCACAACCTCGTCCTCAGAAGGCGGACAAAGAGGTGTTAACTCATACGTGCTGCGGATGTTGGTGTCGACCGGTTGCTTCTCCTTTGAAAGAATTTTCTTCAAATCCAAAGTAGGATCAAGACGATAATCTTCAAAATCTAAAGGAGGAGCATCACTCTCATGAG
Source organism: Glebionis coronaria (assembly GCA_025667525.1). Classification (NCBI taxonomy): domain Eukaryota; kingdom Viridiplantae; phylum Streptophyta; class Magnoliopsida; order Asterales; family Asteraceae; genus Glebionis; species Glebionis coronaria. The sequence continues at coordinate 444,221,420 of CM046876.1, read as the reverse complement.
GGAAGTACGTATTGAGAAACGTAGAGAAGTCTTCCTCAAATGAGTAATCGTCCAAAGTAGGATTAAGCATGGATGGCTAATAAGTGTGAAAACACTTATCCTTTTACCACTTATTTCCAATAATAACAAGACCAAAACGTGTGATTTATGTCGTAAAAGTCGGAATTATGCGTGGTTTGTGTTTTTATTGTGTTTTAGGACCAAAATGTGAAAAAGGAAGAAAACACGGGCTTTCACGGGCTTTTATTGAAGAAAACGGGAAAAGACGAAGTCAAAAGATCAAGAGTGCAAAAAGAACGGAAGTCCAAGGCCTATTCTGAAGATTTATCGAAGAAAAAGTCAAAAGACGGAAGTTTAACGAAGTCGAAGAACTTAAGTCTAATAGAAGAAGAAAATTAAAAGACAAGTTCAAATCCCGAGACGACAAAGACGAAGAATTAAAGTCGAGTCGAGAAAACGTGAAGAAAGCAAGAAAGAAGATGCAACACATGCACTCCTTCCACCTTCCCTATAAATACCCTCCTAATAGTCATTAGGAGGGTGGTTAGATTTTTTAGTTAATTTTTCACTTTTTAGTTTTTAGAGAGAGAAAGTATTAAACTTTCTCTCACTAGTTCATCTTTTTCTTTTAATATTTCAAGATTAAACATCTTTGTATTGCTTATTTCATTAATCAAAGTTCCATTTTAAGCTTTTATCTCTTAATCTCATTCTACTTTTCTTTGATTTAAGATTGATTTTGGTGCGTATATCATAAGATCCGTGTTGTTCTAGTTGATTTCGTGCTTAAAATTAATCTTTTGATCATTTTACAAGTTTTCATTTGATTAAGCTTTAAGACTTTTGTGCTTATTGGCTTATTTTTATGATTAGCTTATTTTTCTCATTAAAAAGTTTTATTAAAAAGTTTATGTTTTTATTGTTTAATCTAAAAAGTTGTTTGATTTGGAGTTAGATAAGTTGATTAAAGTGCTTATTTGATTCGGATTTGTAATTGATTCGGATTGGTTTGGGTATTAGCTTATTACCTTAGCTTATTACCTAGCTTTTCCCCATTTCCACAATTTTCGGAAAGGGTGGTAAAGCCCCTTTCCGATTGGCCTGTTCCGACCGGTACACCATCATAACCAATTTCCATAATTTTAGGAAAGGGTTTAAAACCCCTTTCCGATTGGTCTTCATATTCCGACGGCACCACTTCAGCATTCCGATTGATCCAATCGGATTAGGGTTTGATATTCAGATTGGTTATCTTCGCTTATTCCGATTAGTAGTCCGTTTCATTTTCCGATTGACCCTTAGTCCCGTATTCCGATTGGTGTTTATTGACAAGTATTCCGATTGATTCCATTGTGGGGGATATTCCGACCAGTGTTACCATATTCCGATCTGTCAATCGGAAAACATTCCGATCGGGGGCCTTTTTGGCTTGTTTTGGTTTCTTTCGATATCACTTTCTTATAGTGCTTTTTATTTTTCTGAAAATTTTCCAAGTGTTGGTTTTATCTAGTGTGTTAGTACTTTTCCATTGTCACCTTTAAGTTTTATGCATTTATTTTTACTCATCATTTAAATTAATCTTAATTCTTCCATTTACTCAACGACACTTTAATTACTTGCTAATAGTTTAAAACAAACAAACCAAACCATCCTCTTGATTCACCAAAAGACGATTGAGTCGCACTTAAGACCGGTTTTCAATTCGAAAAGACTTGGGACTATAACGAATTTATACCTAGCCAAAAGCAAAGTATCAAATGGCGCCGCTGCCGGCTCTTTTCGTTAAGATAAACGGTTTCTAGTGAGAGACGCATTGAATTTTGGGATCCGTTCTTTGAACGTTATTTTCATTGCTATAAAAATTTCCAAAAATCCTTAAAAATATAAAACTCTTCAAAAATACAAAAACATTAAAAAACCTATAAAAACCAAAAATATTATATAGATATTCTCTTTGTGTATATTTTTCTTCTGCAGGTGCATGCGTACTAGATCTACGAACTATTCTGAGCCCGAGAATCGTGAAGATTTAGATATGGCTGGTGTTAATAACAACAATAATCACCCACCTCAAAACAATTTGAATAATAACAACAACAACAACAATGTCCTTCTACCTGATTTACGAACCATGGAGGAATTGTGCCAACCCACCATGAATGGACGCGGAGGCCCGATCGCGCCAATGCACGTCACGGCTCAGGAGTTTTCGTTGAAGCATCATATGATACAGCAAGTGCAAACGAACCCGTTTCGTGGAATTCCGGATGATGATGCCAACAAACACCTCGACAAATTCATTACCATTACCCAAAGCATGAAGTGCCCCGGTGTTTCTATGGATGACCTTCGCCTTCAACTTTTTCCACACTCACTTTCTCACCATGCCGAAAAATGGTTTGACCGTCTTCCTAAGAATTCTATTCATACGTGGAACGACATGACTTAACGCTTTTTATCGCGCTACTTTCCCCCATCCATGGTCACTAGCCTTCGTAACCAAATCAGTGGATTTATGCAAGAGAATGATGAATCGCTTTTTGATGCTTGGGAACGCTACAATGATTTGATCGACCGCTGTCCTAATCACAATATGCTCCCCGTCACTCTCATTGACACCTTTTACAATGGTCTCACTTTTCGTGATCGTGACACGATCAATGCCGCCGCCGGTGGTACTTTTATGAAAAGGAGACCGGAGGAGTGTCGAGAGTTGATCGAAAACATGACTACTCACCACAAGAATTGGGATTCATCCGCATCCTCAAGATCTAACTCGAGAGTCAGTGTTTCTTCTACTACCTCCAATCCTGAAATGTCTGAAATTTCTCGACAACTCGCTGAAATGAACAAGAATTTCATGGCCATGGCCACAAACCACTTTCAACAAGCTAAAGCCGTTGCTATTTCTTGTGACACATGTGGTGGCCCTCACACTTATAATGATTGTCCTTCTACCCAAGGCAATTATTCTGAAAACGTTAACGCAGCTTACGGCACTTATCCCACGGGAGGCTATCAAGCCCGCCCTCAAGGAGACCGTAACTTGCTAAGTTATCGCTCCAACAATTATCTTGCTCCTCCCGGTTTCCCTCCTGCAAACCAGAACCAACAACAAAGCTACAACCGAAACAACCAATCCCAACCTCGTGCTCAAAATCAATATCAATCCCAAAGAAACCCATACCCAACTCAAGAAAATTCTCAAGCTCCACCTCTCAATCAACCGATGGCCGTAAACCAAGACGTCGAGACGTTCATGAAGACTAATCGTGAGATGGTGACGAATCTTCAGAGTCAATTTGTCAACTTGAAGAATGACATGGTGAAACAAGGGAGCGATATTCGAGCCGAGCTACGGAATGACATGGCTAAACACAGCAATGATATTAATGCCAACATGCAAAACTCTTTTAACAATCAAGCTCTTCACCTTCGTGATATGATTGGTTCGCTCATCCAAAGTAATCAACCCTCTTCTTCGGGTACTCTTCCGAGTAATACCGTTGTGAATCCAAGAGGGGAGATGAAAGCAATCACCACTCGTAGTGGAAAAGGTTATATGGAACTCGAGCTTCCTACACCTCCACCCGTGATTGTGAACAAGGAAAAAGAGCAACTTTCCCCACCTCCTTCACCTTCTATCCCCATTTCCCCACCACCCGTGGTTGTGAGTGATCCTATTCCCTTAAAGCCTTCTTCTTCATCCAATATACCTTATCCTTCAAGGTTGAGGAAAGAGAAGCAAAAGAACAAGGATGATATTCAGGTTTCAAACTTTCTAAAAATGTTTAAACAATTGAATTTTAACATCTCCTTTGCCGAGGCTCTCGCTCACATGCCCAAATACGCTAAGATGTTTAAAGATCTTCTAAGTGATAAAGAAAAGCTTCTTGACATTGCTCAGACCCAACTTAATGAGAACTGCTCCTCAGTGCTCTTAAGGAAATTGCCCACCAAACTTGGTGATCCGGGTCGCTTCTTGATTCCTTGCAACTTCCCGGGAGTAGAGAATTGCATGGCCCTAGCCGATCTAGGTGCCAGTATAAACTTAATGCCTTTAAGTGTTTGGAAGCAATTATCTCTCCCCGAGCTAGTCCCCACCAAAATGACTTTGGAATTAGCCAACCGTACGGTTGCTTATCCAGTGGGGATAGCCGAAGATGTCTTCGTTGGCGTCGACAAATTCACCTTCCCGGTGGATTTTGTTGTCGTTGATTACGAGATGGATCCCCGTGTTCCATTAATCGTTGGACGTCCATTTCTGAGGACCGTTCGCACTCTCATTGATGTAGCCGCAGGCGAAATAATCATGAGAGTTGGTGACGATAAAATTGTCTTCAACATGGGTAAGATTTCTAAGCAACCTTATTCGTATGAGAGTGTTAATGCTATTGATGTTCTCGATGAGGCTTGTGAAGAACATTTTCATGATGCTTGCAAAAGTACTATTTCTTCTCTACCCAATGTTGAGACCGTTGCCTCAATTGCTCCAGCATTGACTCCTTTCGGAGAAAGTGACTTGGATGATTTCGAAGCTAGTTTGGGTCCTCTCGATATTAAGTATGATAATTTGTCCACCAATTGGGATGAAGACATTAGTACTATTGAGAGACTTCTCAATGAGGACCCGTTCTCTCCTCCTGCTCCTAAAGAGGTGACTAATGATGATCCATCGTTAGTTTCACCATCTACAGAGGATCCTCCTACTCTCGAGCTTAAGGACCTACCACCTCATCTTGAGTACGTTTTCCTAGAAGACAACGAGAAGCTACCGGTCATCATCGCAAAGGATCTGAAAGAAGACGAAAAAGCCCGACTTGTCGCCGTGTTGAAGAAGCATAAACGAGCTATCGCTTGGAAAATCTCGGACATCCGTGGAGTTGATCCTCATTTCTGCACACATAAAATTCTCATGGAGGACGACTTTAAGCCCACAATTCAAAGTCAACGAAGGGTGAATCCTAAAATCCATGAAGTCATCAAAAAAGAGGTTATCAAACTTCTTGATGCGGGTATGATTTACCCTATTTCGGATTCACCGTGGGTTAGTCCAGTCCATTGTGTGCCTAAGAAAGGCGGAATCACCGTTGTGCCCAATGCAAACAACGAGTTAATTCCTACCCGTCTCGTTACTGGGTGGAGAGTTTGTATAGACTACCGCAAACTCAATGATGCCACGAGAAAGGATCATTTCCCTCTACCTTTTATGGACCAAATGCTTGAACGTCTAGCTGGTAATGAATATTACTGCTTTCTGGATGGTTTCTCGGGTTATTTTCAAATACCCATCGATCCCCAAGATCAAGAGAAGACAACATTCACTTGTCCCTATGGCACCTTTGCTTATAAACGAATGCCTTTTGGCTTATGCAATGCCCCCGGGACATTCCAAAGGTGCATGTTGGCTATCTTCCATGACATGGTTGAGCAAACCATGGAAGTCTTCATGGATGATTTCTCGGTCTTCGGGGATTCCTTCTCTGCTTGCCTTGCCAATTTGGAACGTATGCTTAAGCGGTGCGAAGACACTCGCCTTGTTCTGAATTGGGAAAAATGCCATTTTATGGTAAAAGAAGGCATTGTGCTAGGACACAAAATCTCTAAAGCCGGTCTTGAAGTCGACCGTGCTAAAGTAGATGTCATAGCAAAATTACCTCCACCTTCAACTGTGAAGGGTGTGAGAAGTTTTCTGGGTCATGCGGGCTTCTATCGTAGATTCATTCAGGATTTCTCTAAAATCGCTCGCCCGATGACCCACCTCTTAGAAAAAGATACTCCTTTTATCTTTTCTAAAGAGTGTCTCGAAGCCTTCAATCTTCTCAAGGATAAGCTAACTAAGGCACCGGTCTTGGTTACCCCTAATTGGGAGCTGCCTTTTGAATTGATGTGCGATGCTAGCGACTTTGCTATTGGTGCGGTTTTGGGCCAAAGAGTGAATAAACACTTCCAACCAATCCACTACGCTAGCAAAACAATGACAGGGGCTCAATTGCATTATACGACAACCGAAAAAGAGCTTTTAGCTGTTGTCTATGCTTTTGAGAAATTTCGCCCCTATCTTGTTTTATCCACCACCATCGTATACACGGACCATTCCGCGTTAAAGTACTTGATGACTAAGAACGATTCTAAGCCAAGACTTCTTCGCTGGGTTTTGCTCCTTCAAGAATTCAACATTGAAATTCGTGATAAGAAGGGAGCCGAAAACCTAGCCGCGGATCATTTGAGTCGACTTGAGGATCCATATCAGGGGGATCATCCGAACAAAGAGATCAATGACTCTTCCCCCCTGGAGACTCTAATGTCTATAAATCTCAATCTTGATGGCACCCCGTGGTTTGCGGACATTGCAAACTACTTAGCGGGTGGTATTCTCATCCAAGGGTTAACATCCTAACAAAAGAAGAAGTTCCTGAATGATGTTAAGACTTACTTTTGGGATGACCCTTATCTATTCAAACAGTGTGCTGATCTGATTATTCGTCGATGTGTTGACGGACCGGCAGCTTTTGACATCCTCCAAGCTTGCCACAAAGGACCCACCGGTGGTCACTTTGGTCCCAACTACACCGCTAAGATAGTGTTTGATTCTGGATTCTACTGGCCCACCATTTATCGTGACGCTCACGAAATGGTTAAGCATTGTGATGCTTGCCAACGTCAGGGCAAGATCACACATAAGGATGAGATGCCTCAAAATTTCATACAGGAATGTGAAATCTTTGATGTATGGGGCATCGACTTTATGGGGCCATTTCCATCCTCCAAAGGGAACAAGTACATCCTCGTCGCCGTCGACTACGTCTCTAAATGGGTTGAAGCTAAGGCTCTTCCTACGAATGATGCGAGGGTGGTTGTGAACTTTTTAAAGCAGCTTTTCGCTCGATTTGGCGTTCCTCGTGCTATCATCAGTGATCGCGGGACTCATTTTTGCAACGATCAATTTGCAAGAGTCATGGCAAAGTATGGTGTCACTCACCGTCTTTCCACCGCCTATCATCCCCAAACCAATGGGCAAGCCGAAATTTCCAATCGTGGCTTGAAGCGAATTTTGGAGCGTACTGTGGGAGAGCATCGCGCCGCGTGGGCCGATAAGTTAGATGATGCTCTGTGGGCTTTTCGTACTGCTTACAAGACCCCGATCGGTTGTACTCCTTATCGTCTTGTGTACGGGAAAGCCTGCCACCTACCCATCGAGCTGGAACATAAGGCGCATTGGGCCTTGAAGTGGGCTAACTTCGACATCATCAAAGCCGGTGATCATCGCAAAGTTCAACTCAACGAGCTAAATGAACTGAGGAATGCAGCTTATGAGAACTCGCTGATCTACAAGGAGAAGACGAAGATGATCCACGATGCTAAAATCAAGAACCGAGAGTTCCACGTTGGTGATCAAGTCTTACTCTTTAACTCTCGGTTGAAGATCTTCTCTGGCAAGTTGAAGAGCCGCTGGACTGGTCCATTCACCGTCGCCAAAGTCTTTCCATATGGGACCATTAAGCTTTCTCAGCCGAATGGGCCCAATTTCAAGGTGAATGGCCAGCGTTTGAAGCTGTACTTTGGTGAGGACATCTCTCAGGAGATGATTCCATCCCTCACCACGTTCCCCATGAACTAAAATTGGGTCGAGTCAAGCTCATGACTCGGTGAACAAAAACAAGCGCTTCGCGGGAGGCAACCCGTGTTATATCCTTTACTGCTTTCATAATAAGTGTAGGGGGAGCCCCGCATATGTTTGTTGTCTTGTTTCTTGTGCTGTGCAGGGATTAAAGCTTCAGAAAGCATCTTGATGACTTTTGACGAACCGTGATACCGTGTTTCCTATCTTCCCGGTTCTATCCTAAACTCTTGTGATTCAATATTTCATATTCTATATGTTCACATTGAATTCACTTTAGTTGTTCTTTCCTTAGCAAGATTTAAACAAAGTGCACAATGTCCTAAGTGTAGGGGAGTTTACTCCCACATGCTTAAACATTGAGGACAATGTTTATCTCAAGTGTAGGGGGGACTTCTATCGAAGTAAGTGGTCTTTTCCATGAATTTGCCCTCATTTTAACCAGAAAATTTGATTTTTCGACATTTTTCAAAATTTTTAATCTATTTTGGCCTAGTTGCATAGTTGTACTTTCCTTTATCATGTTTAGTTTCTTTCCGTTGCTAGAATAAATTTTTAATAAAGTGGTTTTAGATTTTTCTTAGTCGTGAACATTTTGACTCAACCCGAGTTTACTTGCCTAAGTTTACTCTAGCTAGTATCCTTAACATGTTTAAGTCAAGTTTTGCTAGGCTTTTATATAGGGAGCTATAAAACGCGAAAGTCTTAACTCTCACAGGTTAAGAACAAGAACTTTTCACAAGTTCCTATAATTGATCCTAGAGAGTCGTTTATCAAGGGAACTTTAAAACGCGATTTCTAAACTTGAAAAAGTCTAAGAATTTGCAAGATCCTATAGGCGACTCGAAAACCCAAAACTTTGATTTAATAGGCTAAGTATCCACGAGTCTCATTACTTGAGATTTTAAACTGTGGAGAACGAGAGATGATAGAGTCAATTATAAGTTCGGTATTCTTTCGTGAATTTATGTGAGTTAATTATGAGCCTATTCTCCCTCCGCTTGTTAATAAATTAATCTGCTAATAAATAAGGTTGTACGATTTAAAAGGTTACTTAGCTTCTAGCCCCATATCGTTTAAAAGTTGCTCGGTAATTACGAGAGTTCATAGCCAAGGCATAACTTATGAAGCGGGGCGCGAAGATTGGCGAGTCCGAAAAGGCCCTAACAAGGCATGAGGGCTACATTTTGTTGCTAAAGATCCAAAAGTGATGTGAAGAATCATTTATCGAAAATCAATATGAAGGATCGAGACACACGACGAAAAGCAAGAACTCCCCAAAAGTCATGGAGAAGTCTATCCGAAAAGACCCTAACAAGGTATGAGGATAAATAGATCCAAGTCCTAAAAGGAGGCGGATCGTTGTATATCAAAGTCCAAAATAAAGATTGGAGAAAAATGAAGAAGTCGTGGTCCAAAGATGAAGAATCTCTCAAAAACTTCAAGTGAAGAAATTCCTATTATGAAGAGAAGACCATAATTTCAAGAACGTCTCTCGAAGATTCGAAGTATGAAGTCGCTGCCAAATATCGGCCCGAGAAAGGTCTCAAATCGCAAACCAAGTTATGCCAAGATATGAACTTTCTGATATCACGAGAAGCAGTTTTAAAAGATTTGGTCCTTTAGCTAACTATTGATTAAATCGTTCACCTTATTTTCGGACTAAATAACTATCGAAATAAGTCAAACAATGCATCCTCGTGATCATTCAAGACAAAAATAAAATATAAGAGATACACCTAGGAATAAGGGAGTCTAAGTGAATAATTGGCCCACATGAGTTCGTGATAGTTTGCTAACTTATAATAACAATGATCTCGTTTTTAAGCTTGGTATGGGGAACGTGAAACTTGAGGATGATAAACGTTCACGGCCGCCAAAACCCAATGTAAGTTTTTAATTTCTTTACTTCTTTCTATCTTTTATGTTTAGAATCTAATAAAGGCCAAGGTGGGTTATTTATGATGGAAAATGTAAACCGTGCTTTAAATTTAATGCATTGCATGAGGGCATTGCAATGGTCAAGTGTAGGGGATTTAATAAGTGTGAAAACACTTATCCTTTTACCACTTATTTCCAATAATAACAAGACCAAAACGTGTGATTTATGTCGTAAAAGTCGGAATTATGCGTGGTTTGTGTTTTTATTGTGTTTTAGGACCAAAATGTGAAAAAGGAAGAAAACAAGGGCTTTCACGGGCTTTTATTGAAGAAAACGGGAAAAGACGAAGTCAAAAGATCAAGAGTGCAAAAAGAACGGAAGTCCAAGGCCTATTCTGAAGATTTATCGAAGAAAAAGTCAAAAGACGGAAGTTTAACGAAGTCGAAGAACTTAAGTCTAATAGAAGAAGAAAATTAAAAGACAAGTTCAAATCCCGAGACGACAAAGACGAAGAATTAAAGTCGAGTCGAGAAAACGTGAAGAAAGCAAGAAAGAAGATGCAACACATGCACTCCTTCCACCTTCCCTATAAATACCCTCCTAATAGTCATGAGGGTGGTTAGATTTTTTAGTTAATTTTTCACTTTTTAGTTTTTAGAGAGAGAAAGTCTTAAACTTTCTCTCACTAGTTCATCTTTTTCTTTTAATCTTTCAAGATTAAACATCTTTGTATTGCTTATTTCATTAATCAAAGTTCCATTTTAAGCTTTTATCTCTTAATCTCATTCTACTTTTCTTTGATTTAAGATTGATTTTGGTGCGTATATCATAAGATCCGTGTTGTTCTAGTTGATTTCGTGCTTAAAAATTAATCTTTTGATCATTTTACAAGTTTTCATTTGATTAAGCTTTAAGACTTTTGTGCTTATTGGCTTATTTTTATGATTAGCTTATTTTTCTCATTAAAAAGTTTTATTAAAAAGTTTATGTTTTTATTGTTTAATCTAAAAAGTTGTTTGATTTGGAGTTAGATAAGTTGATTAAAGTGCTTATTTGATTCGGATTTGTAATTGATTCGGATTGGTTTGGGTATTAGCTTATTACCTTAGCTTATTACCTAGCTTTTCCCCATTTCCACAATTTTCGGAAAGGGTGGTAAAGCCCCTTTCCGATTGGCCTGTTCCGACCGGTACACCATCATAACCAATTTCCATAATTTTAGGAAAGGGTTTAAAACCCCTTTCCGATTGGTCTTCATATTCCGACGGCACCACTTCAGCATTCCGATTGATCCAATCGGATTAGGGTTTGATATTCAGATTGGTTATCTTCGCTTATTCCGATTAGTAGTCCGTTTCATTTTCCGATTGACCCTTAGTCCCGTATTCCGATTGGTGTTTATTGACAAGTATTCCGATTGATTCCATTGTGGGGGATATTCCGACCAGTGTTACCATATTCCGATCTGTCAATCGGAAAACATTCCGATCGGGGGCCTTTTTGGCTTGTTTTGGTTTCTTTCGATATCACTTTCTTATAGTGCTTTTTATTTTTCTGAAAATTTTCCAAGTGTTGGTTTTATCTAGTGTGTTAGTACTTTTCCATTGTCACCTTTAAGTTTTATGCATTTATTTTTACTCGTCATTTAAATTAATCTTAATTCTTCAATTTACTCAACGACACTTTAATTACTTGCTAATAGTTTAAAACAAACAAACCAAACCATCCTCTTGATTCACCAAAAGATGATTGAGTCGCACTTAAGACCGGTTTTCAATTCGAAAAGACTTGGGACTATAACGATTTTATACCTAGCCAAAAGCAAAGTATCAATGGCGGAGGATCTTCGTCATGAGAAGAATCACTCTAAAGAGTATCGGCCTCATCAAAATCATCATATGTGGGCAGGTCGGGATACTCGGAAGTACAATCATCCAAATCATCCGTATCTGAGCTAGAATCATCATCATAAGCATCAAAGATCGATGGAGAATCATAAATGGGAGAAGGTTCCAAATTGGAGAGAGAATCATCCACATCATCATGAAAAAGTGGATTATCTTTGCAAGACTCGAATAGAGGATTGTTGTAGACGACAAAATCATCAAGCACATTAATCATATCCGCGGATTCTCGTCCATAGGATTTGCTTGTAAGCTTCCCCAATTTGAAAACTTGTGCATCATCCCCGACTCTTAAGATTAACTCACCTTCGGCAACATCAACTAAAGCTCGTCCGGTTCTCAAGAATGGCCGACCAAGTATTAAAGGAATACGAGGGTCCATTTCATAATCAACAACCACAAAGTCAACCGGGAAAGTAAATGTGCCAACTTTAATGAACACGTCTTCGGCAATACCAACGGGGTAAGCGAGAGTGCGATTGGCTAGATCAAGAGTCATCTTTGTTGGAGTAAGGTCGGGTAATGATAGTGTTTTCCAAACAGTTAATGGCATAAGATTAATACTGGCCCCGAGATCAGCTAGGGCAGTAAATTCTTCGGTTTTGTTAAAGATGCAAGGCAACACAAAAACCTTGATCCGGGATAAATCCTTTATCCGGAATATGTCACTTATCCAGAATAAAGTCTTGATTCGGAATAATGGTCTTGATCCGGAATAATGTCTTGATCCGGAATGTTATTCCGAATAAAACCCTTGATCCGGAATGTCTTAATATTCCGAATAAACTCCTTGATCCGGAATAATAAATTATTCCGGATGAACTTGCTGATCCGGAATATTATTTGATTCAGAATGAGAGGTTGATCCGGAATAGCCCCTTGATCCGGAATAAAAGGTTGATCCGGAATGTCCAATATTCCGGATGAATGGTTTGATCCGGAATAATAAATTATTCCGAATAAATGCCACTGATCCGGAGTGTCCAATATTCCGGATGAACAACCTTTTGATCTGGAATCTCTAGAACAGCCCTTTGGTTCGGAATACCTGGGAAGATCAGTAACAAACTACCGAAGAACAAGGAAACACAAAATAACACGGATCTAATAAAAACTAAACAAAATCAACCACAAGATTAAATCAAACTAATCACAAAACATGTATTAATCATAAACAAACAATCCAAAACAACAAAACTAACAAAACTAATCAAAATAATTAAAACCCACTTAAATAAATCAATAAAAATCAAGAACATGAACATAAACAATAAAGCATGAAGATTAAGATCAAATAAAGAAAGGTAGATAAGAGATTAACAAGAAAAAGTAAAGATTGACAAGAATTAAAAGAGAACTTACTTGAAATTAAATGTAATTAAGGTGCAAGACAAGGTATTAAAATGACAAGTAATTAAATGGACATGAATTTAAATGACAAGGTAAATAAAATGGAAGAAATAGTGTGTCAAACTATCCAACAAATCTAATGAATGAAAATAAATCCTATTTATAGAGGAGATTAGGGAGGTGCTTAGGAAGCTTCCTCCCTCTTTCATCTTTTCTTAATTGCACCATTAGGTCCTTCTCTTCTTAATCTTCTTAATTCTTGGTCTTTAATGACTTTGTCTTGGGATGTCTTTGAACTCGTCTTGACATTTCTTCATAAATAAGACTTGAGTTCTTCGGCTTTTTAGTAAACTTCCGTCTTTTGACTTTTTCTTTGATAAATCTTCAGAATTGGTCTTGGACTTCCGTTCTTTTTGCACTCTTCCTTCTTGACTTCGTCTTTCGTCTTTTTCTTTGATAAAAGCCCGTGAATGCCCGTGTTTTCTCCACTTTTCACAATTTCGTCCTAAATCACAACAAAAACACAAACCACGCATAATTCCGACATAAATGACATAAAATACACGTTTTGGTCCGATTATTATTGTAATTAAGTGGTAAAAAGGATGGGTGTTTACACACCTATCACACGCGAATCATGGGATTATTAAAACTATTAATTGAACATGTTAATTAATTAGATCTAATCATGGGATATTAAAAAATGGGGTTTTAAGGGGTGTTTGGTTCGGTCGGCGCACACAAACCGAGAGCCTATGCTCTCGATGTGGCTCGTGTAACCACAACTGAGACCAAGTGGTCTCGGTGTAGGCTTTTTGGCTCGACAGCAAGAAACCAAGGGACCCTGACGCATGTCGGGGTTAGCCTTGTTGGTCATGGGGGTCTCGGTTGAAAAACAAAACAAACACCACCGGCTTAAGCCGGTGGCTAATATGACCAAGCAGGGGGAACCAAGCCGCGGCAGCAGGGGGAACCACCAACTAACTGCCGATGGAAACTTTTGCTAGCCGGCGGCAAGCCGAGAACCAAGGGAACCACCGGCGTGGGCCGGTGGCTGTTTTGCAAAACTAGTGGCAACCGGCCAAACCGGTTTGTCACTGTTAAGGGGTTGTTTGTTTGGCCGGTTCAAGGGTTAAACTGGTCCGGTTCATGACATGTTTAGATTTAAAACATAGGTTCGGTTCATGATTTATTTTACAAGTTAATTATTTATTTTGGCAAGTTAAATAATTACAAGATTTAATTAAATTAATTTAACATTCTATGTAATTAATTTAATATGGGCATGACTTAGGTTATTTATTATTAGTAATAATACATAATTTTAACCTAAGTATTTTATGATTTAATTTTAGACTAAAGTAATTAATTAATTATTAAAACTTGGCATATAATTAATTAATTTCCATGACCTAGGTTATATTAATAGTAAATATTAATACATGTTTTAACCTAAGTATTATTTATCCTTTTATTTAATTAAATCATGTTATATTTAATTAAATCTTATAACCTATAGTTTATTTAATTTACATGTAATAATTAATAAACTATATTATTTAATCACATGACTTAGAATATTAATCTGTAAACACTTAAGCTTATATTATTAGCTTAATAATCCAGCTTATTTCTAATTATAGAAACTTTCTGTTTTTAAAAGCTTATTTATTTTAAGCAGCTAATCTATTTATGGAAACTTTCTATTTTTAGAAAATTTATTATTTTAAGCAGTAAATCTATTTTTGGAAACTTTCTATTTTTGGAAACTTTCTATTTTTGGAAACCTTCTATTTTAGAAAACCTGCTACTTTTAGAAAGTTACTTATTATTACACAACAAGTATAATAATACAAGAAATACAAGTAATACTTAATCTGGATAGACAGAATACATGATAAACACAGCATAACGTTAAAATCAGTAAAACAAGACATGAACATGTAAAACAAGCTAAGACATGAGATAAAACCAGTTACGTATACAGTAATCAGAATACTTATACACGTATATTATTTATATAGCGTTAGTGAGATCGATGTAGGACTCTCTTCCGTTCGTCTTCTTCGTTCACTGGACACAAGGTACGGATTCTCCGTCCTTACAGTATGGACATTCTTTCCTTATTAAGATTCCCCGTATGCAGCCAACTGTTTTCCCAGTATATGTTTTATATGTTTTTGAATTGCTTATGTTTAATTAGATACCTAAAGCCATATACATGCATGACCAGTTTCACCTAGTTATGGGGGTACCATAACCATAACACTGGAGGCACCAGTGTTATGACTTCACCACGATGGAGTAATAGCTCGTGGCGTCCCTTCAGCTTTTGGCCATATTATTATTATCATGTGGGGCGTATGGGTTCATCCTAGGTTACATGTTTTTACAGATTATTTAGGTGAATGTGGTGTGTGCCTTGCATCCTTCACAAGGAGCTGATCCGTCCCACCCAAAAACTTATATTAATTAGAGGCAGCCCCTCTAATTGCCTGACGAGGTCACCCTTCAAGTATTCATGAACGTTGATATTTCATGACCTATATTGGCTAATGGTAAACATGTTAAACAGTTTTTATAAGATAAACATAAGGCTTTTCAAACTATAAAACTAGTTTTACTAAGTTACGTCAGGTTTTCCAGGACTTAATCAATTTCGCTGCTATATGTTGTATATGCTTATGTTATTCATTCTATGCTTGTATATCCGTGCACTGAGCGTTATGTTCAGCCGTTTTTCTTTCATGTTCCCAAAACGGCAGGTATTCTGGGACGCTCGTAGACTTTAAGCGTACGTGCATATGGAATGGAAGCTTCCTAGCCTTCATTACTTTATGCATTTCTTCATACTTTTGATACTCATTTCTATGGACATTGTTTAGTCCTTTTCATTTACAGTACTTATGTTTGTGTGTGATGAGCTTTACTTTGGGGTACCGATGTTTGTTTCCGGTATTTCTTTTATGGTCATGTGATGTTTAATACATTTATCCTTGTATGCTTTGATGACACGCCATAATCACGCCTGACATTCCATTTACCAAAATGGGGTGTTACATGTCTCCTCTCACAAACACAATAAATAAATAAATGATGTCTCTCATGTAGGGATGAGCACGACAGTGGTTCCATATCGAATTAGTGGTATCGTTTTTTCTCGAACATATATTAGTGGTACTTGTACCGTACCGGACGTGATTTTAATATCGGTACCGTTAAAGGTATCGGTACCGGTACCGAGAAATCGTTATTTTTCCATTTTTTCAGGAATATTAGGATATAAATGGCTCAAGCCCAGTATGTGGGTTAGGTCTAGGGTTTCACCACTATTTATAGCGGATCAATAATAAATCATAACTACATGGGTTAATCATTCTAACATGGTATCAGGACATACCCGATTCTTTAACCTTTTCAAAGCACCGATCTAAAAAAACAAAAACCCTAAACACATTCCTTAAACAGTTTCACAAATCTACCTCATATGTTGCGCTTGATCTACATGCTTTTCAGGGGTTATTAATTAAGGCTTTTCTCTTAATTAATGCAAAGCAAATATCTTTTTTTTTTTTGATTCACGAAAAGAATAAGAAAAATGGTGACGGCGGTTGCAACAACAAAATTAGACGTCCTCACACAGTTTTCTTGTGGGGATTCTATTGTTAATGGTATCTTTTTTGTTCAACCAAAGTGTAACCAAAAAAAAAGAAAAAAAAAAGATTACTGCTTATTTTTCCGTTGATTGTCACTCCGATCCTAACATTTTTAAATTTTTAATCTTTCGCTCAACTCTACAAAACCACTAAGCTCGTCTGTTTTATCTTCTTGTGTTGGTGATTTGTGCAAAAGTCACAAATCCACATGGTTGTCTATTAGGTTGGATCTTTGTGCAAAGGTAGCAATCCACTGTTGACGTTTATGAAGAAGAATCAGAGGTTGTGCATGGCTTTGTGGATTTGTGTTGTTCAGGTTAGAGTTTCAGAAAGAATAGGAATCGGACTGTCATCTTAATGTCAAGATGATATTTTGTTATCTTAATGTATTGTTAGGTTATGTTTTTTTTCTTCTTGTAACCTACTCCAGTTCGAGCTTTCGCTATTTCACCGCTCAAACTGCGGGAGAGTATTAGAAGATAAATGGCCCAAGCACGGTATGTGGGTTAGGTCTAGGGTTTCACCACTATTTATAGTGATCAATAATAAATCATAACCATGGGGGTTAATCATTCTAACAGAGAATTTATCAATTTTGTACCGTCCCGTACCGAATTAGTGGTCCCAAATTTTTTCACCTTAGTTCATAATCTCGGTACCATACCAAATGGGATTCGGTTTCGAGAATAGGTACGGTTTCAATTCGGTTTCAGGATTCGGGTCCAAATGCTCATCCCTACTCTCACATCCTCTTTTTCTCCTTCTTCACTCGCTCAAATAAAAAATATTTTTTCTTCATCATACCATACTCTCACTGAGAGATGCATGGGTTATAGTCCTCATGTGACCTGAAGGTCAGGATTTTGACTCCTGGCTGGAGAGAATATGGGGGATTTTACCTGAACGGATGTTGGGTTCGAATCTCAGCTGATGCCTTGAAGCCCTTTACGGAAACTGGATGGATAAGCTGGGGGTGGTTATTCTCATTGGAGAGGTTTCAAACTTGGGGTGTCGTTGCCTTGGTGCACAAGGTGGCACGATGAAACTCCATTGCCAACAGCCGTTCAAAAGAAACTCTCACTGAGAGAGGGATGCTGTTATTAAAAAAATAGGTTCTTTGTGTTTGTAAATTATATACCTCTCTCACAATTTCCAGAACTATCAAACCCACCTCCATCGCTCAATTTTTTCACTTAAAAAGTATCAATGGCAGATCTCTAAATCAACACCCGATTACAAACACAATATAAGTAAGACCAATCCCTAATCTTCATATATGTTAGGGGCTTTTACTTTCATGGTCTTTTGATGTTGATTATTTTAAGCATGTGTATACGGTTAACGATTTTGAAGAAAAGTTGGTGCAAAAAATATTAGGTTAAGGAGATCTATGCAAGTTGTGTTAGCTATATCTCATGAATTAGGTACCTATTTTTATATTCGATCATTGAGTTTGTTTGTAGGTTAAGGAGATTTATGAAAAATCTTTTGGTTTCGTCATGTTTTTTATACTCAATAATTGAGTTGGTTTTTGTAACAATGTTATTATTTGATGTTTGAATATGTTTTGTAGGTATTTATGTAATGGTGTTGCTATAAAGGAATCATTGTGGTAGTTATCTTCATCTTCAAGTTGCTTGAGGTATTTTTAATCAAATAACTAATGTTCTTTTGAAAAATAGAATTTCATAGATTTTTGGGAAAGTAGATATCTTTTGTTATGTAAAATAGGATGTAGTCCGCTGATCAGATTTTCCGATTGAGATAGTCAAATTTAACCGCGCTCCTTGATATGAAATGTAGTGTTTGGTTAAAGATATATATGATGGAGTCAAGTTAAACTTAAAGTATAAGGCTTAAACATACCTATCTTTTGCGCGCATAACTAATTAACCTTATAGTTGACTTCGACTCTCGCCAAGGTAATCTTCGTTATCTACACTTTTTCCTACCATTTTATGTTTCAAACAATTTCATAGTCAATGTTTGCATACCCATACTTGCAGATTGATTTTTAATAATTATTATTTAGGCCGCAGGCCGGTCAAATTAGTCTGTTGAGTTTCTCAGTTTCTAACATCCCAATTCAGCTAAATTAATGCTTTTGTGTCGGTTGACCCAAAGAAAACATTGTAAATGCTACCTAAATGTTCCACATATTTTGACATCAAGAAACAATATATGGATCATGGATGTTGTGGTAATTTCACGTAATGTGACTCTTTTTTGCTCTTTTTCATGAATAAACTTGGCTTAAGATAGTGGAAATAGAGTTTTAAGCACTCATTGGCTCTAAACAGCAACATTTTAGGAAACTGCTTATAGGACTGTTTAGGATTGCTTATTAAATTAACTGCTTATAGGGTTTTATAACATTGCTTATTGAGATTGCTTTCATAGGGTGTTTGAGACATAATTACTAAAGAAACGAATCAAACGACGATACAAGAGCATGATGAACTTAGTAAAGATCTTATTCATCTCTTTATTGATGTATCTGACATGATAATAGGTGATCTTTAGGTTTTCTTTTTACCTAATTATTCGGATTGAGATTAAAAGGTTATATATTGCCATGATTGTTGTAGTTATCATTTGCACAACACGATCTTGACCTATGGTTTGCAAAAATTATGTAATAACTATCACTATATGTGTATTCAACCAATGCTAAGGTTATCAAATGATGCCCTATACGTTTTAGCATATTAAAAGGATATCCTAATTTCTAGTGCAAAAATTCCACACAACATATACTTTTGGTACTTAGTTTACAAATCATACTTTTTGTAAATTCTGTGGGATAACATCTTTTTATACTTGGTTAAGTGTACTAGAATTTGGCATATTATGTGATTTTGCTAACTAATAATGTGGAATATTGATTTTAAAGTGAAAAATGTAGTATGTCGTTAGAATGGGAAGTGACGGGAAGAAGCTCGAGTGCTATAGTGGCTATAGTGGTTGGCTACCAAGAAGGTTGAATTGGGAAGTGACGGGAAGAAGCTCGAGTGCTAAAAAAATTATGACCCTTGATAAGTGTGAAAACACTTACCTTTTATATCCACTTAAACAACTAAAACCAAGTCAAAAATATGCAATTATGCTTAAAAATGTCAGAATTATGCGGGTTTTGTGTTTTTGAACTTGTGTAGGCAAAATAGGTACAAAAGAAGCAAATACGGGTTTTCGCGAGATTAATCTAAAGAAAAGACTAAAGAAAAGACAAAAGATGTCATGAGGACCAAGATTGCTAAATTTGTTAAGTTTAAGGACTGAAGTTGACAACTTTTAGATTTCTTTATAAAGATTACAAGCTGTTAAGATGTGAAGAAAGTACAAGGACTAATTATGATAATCTGTCAAAGTTATATACATGCTTTCCACGCGGCCCAATCAGCATCGAAAGAAATGTAGACATGGATCACCACATAAGCCTATAACAGCCACTGGATTGGATAAAAAGTGGATGGTTTAGATTATTAATCCAAAAATAAACATCCCAGCCAATACAAAAGTGACACGTCATCATTCTCTTTTACAACATATTGGAGATGATATAGATAGTTTCAAAAGATGGCGTAAAGAGCAAAAATGATCACCAAGTCTTCCTCATCACTCCTATACACTTCGATTAAACTCACAACCACAATTGTAGAAATCCCCAATTCTGGGATTAAACTAAGAATCCTAATTTGCCAAGTGTCACTCTCTGATTGGACGCGACACGTCAATCACTTCTCCAAACCACCTCGGTTACTCTAGAAATACCCTACACCTCTCTTACTTTACACATAGTACGAGTAGCTTAGTGGCTCTAAATACTTTATCTCTCTAAATTTCTAGTCTACTTAGTTAGTTACTAAGTAGATGTAAAGTTGTTAGTTCAGTTGTAACAACTTTCAATTCACAATCAATACAATTCACTTAAAGTTTACAATTTTATCTCAAGTTCCTTATTACATTCTGCAATCATTTTTTTTATGATTAAGAAGCTTTGGAATATGTTGATTAGTTGTTAATGGCAGCTCTTTTAGTGAAATGAAGTTACTGTGATGCCAATTTGGGTAAAAGCAGTTCTACAAGTAGTACTATAAAAGTAGTAGTTTGGTTGATTTTGATGCAGCAGTTCAAATGGTGATTTTGGTTCTTGTAGCTGATGGATAAGGGGAAATAGTGTAGGTTAGGATTAGTGTTATTGAGCTCAATCAGACAAAGCAAATCATCTTCTCAGTGGTGTCTTGGATGTAGAGGTTATTTCTATTTTTACATTTTTCTAGAAATTACAGCATTTGTTAGTTGAAGTAGTTGTTTACTTAGAACTTTGCTAGCAATATGCTTAGTTCTAATATATGATTCAAGTTCTTTATATGTTCTTGTTTAGTTCTTCATAATTCATGTAGCAGCTTTGTAAAACTTTCATATCCTCCTGAAATAAATTGTTTGGAATAGGACTAGTTTTAGTTGTTAGAATGTTGTAATACTAGAGCTCTTTTATGTTCATTTTAGTGGCTTTAAAACAAGTATAAACCTACACAAAAGTCAAACAGCAATAGTCAAAAAGGCAAATGGTAAGAAAATACTATGGGTCAGAACTAGGTCTTAACATCTGGATTCACATGCTCTTAGATTAAAGTATAATTTGAATCATAGAGATTGGCTTAGGGTTTAGAAAGCTTAAGCTAGTGACTTTTACATAGAACAAGTTTCATAGTTTGTAGCTTGCTCAATAAGCTGTAATAAGCCATTGAAAATAGCTTATCAAAGGGGTAGAGGTCATTTAGGATTTTCATAATTCTTGTTAGTAGCTTTCTAGTCTTTAAATATAGCTTTAATAGATAACAATATGCTTGTGTAACTAGCCTAAATCAACTGTAGACTTTAAATCTTGCAAGTAGCTTATTACTTAATGTTGGGAATCTAAGTTTATTAGATTCCCTGTATCATAGATTTAAACACAAATCAAGCTGTTTGATATTAACTTACCTGTGCCTAGGAGGCAGGCAAGTATCGCAAGACTCATAAAGATCTAAGTCTCTGTGAGCAACCTCAGAGGAGTCCATGTCAGAGACATTGTCAAGGAAGTTGAAGATTACTTGAAGACATACTCATTGGCTATGATGGATAACAACCAAGATGTATCAGGGACTCTGAGGGTTGAGGGTTAACAGGGGCGGAAATACCCTGTTAACACTCAACACACTTTGGACTTACCTTAGTGTGTACGAGACTATGAAGAAAAGGGAAACTGTGTCAGCTCTGGTTCTCTAAAGCATTGTGGCAGACTATTAAGAATAGAAGAGCATCTTGTGACAGAGGTCTGACAAGTGTCTGTCTAGTGTAGTCACCATCAACCAGTACTTAGAGTCAACCTCGTACCACTATAAATAGGTTATGTAGCCTAGCGATAATGTTCAACACTTTGACACATTTCACACATTAACTCTTATAACTTATAGAACCAAAAAGCTGTGACTGTGTTCATAAGTTAGGTTTTAGTTTGTCCAAAGTGTGCACAACACATTGTCATCAAACGGTGTTATCCATAACACTTGTAATTCTTTATTATACAATAATAAGTATTACGTTTGAAAAGTAATTAAGTATGTTGATTAGTTAAGTTTATTGTTTCAAGCTTGGTTTAGGGACTTTCAATTGGTATCAGAGCGGTGTTTGATATTAAAACCCTCATAAACATCGTTCTAAGTTTTATAATCAAGATCCACCATGCCTGAAACAAGCAATACACCTCCACCACCACCACCACCGTCTTCTGGGAACAACACTAATGCACCATCAACATCACCAAGACTCACTCCTCCACCTCAAAATGAAGATGATCTACCCCAACTTCTTGACTCACGAGGCGGATCCCATGTCACCAATGTACCAGTCTTTGATGAACATGATTTTGCAAGTTGGAAGAGTCAATTCCTCGTGTATCTCGACGGACTTGAACCATTTCTTCTAGAAATCTAGATAATGGACCTTATGTTCCCATGGCGCTTACCTCTACTGATGAGAATCCTCTTCCCAAACCTCTCAAGTAGTGGACTCCAGCTGATAGGAAATTGGCAAACCAAGACAAACGTCTCAAGAGCATCATTATATCCTGTCTTCCCAAACACATCATGAAGTCTGTAATTCAGTGTCCTACAGCCAAACAAATGTGGACAGACCTTATCCTTGGTCATGAAGGACCCTCTGAAACCAGAGAAACCAAGATTCAGGCACTCAGACTTTAGTAACACCCCACTTGGATAAGTGGACCGTTACGTGTATTTATGGCGTGTCATCAAAGCATAAGGTAAATGTCCTAAAACATTAAATGACCATAACAGAAATACCGGAATCAAACATCAGTAATCCAACCTAAGCTCAAAACATGAAAAATAAAATACTGAAGGAAAGGACTAAACAATGTCCAAATAAGCAGAATAATGTAAGTACATAAAGTAAGAAGTCTGGATAGCTTCCATCCAAATGCACATGCTCTCAGAATCCTAAGAGCGTCCTGGGGTACCTGCCGTTAGAACATGAAAGGGAACTACGGCTGAGCATAACGCTCAGTGAACGGATATAAAGCATGATAAGGAATTACTGTAATGGAACAGATGATGAACTACTGGAGCTGTAAGACTGATAAGTAAAGTTGCAGCGGAAATCTGTGTATAATCTGTAAAGTCTGATTCATAAATAATAAAGCTGAACTGTTATCTGTTAAATCTGAAAACATACATTTACTGTATTTTAATTGCCAGAACTTATATAGGTCACGTATTGTAACAACCGTGCATGAATAACTGGAGGGGTGGCCTCGTCATGCTGTAGAGGGGTGACCTCTAAATAACTGTAGAGGGGTGACCTCTAAATACTGTGCTGGGTGGAGGGATCAGCTCCAATGTGAAGGATGTAGAGCACACACCGCATTCACCCTGATAGCTTGTAAACTGATAAGCCTAGGATGCATCCATACGCCCCACTAAACATACATATAAAAATGGCCAAACTGAACATGAGTGGGATGATGCAGGATATCACTCTCCTGCATGTGAGTCACGACACCGGTGCCTCTAGTGCCGTGGTTACGGTACCTCCGTAACTAGTACATAAACTGGTCGTGCTTGTATATAATGCTCAGGCAACTTATTTCGTTATTAACATGATTACTGATAAGCTTAAACATATACTGGGGAAAAACATTTGGCTGCAGACGGGGAATCCTAATCATGCATAGAAAGAAAGTCCTTACTGAAATGACGGAAAATCCGTACCTCGTGTACAGTAACTGACTGCAAGAATACAAGTAGAACTCCTACTCAGACTTCACGCGAGCTACATAAATAAAAGGCGCGAATAAGCTAACTGATATCCGTCTATTTAATTTACTGTTCTTATTGGCTTATCATTTATTTATTTTATTTCATTTCTGGAAATCTGTATGCATATTAACTAATGATTCTGAACTTATAATAATTCTTGCAATATTAATGACCTAAAAAATGAATACAATAGGAACGTATTCTGACATGATATTAATACTATAATAAATGACTTGCAAATAATACGAAGTTTTCCAACTTATAAAGTTTCAAAATCCTTTAATTCATATAATAAAATTATACCCTTTTACAATATTAAAAACAAAACTATATTAATTTAATTAATTTAAAATACAATTTAAAACATTTATAAAACTTATAATAAAAAGGTATAAAACAAAGATCTTCGTTTTATATGTAAAGTTTTATATTCCGAACCTTTCGAGATATCCCCCATCTCGGTCGCACTAAAACAATTAACCAACTATACAAAATCTGCCTATATGAATTAGTGACAGAAATCTGTGTCGCTATAAACAGTGTAACTAAAACTGGCTCAAAACTGTCCCTAGAAACTGTCACTTAGAATCTGCGACAGAAATTTTCGTCGCTAATATGTCGCTAAAGTCATTTTAAAAGTTGTTATTTTCTGTCCGAATTTAACCACTGATTTTATATAAGATCCCCACTGATTTTGTAAAGTTCCCGCTGATTAGTTCTTTGTTCCCACTGCTTTCACTACTGTCAAACCCAAACATCCCCTTATTGCGAGTTAACCCCAAACACTCCCCCTGTTGCTCAAGGCTGCGGTCTGTTAGAAAGTGAACCACCGAGACCTGCTGGTCTCGGCTTGTGTGTCCAACCGAACCAAAAAAACCCCTAATCTCGTTTCTCTTTTAATTCGTGATGAGCATGATTAATTAAACCAATATCATTTGTTCTAGATTGATTCATGACTATAAAAAAAAGAAAAAGGAAAGATGGTTTACTGTTTATACGTGATTAAGGACAATCAAACACATCTCATCTGCCCTCCTCTAATCTTCTGTCTCTTCGAGCTGTACCAAAAAAAGCACGTTCGAATTCTATGATTAGCATAAATCCGATCCCCTTTGTCTTTTTTTTTCTTCTGCCGCCGGTTCTCTTGCATCAACCAACAGACCCTTTTTTGTCTGATTTGTTATTTGGAGGTTTACCTCCGTGTATATTGTACAAAATGGGCTTAGCCCAAAATTTTCCTTTCTTTTTTTTAAACCAAAACAGCCCTTATTTCTTTTAATATAAAGTTTTCATTCATTTTTTTACGCTCTCATTTTATTTCCGCGCTTTTATTTCTGAATTCCCGCATTTTTATTTCTGTCTGTTAAATAATACCTATATAGTTAATTAAAAACAAAACTACGTATTTAATATTCTGATTTAAATACGGGTTTTACAATTCTTCCCCTCTAAAAAGAATAATTCGTCCCCGAATTAAGGATACGACTATACTGGGTTTTACAATTCTTCCCCTCTAAAAAGGGAAATTCGTCCTCGAATTAACGGTAATTAAGCTGGTGAAGCTTATAAAAACTGAAAGGATATATAAGCTGAAAGGACATGAAAGCTGAAGAGGCATAAGAGCTGAAAGATCATTCGTCCCTGATTTAAAACATACTGCTGGTGAAAGGGTATAACGTGACATGAATGACGTGAACATGGAACGTGACGTGTCTGGAAGAAATTAACTGAATTATTGAAGGAAAAAGGGTGAGAGGTCCGGATGGACTCCTCCGTTCCGAGTGGCTTCCCGCTCGAAACGATTCCTTTGAAGGTCTAAGCACAATGAAAATCTTGGTCCTGCTGACCATGACCTGATGTATACTAAATAGTTCTTGGTTCCATACTTAAGATGGATTTTCTGAATCTGATAGAATGAACAAGCAATAGCATGTGGATACATGAAACGATACGTATAAATATCATGAAAGATAACATTTACATGTCTGAGCAAGCTGCTTAAAACATATAAGGGCGACTACGTGAATAATTTCGAACGTACTACGTGAGAAATCGTGACCGTGGTTCATAATTATATGAGGAACACTGACATGGAATATATCATGAATGTGATACGTGAATCATACTGTGAACGTGATACTAAAACATATCATGAACACATGCTGACCGAGGAATGAATGCCAAAAGATATGGCTGAGATGTGAAACGTCTGCCTGGTTATGGAACAGCTGTGCTATACTTGGGTCTGGTTTCTCAAGCTTCATGTAACCGTATTCGGTAATAAGCTGTGAAACGTGTATCGCGGAATGGAACACGTACTTGAACGTGAACAATGTTATGAACGCGAACGTAAGCTTAAATCCTGAGATAGCATAAAACATGAACTGAAACAGCATCATACTGCAAATGAGACGTAAATGTGAAAGTGAAAATAAACATGAACGTAAAGTGAACGTAAACATACACGTGATCGTGAACATGAATTCTGTCTGATATGATGATCGATGGAATGCCTCGAAATCATACGATTTACTGCTGAATTTTCTGGAGGTCCGCTATTGCGTAATCCTTCCGGATGAAAGGAAACGCGTAGGTTGATTACATCGACAATGACTTAGATAGTATTATACTTTTTCTGAGTGTGTGGTAAAACTGATAACAATCTCCATGGAGTCTTGTCTCCTTTTGGTCCAAAATTTCTACTGGTAGTAATAACTTGATAGCATGACGGCGTTCTATCTTAAACCTGCTGGAATGGCAGGCATTAGATATAAACATAGTTGCCTCAACGTGTTATACTGTTTCTATCAAAATTCTTCCTGGAATTTTGGTACATTCTGGTGGAACCTGAGTGAATATTCACAGAAAAGTATACATAATTCGGTGTAGGTTCTCTTCTTTATGCGTAAGCTTAGTCATAGAAGGCTAATCGTGAGAACTGTCGGGGATTTCTACAGTAGTAATTTTCTGAGTTCTAGAAAATTTGTATGTTTGTCACCGACGTCGGTCTTGACCATTTGGTGATGGCCTTCACCTACGCAAGATTGTCTGAAATTTATTTCTGCTGAAATATGGTGGCTCAGAAATGCCACTTTGTTCAAGTGAGATTTATATCTGGAAAGTTGTGTATAAAAATAACTCCTATTGAAGATTCTGTACAACTGTGAGAATATGAGTCTCGTGTTCTTCTCTAGCATCAGGCAGATCAGAATGTGATCAATGAATATACTGATGATATTGCTTGAGAGTCATGAAAAAAAAAATTTATTCATAATTTCATAATATAGCTGGAGCATTAGGGAGCTCAGAAGTATAAAATCAAATTTTTTAGAGAGACTGTAATATGTCTCTCTCACCACTGATGGTGACATGATCATGAATTTTTCTGAAAAA
Organism: Glebionis coronaria; assembly: GCA_025667525.1. Lineage (NCBI taxonomy): Eukaryota > Viridiplantae > Streptophyta > Magnoliopsida > Asterales > Asteraceae > Glebionis > Glebionis coronaria. The sequence continues at coordinate 444,194,292 of CM046876.1, read as the reverse complement.
TATTTAAGAAGTGATAGCAGATCAGATAAAGTTGCTATTCGTGGAATGAACATCAATTAAAACATGATGATCTTGTCAAAATATCGGTGGTCGATACATGATCTTATGATACCGGCCTTCTTCCTGATAAACAGAAACGGTGTTCTTCCTGGTGGTGCGCTAGGGCGAATAAAGCCTCATTCCGGTAATTCTTGCAGCAAATGTTGTAACTCTTATAACTTAACTGCAGCCCTGCGATCAAGAGTTCTGAAAACAGGTTTCGTTCTTGAGATAGATTCGATGTTAAATTCTGTCTCGCTGATAGGAAAATTCTCTGGAAACCTTCTGGTATTGAGTCTGGAAGTTCTGGAATAATCTGTTGATCATAAATTTTTAAGAACTTCAGAAGTGAATTGTAACTAGTGGCTAGAAAGTCTTCATAGCTTTGGAATAATAAGTCATTTGCTGTAAAGCATAACAACTGGTACTGATTTTTCTGGCAGGAGTAAAATGAATATGTTCAGGGTTGGTTAGACGGATCTCGTCATTAACTCAAAATAAAACTTTAATAAATATGGTGATACTGTTGAGTCCTTTCTAGCTGAGAGGCAGGTAACTACCTGATTTGAGATAAAGCTGACATAGGAACACGTGAAGTAAACATGGCGACTTTTTACTGAATGTGTTTGTCTGTAACCTCACAGAATGAATACTGTTTGTTTAATCTGAATACTACTCAAATGGTGGTGACTGAATTTTTAATGATCTGATTCATGCGTGGCATAATAGAACGGGTATACCTCTGTCTGAAAGGTACCCTGAATTACTGAGGGCCTGGTTTGGAAACATACTGGGGTTATGAGTTCTGACTCATATTTTGAGGAAAGATCCGTATGACGTGTACCATGACTGGTGTCCTGATATGTGTTTTCCGAAAGGATACCTAAGAACTGTGTCTTGACTGTTGTCTGGACATGTATTTTAATGGATGAACCTGGACAAAGCGGATTTTTTTTTGGTAACTGTTAGGATTGGCGGACCGGTTAGACTATTGAACTATTGTATTTCTGGTCACGTCCGTGCCGGAGTTCCGATGGTTACTGACTGATTAAATATAAGTACGATGATTATTACTACTGCTTTGTCTATCACTTTATGACGGTCATTATCATGACTGTGATTCGTGTAACTATTCTGCTGAGTGGCCGGCTGGGTTCCGGTTCCCACACTTCTGAATGAACGGTTAGCTGAGTGAAGTGTGACATCTAGCTGAGAAAGTAAGAGTATGGAATGGGATGGTAGTGTCTGATGGTTGAAATTTATTCTTGTCAGAAATTTCAAATTTAGTTTTCGTTCTTGTTCTGCAGAGTCTTCATAGTGTCAATAGTATCAGCATCTTGAGAAATCTCCAAAGCATCAACAGCATCAGCATCTTGAGAAATCTCCAGAGCATCAGCAGCATCAGCATTTATGAGGTCTTCAAAGTGTTAGCAGCATCGGTATCTGGTAAAATCTTCAACTCACGAGCAGCATCAGCATCTGGTAGAATATCGCCAAGTGGAAACGCCTGAGATGATTGTGGATCGATTAGCAATATCCATGGGGTAGTGTACCTGGAGTACACCTGGACTACTGTACATGAAGTACAAAATGAATACTGCACGTGGAGCATATCTGAGACATTGTACGTGGAGTACACATGATGTATTGTACATGAAGTATAACTGAGACACTGTACATAGGGTACATATGGAATACTGTTCATGGCACTGGTGGAAATTTTATGGGATGATCAATAAGGGTGTCGCTTGTCTGACCTGATCAAAGAAATAAATTGATTTAAACGGTAGTGAACTGAACTGAAATGGGTATCATGATGGCCTGGTAATTCCTGAGTAGACCTTATGCTGGTTGCATAGAGGTTCACAAATATGATTAAACGAATTTTCAACAATGGTCCGCATGAAGACATGACTGATAAAGACCAGAACATGATTTATCATGAAATAAGATCTTACTATAGTTCTTTTGTATCTTATCATGAAAACATCATCACTTTGTTGAAAACATAATCCTCGTAAGGAGACATGAATCTTATTCAGCATGAAAACAACCTTTACGTGAGAGTATGAAATTTTGACTATTACAAAGAACATAAAAAGTCTAATCAACTGAGGTTTAATATCAACTGATGTGGATGGTTAAGGTTCAATCCACAGAATCCAAGGAATAAAACATGTGACTAAGTATGGGTGATTCTGGTTCGATCCATATTTGTCAAAATTTTATTAGAATTGTCAAGTATAGGAATTTATAATCTGGGACTAAATATGGTTGGCTGTAGTCCAATCCCGACTTGTCAAAGTTTATAAAATGTCCTGATATGACAAAGGTGAACAACTGTGGATCGGTTCACAAAACATTATTCAACCGAATAGCATAAAAATTTGATCTGAAAAATAGTGAACGTTTTTGGGTCGGTTCACCGAGTAATATTCAACTGAAAACATGAATCTGACATGAGTAAGGATGAACGCCTAGGGTCAGTTCATCAATACAAAATCTGAACGGGCAAGGGTGAACGCCTATGGGTCGGTTCACCAAAACAAAATTCGCAGAAAGGCACATGCGACTAAATATGGCCAGTCCTGTACCAACCCTTCACTTAGTCAAAAATTTTAAGAAGACCGACTGATAACTAAAGGAAACTGACTGATAAATGCATGAGAAACATGAAAGATAACAACGCCAAAAATCTGGGAAGTTCCTGGTGACTACCCACTAATCACAGGTCAAGTTTTAGAGCCTACAGGTCGAACCTTGCTCTCTGATACCATAATTGTAACACCCCACTTGGATAAGTGGACCGTTACGTGTATTTATGGCGTGTCATCAAAGCATAAGGTAAATGTCCTAAAACATTAAATGACCATAACGGAAATACCGGAATCAAACATCGGTAATCCAACCTAAGCTCAAAACATGAAAAATAAAACACTGAAGGAAAGGACTAAACAATGTCCAAATAAGCAGAATAATGTAAGTACATAAAGTAAGAAGTCTCGATAGCTTCCATCCAAATGCACATGGTCTCAGAATCCTAAGAGCGTCCTGGGGTACCTGCCGTTAGAACATGAAAGGGAACTACGGCTGAGCATAACGCTCAGTGAACGGATATAAAGCATGATAAGGAATTACTGTAATGGAACAGATGATGAACTACTGGAGCTGTAAGACTGATAAGTAAAGTTGCAGCGGAAATCTGTGTATAATCTGTAAAGTCTGATTCATAAATAATAAAGCTGAACTGTTATCTGTTAAATCTGAAAACATGCATTTACTGTATTTTAATTGCCAGAGCTTATATAGGTCACGTATTGTAACAACCGTGCATGAATAACTGGAGGGGTGGCCTCGTCATGCTGTAGAGGGGTGACCTCTAAATAACTGTAGAGGGGTGACCTCTAAATACTGTGCTGGGTGGAGGGATCAGCTCCAATGTGAAGGATGTAGAGCACACACCACATTCACCCTGATAACTTGTAAACTAATAAGCCTAGGATGCATCCATACGCCCCACTAAACATACATATAAAAATGGCCAAACTGAACATGAGTGGGACGATGCAGGATATCACTCTCCTGCATGTGAGTCACGACACCGGTTCCTCTAGTGCCGTGGTTACGGTACCTCCGTAACTAGTACATAAACTGGTCGTGCTTGTATATAATGCTCAGGCAACTTATTTCGTTATTAACATGATTACTGATAAGCTTAAACATATACTGGGGAAAAACATTTGGCTGCAGACGGGGAATCCTAATCATGCATAGAAAGAAAGTCCTTACTGAAATGACGAAAAATCCATACCTCGTGTCCAGTAACTGACTGCAAGAATACAAGTAGAACTCCTACTCAGACTTCACGCGAGCTACATAAATAAAAGGCACGAATAAGCTAACTGATATCCGTCTATTTAATTTACTGTTCTTATTGGCTTATCATTTATTTATTTTATTTTATTTCTGAAAATCTGTATGCATATTAACTGATGATTCTGAACTTATAATAATTCTTGCAATATTAATGACCTAAAAAATGAATATAATACGAACGTATTCTGACATGATATTAATACTATAATAAATGACTTGCAAATAATACGAAGTTTTCCAACTTATAAAGTTTCAAAATCCTTTAATTCATATAATAAAATTATACCATTTTACAATATTAAAAACAAAACTATATTAATTTAATTAATTTAAAATACAATTTAAAACGTTTATAAAACTTATAATAAAAAGGTATAAAATAAAGATCTTCGTTTTATATGTAAAGTTTTATATTCCGAACCTACCGAGATATCCCCCATCTCGGTCGCACTAAAACAATTAACCAACTATACAAAATCTGCCTATATGAATTAGTAACAGAAATCTGTGTCGCTATAAACAGTGTGACTAAAACTGGCTCAAAACTGTCCCTAGAAACTGTCACTTAGAATCTGCGACAGAAATTTTCGTCGCTAATTTGTCGCTAAAGTCATTTTAAAAGTTGTTATTTTCTGTCCGAATTTAATCACTGATTTTATATAAGTTCCCCACTGATTTTGTAAAGTTCCCGCTGATTAGTTCTTTGTTCCCACTGCTTTCACTACTGTCAAACCCAAACACCCCTTATTGCGAGTTAACCCCAAACACTCCCCCTGTTGCTCAAGGCTGCGGCCTGTTAGAAAGTGAACCAGCGAGACCTGCTGGTCTCGGCTTGTGTGTCCAACCGAACCAAAAACAACCCCTAATCTCGTTTCTCTTTTAATTCGTGATGAGCATGATTAATTAAACCAAGATCATATTTTCTAGATTGATTCATGACTATAAAAAAAAGAAAAAGGAAAGATGGTTTACTGTTTATACGTGATTAAGGACAATCAAACAACGTTCGACTTCTGTGATTAGCATAAATCCGATCCCCTTTGTCTTTTTTTTTCTTCTGCCGCCGGTTCTCTTGCATCAACCAACGAACCCTTTTTTTTGTCTGATTTGTTATTTGGAGGTTTAACTCCGTGTATATTGTACAAAATGGGCTTAGCCCAAAATTTTCCTTTCTTTTTTTTAAACCAAAACAGCCCTTATTTCTTTTAATATAAAGTTTTCATTCATTTTTTTTACGCTCTCATTTTATTTCCGCGCTTTTATTTCTGAATTCCCGCATTTTTATTTATGTCTGTTAAATAATACCTATATAGTTAATAAAAAACAAAACTACGTATTTAATATTCTGATTTAAATACGGGTTTTACACTTTAGTTCAATGCTTTCAAGGCACTTGAAGGTGAAAAGTTTCAACAAACATATACAAGGCTGAAGATTCTTCTCAATGACCTTGCTATGAATGACGTCACCATTGGTCAAGCTGAAGTAAATGCCACATTTGTCAACAGCCTTCCAAGAAAATGGCTGAGTATGAATCAGACTCAGAGAGCCAATAACTCAATCAAGAATGACACCTTAGCTCAGCTATATGGAAAGTACAATTATGAAGAAGGGCTGATATGAGCAAAAACTCATATCAATTTATCAACAAATCACCCTAAAACACAAGCAAAAATACCAATTTATCTTATCAAAACAGTATTATGTGGTATGTTTGTGTTTGTGTACACTTGTGTAGGTAAAAGGATGCATTTTCAAGCAAACAAGGAATAATCAATCTTAATTTGATGAAAAAGACAAAGAAGGATCAAAAGTGACAAGACTTTGAAGACAAAGGACCTATCTTGACAAACTGTCAAAGATGAAGGACCAAAGTGTAAATATGTAAAAGTCAAGATCATAGTCAAATTTGGTCAACTCTCAAGTCAACTCAGTCAAAGGACCAATTTTGTTCAAGAATGAAGTTTGAAGGACCAAATATGCCAAAGAAATGAAGTGAATAACTCAAATATATAATCTGCCAAAGTCAAGGGATCAATTCTGCCTATTTTGGAAAGTTAAACAAGTGTGACCCATGTGAATAACTTTGGGCCAATGAGAAGCCAAGAAAGAGTGGACCTGGATTGCCACATCATGGCAATAAATACCCACTATCGCCGCTAGTCATAAATGAGCAAATCACAACAGTTCAATCCGTGTGCACTCTTTTCAACCAATGAAGACTTGACACGTGGCATCTTCAAACAAACAAAATTTCCAGGATCGATTTCAAGCTAGAATGGATTTCAAGAAAAGTGCTTAACATCAAACTTGCTCAAAATCAAGAGACGAATCCATTGGTCATAACCAATTAAGCTAAAATCAACTCAATGATAAATTCCCAATTCAAGTTCATAACCTGCAAAATCACTTGACTTCAATTGGACATGTGGAAGCCTGGGATTGGTTCCAACACGTCACCAACCCCAACTACTTCACTTCTCAAGTCTATAAATAGCATGCTTAGGCTTCATTTCTGGTTGTAGTAGAAAAGTGTGAAAACACACACACTTTCTTTTTCTTTCACCATTTTTCTAGTTCTTAGCTCAACAACTCAAGAGTTTGACACACTCTTGAGTTTGTTAGTTAGTTTGTAACCACTTAACAGCTTTGTAACAACTTTTCCATTAATAAAATTCAAATTCTCAATTTCCCGCCAAATCTCTTTACCTTATATATTGTTCATACCTTGCACCATTGATACTCTTGTTGCTGTTTTGAGTTTGTTATGATCATATCTTGATCATAACTGACTTTGTGTGAAGATTGTAGATGTTTGTTGATTTCAGTCCAAGTTCATAGCAGATTTGATGATTTCAAGCCATTTTAGCCTTGTTGATGATTTGTAGCTGTTTGATTGATTGTTGATAGTTGTATCTAGTGCTAAGGTGGTGGTTAGCACTAGACTAGAGATTTCAGCACTCCTCTACTTCTCAAAGGGTACTTCAAAAGGTGCAAATGCTTCTTATTTTTGGTTCCACTAAATTGTAAATGGCATGCTTAATTCCTAGCTAAGATCTTTGTTGATTGCATGATAAAAGTTGATTAGACTGGTTTTGATTTGATTCTAGACTTTTTGTAGCTTAAGTGTTGCTTAATCTGCTTATTGATTTGATATGTGTCTTAGTTTTTAGCTTAATTCAGTCACTTCAGCTTTGTTATCGTTTTTTAGTCCTAGCAGTTTCAGTTACTTGCAACTAGCTTTCACACATCTCATTTTGATCACTGAATTTGGTTTGATAAAGTTCTTCATTCAGCTTGAACATTAGCTCATAAACTCTCACAAAAATTCTTATAAAAATCAGATAGGGTGTTTGGCATTAGCTTAAGTTTGATAATCAAGTGTAAGAATTTGGTTAAGTTTGCTTGAATTTCAGTTACAAAGTCATTACAAATGGTTTTGAGTCATTTTCAAGTCAAGACTTAAGTCAAAAAGGCAAATGGCAGTTTAAAAAGTTTGGGTCATTTTCAGTAAAGTTTAGTTCAAAAAGTTGTCAAATTCATTTACTTAGCATTTACTTGTTTCTTAATGAAATTCCATCAAACCAGTTCTCAAATCTAGGTCATAATATGAAGTTTCAGTGTCCATAAGCATTTTGTACAGTATTCAGTAAGCAAGTGGGAATAAGCAAAAATCTGAACCTTTAAGCAAATGTATGTTTCTGTAAAGTTCAAACTGATTTTTCATATCTCACAATCCTATTCATAAACTAGTCTATTTTCTTTTACAATATCACTTAGGAAGTGCTTGTGGTTGATTTCTGAGAAATTGAGCTTATTGAAAAAGTTTTGGTCAACACTGGTCAACATAAGCCAAATTTTAGCTTATTTCAGATTCTGGGCTTATTACTGAATGATTTTGAACAAGACTTGATTTCCCATTCATATTTTGAGCTTATTAATCAGTTTCATTACAAAAATTTAGTTGTGCATGTCCAGATTCCATTATAGCTTATTTTGTGCTTATTGAAAAGTGCTTATCAGAGTTTTAGCCATTGTTAGCTTATTTCCTTTTACAGGTCTAGCTTATTTTAGATTCTAAGCATTTTGCAAGTGGTTTGGTTGATTTTGGTTGAGAAATAAGCTTAAACGAGCTTATTTGTGTTTGAAACCCGTTTTTGATTAAAATTTTCCAAATATTGCACTTTAGTCCTTGATGAATTCAACTGGTTTTAAACTTGGCTAAACTTGAAACTTTTTAGGGTTTGCTTAAATATAGTCCTTGAACTTTCCTAGTTTGTTAAAATTCAGTTAGATAGTTTTGAGTTTGTTTGAAAATTGGTTAATTGTTTGCAAAGTTTGGAATTTCAGTCCTTATAGTTTACTGATTTTACACTTTCAGTCCTTGTACTTGTTAGCTTTACATTTTGAGCATTTACTTTTCACAGAATTTACATTTTTAGTCCCTATAGTTGTAAAATTTACATTTTGAATTTTAATTGAATAAATACTTGGTATTTGCACGATGTTTTACATATACGTAGACAATATTTTTTCAGTTTTGCAAGGCATTGTTTGAATTAGCAAATAGAATATCCAAAAAATATTAACAACCAAAAACAGTTAAAAACCCGATATTGTTAGGACTTTCAATTAGACAAGAACTGAGAAAAACGAACTTCATTATACACAATTTCAAATGGCGCCGCTGCCGGTTCTTTGACTTTACGAGAGATTATCGATTGACGGTTTTCATTGGCTTTTGGGATCCGTTCACCTTGTGAACGTTATTTTTACGTATCATAAATCAAAAACAAATAAAAAATCAAAAATATAAAAATATATAAAAACTAAAAAATTAACAAAACAAATTTTTTCCTAAAGAACTGACCAAACAAATTAAAAAATCCAAAAAGCAATCTTTTTCCTAAGAGATTGCACCCAAAAATATATATTATTGGATTCTCTCGGTTTTTATGTACATATAGTATTTTCTCTTAAAAACTCATAAATAAAAAATATTTTCCATATATTATTATAAGTAAATACGTATACGTATAAGAACAACCAATCTACATATTCTCCATAAGTATTGCCAAGGCAATACACCGTGTTGAGGGGCGTTCCGGTCCTTGACACGTGTATCGATCAAACAAAATAAAGCAAGAATAGATAAATACTCTCAATAAGCAACAATTCAAAGAATACGAACATTTAAGTGAAGAGAAAGGCGATGTTCTATAAAATGCCATCTAAGGGTCAATAGGTACTTAAGTGCTTCGCACCACCTAACCCCCCGTTCACTTGTGAGTATTCTAAGAAGGAAGGCTTCATTGGGGGTCTTGCACCCAAGTAGTACATACATATATATTATTTTCTTGTGGATATTTCATATTGAAACTCGAAGAGGATATTCCTTTTCTCTTCAAAGTCACACGAGAGCTTCTCTCTCATTCCTCGTATTGAGTTGCATGCTCACTCGCGGGCGTGCACAAATACCGATTGGTGTACAACCTCTTCCTCCGAAAAGGAAGAAAAAGAGAAAGAGTAAGACCACCACCGTCCATCAAGCCGATCACGAGAATCGTGCTTTGATTCATCCACAACAAGAAGCCATGGCTGTTGATAATCGTTCTTTGATGGAACGTTTGCAAACCAATGTTCATGGATATGCTAGTGCTATTAGGATTCCCGACATTCCCACAAATACATTTGAGCTAAAAACGGCTATGATTACCATGGTTTCACAAACACCTTTCTATGGTAACAAGAATGATGATCCTCATGATCACCTTAAGAGATTCCTTTCTCTTTGCAATACCATTAAGCACAATGGAGTTCCACATGATGCTATTAAGTTGATGTTAGTGCCATTTTCACTTGAGGGACAAGCTAAGCATTGGTTAGACACCCAACCACCCGATAGTATCACTACATGGGATGGTTTCACCACTAAGTTTTTGAACAAGTTCTTTCCTCCATCTAAGACCATGGCCTTGAGGAACTTAATTATAGGCTTTCAACAAAAACCTAGTCAATCCTTTAGTGATGCTTGGGAAGAGTATAGAGAGTTATTGTGGCGATGCCCTAACCATGGATTGGATGACGTTCACCAAATCAATACTTTCTATAATGGACTTAAATCTCACCACCAAGATTCACTCAATGCTTCCGCGGGAGGGAATATTCTTCTTAAATCCATGCAAGAGGCCGTGGACATCATTGAGACTAAAGCAATGGTTCAAACGAACACTCAATTTGAAGAAAGGGTTCATGTTATCTAAAACACTTCTCAAACACCTTTTGATAACCAATTCCTCAAATATCACCAAGAGATCATTCAACAAATGAATAAAGGTCAACAAGAGATGATTCAAGAGATAGTTCAAGCCATTAAGACCGTTTCATTGAACAATTCTTCAAATGATGTGAATGCCATTACTCTTTCTTGTGTAACTTGTGGAGGTCCCCATTCTTATGAACAATGTGATAAGGTGCAAGTTTATCAAGGGGAATGCTATGCTTACCAAGATGAACATCGTGAACACTTCAAGCCAAATATCAATCCAAATAACCTTTCTTACAAGTCCCAAAATTACCTTACTCCACCGGGATTCCCACCCCAACCACCCACCCAAATTCAACAAAATCCTCCTCAAATTTTACCAAGGAATCAAGGGCAAAGACCACCTTATCAAGGGAATAACTATAAGGCACCCAATCATTTTCAACCTCAAGGAAATAAAATCTATCCACCAAACCAAGGATTTAATCCACCACCTTCATCTTTTCCACAACAAGGTTTTTATCAAGGAAATGTGCAACCTAACCCCATGGATTTGATGCTTCAAAAGTTTACTTCTTTTGAGAAACAATTGAAAGATAATCAAGAGGAAAATAACAAGAAATTTGCTCTTCTTCAAAACCAAATTATGTATAATCAAAGACCACAAGGGGATTTACCTTCCAACACACAAACAAATCCAAGGGCAAATGTCAATGCTATTACAACAAGAAGTGGAAAGACAACAAAGGATCCTTCACCTCCTAAACCTCCTATTGTTCCATCCACTTGTGCTCCTACTTGTGACAAGCCTTCTACCTCTACTTCACCACCTCAAAATGCTCCCATTCACTCAAACACACCTTCTCAACCCATTCATACTTCTCCTTTACCTTCCACACCTCCCAATGAAGAAGCTAACAAAGACAAATCTTCCACTACAACACCTATTCCACCTACACCAAAACCTACTCTTCCATATCCTTCAAGGTTGAAAAAGGACAAGTTTAAGAACAAGGATGACATCCAAGTCTCCAATTTCTTAAGGATGTTCAAGCAACTCAACATCAATATATCCTTTGCGGAGGCTCTTGCTTATATGCCAAAGTTTGCTAAGATGTGCAAGGATTTACTCTCAAACAAAGAAAAATCGGTTGATTTGCCCAACACATCCCTTAATGAAAATTGTTCCGCCGTGCTACTTAAAACCTTACCAACAAAACTTGGAGATCCGGGGCGCTTCTTGATACCTTGTAATTTTCTCGGTGTTGAAAATTGCATGGCTTTGGCGGATTTAGGGGCAAGCATTAACCTCATGCCTTTATCGGTTTGGAAAAAACTCTCTCTTCCCGAGCTCACTCCCACTAGGATGACTCTTGAATTAGCCAACCGAACCATAGCTTACCCCGTAGGTATCGCGGAGGATGTGTTTGTAGGTGTGGATAAGTTTACGTTTCCGGCCGACTTTGTAGTGGTTGATTATGACATGGATCCTAGAGTTCCTTTGATTGTTGGTAGACCGTTTTTGAGAACGGGTCGTACTTTGATAGATGTGGCGGAAGGAGAACTAATTATGAGAGTAGAAGATGAGAGAGTGGTGTTTAAGTTAGGGAAAGTTTGTGATAGGAAAGAGGCTAAAGAGTCTAGACCTTGTGAGACTATTAACATTGTTGATGTGCTAGATGAGGTGTGTGATGAACACTTTCATGATGCTTGCAAGAGTACTAGTGATGAGATTCCCCATGTTGAAACCGTGGCCTCAATTGCTCCCTCTTTAACTCCTTTTGGAGAGAGTGATTTCCTCTTGGAGGAATTTGAGTCAAACTTTCTTGGTGATGATGATTCTCCCATTAATTGGGAAGAAGATATTCTTACGATCCAAAAGTTGCTCAATGAGGACCCTATTCCTTCTCCTATTCCACAAGAAGTTACCATTGAGGATCCTTCCATAGTAAAACCTTCCATAGAGTCCACCTCCTATTGAACTTAAGGACCTTCCATCCCACCTAGAGTATGCTTTCTTAGAGGGCAAAGACCAATTACCTGTGATCATTGCTAAAGAGTTGAAAGAGGATGAGAAGGAGAAACTTATTGAAGTTCTTAAGAAACACAAGAAAGCTTTAGCATGGAAAATATCCGACATAAGGGGAATTGATCCACATTTTTGTACACACAAAATCCTTATGGAGGATGATTACAAACCCTCCATTCAAAGTCAAAGGAGAGTTAACCCAAAAATCCATGAGGTCATTAAGAAGGAAGTGATTAAACTCTTAGATGCGGGTATGATTTACCCCATTTCCGACTCTCCATGGGTTAGCCCGGTTCATTGTGTTCCGAAAAAGGGTGGATTCACCGTAGTGCCTAATGAGAAAAATGAGCTTATTCCTACGAGACTTGTCACCGGTTGGAGAGTTTGTATTGATTATAGAAAACTCAATGAGGCGACTAGGAAAGACCATTTCCCATTACCTTTTATGGATCAAATGCTTGAACGCTTAGCGGGAAATGAGTACTATTGCTTTCTTGATGGTTTTTCGGGTTATTTCCAAATACCCATTGACCCTAAGGATCAAGAAAAGACCACATTCACTTGTCCCTACGGTACATTTGCTTACAAGAGGATGCCTTTTGGCTTATGTAATGCACCGGGGACGTTTCAAAGGTGCATGATGGCGATTTTCCATGACATGATAGAGCAAACTATGGAGGTTTTTATGGATGACTTTTCCGTCTTTGGAAATTCATTTACCTCATGTCTCACCAATCTTGAGAGAATGCTTAAGCGTTGTGAGGAAACACGTTTAGTGCTTAATTGGGAGAAATGTCACTTTATGGTGAAAGAGGGAATTGTTTTAGGACACAAAATATCCAACAAGGGATTAGAAGTGGATCGAGCTAAAATTGATGTGATTGCTAAGCTTCCCCCACCCACCTCGGTTAAAGATGTGAGGAGTTTCTTAGGTCATGCGGGATTTTATAGGCGCTTTATACAAGATTTTTCTAAGATAGCTAGACCGATGACTCACCTCTTGGAAAAAGAGGCTCCTTTCATTTTTAACCAAGATTGTTTGGACTCTTAAGGAGAAATTGACAAAGGCTCCCGTTTTGGTTTCTCCAAATTGGGAATTACCTTTTGAGCTTATGTGTGACGCTAGTGATTATGCGGTGGGGGCCGTCTTAGGACAAAGAGTTAATAAGCATTTTCAACCTATACACTATGCGAGTAAAACCATGACCGGTGCACAACTTCATTACACTACCACGGAAAAAGAGTTGCTTGCTATAGTATATGCTTTTGAGAAGTTTAGACCATACCTTGTGCTTTCCAAAACCATAGTGTATACGGATCATTCCGCTCTCAAGTATCTTATGACAAAACAAGATGCTAAGCCTAGGCTTTTGAGATGGGTTTTGTTGCTTCAAGAGTTTAAGATAGAAATTCGTGATAAGAAAGGGGCCGAGAATTTAGCGACGGTCACTTGAGTAGACTTGAGCATCCTTTTCAAGGAGATTTGCCACATCAAGAAATCAATGAATCCTTTCTATTAGAGGAGCTCATGTCTATCTCTTCCCAAGAGGATGCCACTCCTTGGTTTGCGGATATCGCAAACTATATTGTGGGCAATGTGCTTATTGACGGTCTTACTTATCAACAAAAGAAGAAATTTCTTAAGGAAGTTAAGTACTACTTTTTGGATGATCCTTATCTTTTTAGGCAATGTGCGGACCAAATCATTAGATGGTGTGTAGATGGGCCCGAGGCATTTAAGATTTTAGAAGCGTGTCATAAAGGACCTACGGGTGGACATTTTGGGCCTAACTATACCGCCAAGAAAGTCTTTGATTTGGGTTACTATTGGCCTTCCATTTACAAAGATGCCCATGAAATGGTGAAATTTTGTGATGTGTGTCAAAGACAAGGAAAAATTACGCAACGTTATGAGATGCCACAAAATTTTATTCAAGAGTGCGAGATATTTGATGTATGGGGCATTGATTTCATGGGACCTTTTCCATCCTCTAAGGGAAACAAGTATATACTTGTGGCGATGGATTATGTGTCCAAATGGGTGGAGGCTAAAGCCTTACCTACCAATCATGCTAGAGTTGTTGTGAAGTTTTTGAAACAATTGTTTGCTAGATTTGGTGTACCTCGGGCCATCATAAGTGATCGTGGTACACACTTTTGTAATGATCAATTCACGAGAGTTATGAAGAAATATGGAGTTAATCATAGACTTTCTACCGCGTATCACCCTCAAACAAATGGTCAAACCGAGGTCACAAATCGTGGTTTAAAGAGAATTTTAGAGAGAACGGTGGGAGAGCATCGAGCTTCTTGGTCGGATAAGCTTGATGATGCTTTGTGGGCGTTTAGGACGGCTTTTAAAACACCAATTGGTTGTACTCCTTATAGGCTTGTCTATGGAAAAGCGTGCCACCTCCCATTCGAGTTAGAACACAAGGCATCTTGGGCTCTCAAGTGGGCTAACTTTGATTTAAATCAAGCCGGTTCCCATAGGAAAGATCAACTCAATGAGATGGATGAATTGAGAGCCAATGCCTATGAAAATTCTTTGCTTTACAAGGAAAAGACTAAGAAATTGCATGATGCTAAGATCAAGAATCGTGAGTTCAAAGTTGGAGAGCCGGTTCTCCTCTTTAACTCAAGGTTGAAACTTTTTGCGGGCAAGCTTAAGTCGAGATGGTCCGGTCCATTCACTATTGCTCAAGTGTTTCCATATGGAACTATTGAGTTGTCACAACCCGATGGTCCAAACTTTAAAGTGAATGGTCACCGTGTGAAACATTATTTTGGGGAGGACATTTCCGTTGAAATGGTCCAAGAGATCCCCATTTTCCCCATGAATTAATTCATTGTGGGACGAGTCGAGCTAGAGACTCATTAACTCAAGCATCGTATAACTAGGTTTAGAGTGTTGTAGGTTAGAAATAAAGGTATAGACTTGGAGATAAGTGTAGGGGAGACCTTCTTTTGTCTTCATGATTGTTTGTAGGGTTGCTCACTCATTTCATGCTTTGGAGCTTATGGAGGAGGCCCTTGTATCCGGTTTACTTCGTTACTATTGTGATCTTTCATTGACACCTTGTGCTTAAACATGATTTCACTAATAGTTGTCCTTTCCTTAACTTGGGTTAAGCAAAGTCTATTCATTGTCATAAGTGTAGGGGAAGTTTTTATACTTCCATGCTCTTAAACATTGAGGACAATGTTTAGCTTAAGTGTAGGGGGGTCTTCTATCGAAGTGACCTTACCTAGAACTTATCATTGTCTTTCATGATAACATGGAAAATTGGATTTTCAAACATTTTTCAAATTTTTGATCTACTTTGGCCACCAAAAATATACATTCATAATTTTTGCATCATACATTTTTCATTCGCATATCACATTTGCATTGTATATATTTCTTCTTTATGTTTCATCAAAAATATATAAAAAGGAAAAAATATAATAAAACATGGTTTTAACAAGTTTAGACTTCTTTGACATATTAGGCCCGCCATGGATATTTTGACTCAACCCGAGTTTGCTTATCTTAGCACTCTCTAGCTAGTATCCTTAACCATGTAGTCCTTCATTGGTCTATTAGGCTAAGCATCCACCAATCTCATTATTTGAGATTTTAAATTTGTGGAGAATGGGAAATGATAAAGGGTGAAGCAAGTATAAAAGGGCTAGATAAACTTCATGATAATTACTTGTGGCTAAACCTTTCTCTTCTTTGCCTCTATTTTCTTCGCATGTATATAATTGTTAATAAATAATCAAGAACGGTTTTAATCGGTTTGTAATCTCTTATGCATTTTTGTCTAATCATTCATGGTTGATATAAGTACGTCTTAAGATTCTAAGTTAGAACGTTTTATGTGTATTAGACTTATGTCATGCTCAATATTTAGCTGGTGTTTTTCCTTTTATTCTTTTCTACTTTCTTTGTGAGGAATAAAGAAAAATAAGAGCGGCTTATGAAAATAATGAGTGGCTAGAAAAAAAAAGAAAAAGAAAAAGAAAAAAAAAATATATATATACAAGACTCCCAAGAGGGGCAGTGCGGTGTTAATATAGTGACTATTGAGTTCCAATATTACCTTGATGGGTTGCGGGGATTCAATAGATTGCTCCAATCCAATATTACCTTGACGGGTTGCGGGGTTGAAGATCCAAAGTCTCAAAAAGATAGCGGATGTAAATTATTGCGTGAGTTTTATTTTTCTTTCCTTAGCGAGTGTGTAGCTACTTATGAAAGCATGACATGAGGATTTTACACATAAGGCGAATGACTTGTTACTCTTGAAACGGACTTGTATTAGTTGTGAGCGGTTTTTCAAGTAATGGATGAGAGGATTACTTAGGATTAAAACCGTGCTTCCTTATTTTTGGATTTTACACTTCTTATACTTCACACTTGAATAAATGACAAATTTGCCCACAAGCAATTTGCTCAAATAATAACCGGTTCCACATTTAATTGTCATGAATAAGTCGATGCACTTTTTACTTGTGAATGCAATGATCCTATTTTTAAGCTTGGTATGGGGAAAGTGAAACTTGAGGGTGATAAATTTCCATGGAACCCAAGCCCTAATCAAAGTCATTGAATTCTTTATGAGTTATTTCCATCAAAACCATTTCAAGAAAAACCAAAAAGACATAGATAGAATTGTAATTTTGTTAATTGCATTGTTAAAAATCAAAATCATGCATCATGTAGTTTAGAGTAGTGTAGATGCATTCCATATGGCCAAGGTGGATTAATTATGAGGAGAATGTAAATTTGTGCTTTAAAATATATAGTATTGCATGAGGACATGACAATGTTCAAGTGTAGGGGATTTGATATGAGAAAAAACTCATATCAATTTATCAACAAATCACCCTAAAACACAAGCAAAAATACCAATTTATCTTATCAAAACAGTATTATGTGGTATGTTTGTGTTTGTGTACACTTGTGTAAGTAAAAGGATGCATTTTCAAGCAAACAAGGAATAATCAAGCTTAATTTGATGAAAAAGACAAAGAAGGATCAAAAGTGACAAGACTTTGAAGACAAAGGACATATCTTGACAAACTGCCAAAGATGAAGGACCAAAGTGTAAATATGTAAAAGTCAAGATCATAGTCAAATTTGGTCAACTCTCAAGTCAACTCGGTCAGAGGACCAATTTTGTTCAAGAATGAAGTTTGAAGGACCAAATATGCCAAAGAAATGAAGTGATTAACTCAAATATATAATCTGCCAAAGTCAAGGGATCAATTCTGCCTATTTTGGAAAGTTAAACAAGTGTGATCCATGTGAATAACTTTGGGCCAATGAGAAGCCAAGAAAGAGTGGACCTGGATTGCCACATCATGGCAATAAATACCCACTATTGCCGCCAGTCATAAATGAGCAAATCACAACAGTTCAATCCGTGTGCACTCTTTTCAACCAATGAAGACTTGACACGTGGCATCTTCAAACAAACAAAATTTCCAGGATCGATTTCAAGCTAGAATGGATTTCAAGAAAAGTGCTTAACATCAAACTTGCTCAAAATCAAGAGACGAATCCATTGGTCATAACCAATTAAGCTGAAATCAACTCAATGATAAATCCCCAATTCAAGTTCATAACCTGCAAAATCACTTGACTTCAATTGGACACGTGGAAGCCTGGGATTGGTTCCAACACGTCACCAACCCCAACTACTTCACTTCTCAAGTCTATAAATAGCATGCTTAGGCTTCATTTCTAGTTGTAGTAGAAAAGTGTGAAAACACACACACTTTCTTTTTCTTTCACCATTTTTCTAGTTCTTAGCTCAACAACTCAAGAGTTTGACACACTCTTGAGTTTGTTAGTTAGTTTGTAACCACTTAACAGCTTTGTAAAAACTTTTCCATTAATAAAATTCAAATTCTCAATTTCCCGCCAAATCTCTTTACCTTATATACTGTTCATACCTTGCACCATTGATACTCTTGTTGCTGTTTTGAGTTTGTTATGATCATATCTTGATCATAACTGACTTTGTGTGAAGATTGTAGCTATTTGTTGATTTCAGTCCAAGTTCATAGCAGATTTGATGATTTCAAGCCATCTTAGCCTTGTTGATGATTTGTAGCTGTTTGATTGATTGTTGATAGTTGTATCTAGTGCTAAGGTGGTGGTTAGCACTAGACTAGAGAGTTCAGCACTCCTCTACTTCTCAGAGGGTACTTCAAAAGGTGCAAATGCTTCTTATTTTTTGTTCCTCTAAATTGTAAATGGCATGCTTAATTCCTAGCTAAGATCTTTGTTGATTGCATGATAAAAGTTGATTAGACTGGTTTTGATTTGATTCTAGACTTTTTGTAGCTTAAGTGTTGCTTAATCTGCTTATTGATTTGATATGTGTCTTAGTTTTTAGCTTAATTCAGTCACTTCAGCTTTGTTATCCTTTTTGAGTCCTAGCAGTTTCAGTTACTTGCAACTAGCTTTCACACATCTCATTTTGATCACTGAATTTGGTTTGATAAAGTTCTTCATTCAGCTTGAACATTAGCTCATAAACTCTCACAAAAATTCTTATAAAAATCAGATAGGGTGTTTGGCATTAGCTTAAGTTTGATAATCAAGTGTAAGAATTTGGTTAAGTTTGCTTGAATTTTAGTTACAAAGTCATTACAAATGGTTTTGAGTCATTTTCAAGTCAAGACTTAAGTCAAAAACGCAAATGGCAGTTTAAAAAGTTTGGGTCATTTTCAGTAAAGTTTAGTTCAAAAAGTTGTCAAATTCATTTACTTAGCATTTACTTGTTTCTTAATGAAATTCCATCAAACCAGTTCTCAAATCTAGGTCATAATATGAAGTTTCAATGTCCATAAGCATTTTGTACAGTATTCAGTAAGCAAGTGGGAATAAGCAAAAATCTGAACCTTTAAGCAAATGCATGTTTCTGTAAAGTTGATAGGTGTGAAAACACCCATCTTTTCTACCACTTAATTACAATAATAACCGAGCCAAAATGTGTATTTTATGTCTTTTATGTCGGAATTATGCGTGGTTTGTGTTTTTGTTGTGATTTAGGACGAAAGGGTGAAAAGTGGAGAAAACACGGGCATTCACGGGCATTTATGGACTTTTATTGAAGAAAAAGATGAAAGACGAAGTCAAGAAGTCAAGATTGCAAAAAGAACGGAAGTCCAAGACCAATTCTGAAGATTTATCGAAGAAAAAGTCAAAAGACGAAAGTTTACTTAAAGCCGAGGAACTCAAGTCTTATTTATCGAAGAATTAAAAGACGAGTCCAAAGAAATCCCGAGCCAAAAGTCATCAAAGTCCAAGATTAACAAAGAGATTAAGAAGGAAGGACTTAATGGCGCAATTAAGAAGAAAGGAAGGAGGGGAGGAAGCTTCCTCTAACCATCCCCCTAATCACCTATAAATACTTCTCATTTTCATTTCATTTAGTTTTGTTGGCTAGATTGACAAACTAGTTCTTCCACCTTTATTTTATGCACCTTTAATTACTTGCACCTTTAATTACATGTCTTGCACTTTATTTACCATTTAATTTCAAGTAAGTGTTTCTTTTAATTCTCGCACATTTACTTTATCTTGTTGATCTTCTTCTACCTTTCTTTAATCTTTGATTTATATGCTTTTTATCTTGTTTATTTGTTTAAAGATTTCATTTTTATGCTTTTGATTGTTTTAAACCATTTATTTTCATAGCTTATTTTGTTTATTTTCAAGTTTATATAGTTTTTATAAAAGTTATTTTCGTATAAAAAGTTGTTTTTCTTAAAGTTTATCTTTTTCGTGTTTTAAAAGTCTTTAAATTTCTGTTTAATAGCTTTTTCTTAATCAGTTTACCTTAGAAAATTAGACTTGTGCTTATTAGAATCATAGCTTATTTCTCTAGCTTATTTTGCGTACTATTCTTCGTATTCCGATTGGGGTAAATCGGAAAAGGGTTTATCTTTCTGATTGGCGTGATCAGAAAAGGGTTTTGACATTCCTATCTGTATTCCGATTGGGGGGATTTGTACACATTCCGATTGGTGGTGTAACTTGGTATTCCGATCAGGGCAAGGTAAGTGAGTATTCCGATCTGAACTAGTGACAGTTATTCCGATTGGTGCTTCACTCCTCATTCCGATCGAGGTGCGTGTTTGGTATTCCGATTGGAACTAGTGACAGTATTCCGATCAGTGGGTTCCGATCAGCATTCCGACCAGGTCCACTCCATATTCCGATCAAGGTAAGTTCGTCATTCCGATCAGAGGGTGTTGGTTATTCCGATTGGGTGAGTGACAGCATTCCGATTTGGGTCCGGCCATCATTCCGATCTAAGGTGATTGTGGACTGATCGGAATATATTCCGATTGGGCTATTTTCTTTATACTTTGTCTTGTTTAATTTTTACATTCTCATTTTAATACTTGTCTAATCTTAATTTCCGTCACGCTTTAATTTTTAGCCGTTTAATTAATTTACTTTCCGTCACGTTTTTAAATATCGCACATTTAATTTTAACTAGACTTAGATTTACTTTCACGCCATTTTATTTTAAGTCATTTACTTTTCAGTCTTTGCACATTTTCATATACTACAACGACAACCTTTTTGTTTCACCAAAATAAAACTGAGTCACACATTAAACACAAGTTTTTCAATTCGAAGAGATTGGTATAACGATAATTTTTAACCTAAGTAAAATCTATGTATTAAATGCGCCGCTGCCGGCTCTTTTCGTAAAGATTAACGGTTTTCTGTGAGAGACGCGTTGCTTTTTGGGATCCGTTCACTTGTGAGCGTTATTTTTCTTGCCTAAAAAATTCAAAAAACCATAAAAATTAAAAAATTGATAAAAATCTATAAAAATTGAAATTTTCAAAAATCCAAAAAGATTTTATCTTTATTGTGTATATATATATTGTTTTTGTGTTTGGTTTCTTTTTCTTTTGTCTTTGTAGGTGCATGCGTACTAGATCTTCTAATTATCAAGAGCCCGAGCCTCAAGAAGATTTAGCTATGTCTGGTGTTAACAACAATAATCCACCGCACCCTAATAATAACAACAATGTTCTTCCACAACCCAATCTTCGGACCATGGAGGAACTTTGTCAACCAACCATATTTGGACGAGGAGGACCGATTGCGCCGATGCAAATCAACGCTCCTAAGTTTTCGTTGAAGCACCACATGATTCAGCAAGTGCAAACAAACCCATTCCGTGGATTGCCTGATGATGATGCCAACAAACACCTCGACAAGTTCATTACAATCACCCAAAGCATGAAGTTGGCTGGTGCCACAATGGATGAACTTCGCCTACAACTCTTTCCACATACTTTATTACATCATGCCGAGAAATGGTTTGATCGTCTCCCGAAGAATTCTATTCACACTTGGGATGACATGACTCAACGCTTTTTATCGCGCTACTTTCCACCATCCATGGTCACAAGCCTTCGCAATCAAATCAGCGGTTTCATGCAAGACCCTGATGAATCTCTTTTTGATGCTTGGGAGCGATATAATGTCTTGATCGATAGATGTCCAAACCACAACATGCTCCCTATGACCTTAATCGATACTTTCTACAACGGTTTGACTTTTCGAGATCGTGATACGATTAATGCAGCCGTCGGTGGCACATTCATGAAAAGGAGACCCGAGGAGTGTAGAGAGCTTATTGAGAACATGACTACTCACCACAAAAACTGAGATTCCTCTGCTTCTTCAAGGAACAATCCAAGAGTCAATGTTTCCTCCACCTCAGCAAACCCTGATATGACCGAACTCACCCGCATGATGACCGAAATGAGCAAAAGTATTACGCTTCTCGCTTCAAACCAACAACAACAACAAGTCAAAGCGGTTGCTAATCCTTGTGAAACATGTGGCAGTCCTCACTCATACACCGATTGTCCTTCTACACAAGGAAATCCGGAAAATGTGTATGCAGCTTATGGTAATTATTCACCGGAAAATTACCAAGCTCGACAACAAGGGGATAGAAATCTGCTGAGTTATCGGTCCAACAATTACCTTTCACCCGGTTTTTCTCCTCAAAACCAAAACCCCGCCAACAACTACAATAGAAGCAACCAAATCCCACCAAGATCTTCTAATCCTTATCACCCACCCGCTCAACAAACCCCACCCATTAATTCCGATGTTGAAGCCACAATGAGAACCCAAGGTGAGAAAATCAAGAATCTGCAAAGCCAGATTATCAATCTTAGAGGAGATATCACGAAGCAAGGAAATGAGATCAGGTCTGAGGTTCGCGATAATATTCAATCCTCCTTCAGTACTCAAACGAATGAATTAAAGAATCTATTGGCTAGTTTCTTGCCCGCAACTCAACCTTCTTCTTCGAGTTCTCTACCTTCAAACACCGTCACTAATCCGCGAGCCAATGTGAGTGCTATTACTACTCGTAGTGGAGTCACCATCGTAGGACCACCAATCCCGCCCCCATCATCTACACCTCCTCCACCACCATGTATCCCTACTCCTCCTACACCTAGTATTAGTGCACCATTACCGTCTCCGCCTCGTCATGACGATGTATCTCGGAAGGACCCTTCAACATCTCAACCTTTACCGACTACACCTTCACCGTCCACCTATAAACCTAAAATCCCATACCCTTCTCGCTTAGGCAAGACCAACGATCTAATAAAGGAGGACTCTCAAGTGTCAAACTATATCAAGATGATTTCTCAAATGGGCTTCAGCATTAGTTTTCTTGAAGCACTTGTCCACATGCCCAAATTTGTTAAAGCATTTAAGGAATTGCTTAACAAGAAGGAGAAGCTGATTGAACTCGCCAACACACGCTTAAATGAAAACTGCTCTGCAGTTATTCTTAAAGAACTTCCAGAAAAGCTTGGAGATCCCGGTCGTTTTGTGTTGCCTTGCATGTTCAACAAAACTGAAGAATTTACTGCCCTTGTTGATCTCGGGGCTAGTATTAATTTGATGCCATTGAGTGTTTGGAAAACACTATCATTGCCCGCCCTTACTCCAACAAAGATGACTCTTGAACTTGCTAATCGCATTCTCGCTTACCCCGTTGGTATAGCCGAAGACGTGTTTATTAAAGTTGGCACATTTACTTTCCCGGTCGATTTTGTCGTAGTTGATTATGAAATGGACCCTCGTATTCCTTTAATACTTGGTCGGCCATTCTTGAGAACCGGACGAGCTTTAGTGGATGTGGCCGAAGGTGAGTTAATCTTAAGAGTCGGGGATGATGCACAAGTTTTTAAAATGGGGAAACTTACAAGTACAACCTTTGGAGGCCGAGAATCTGTGAATATGGTTAATGTGCTCGATGACTTTGTCATTTACAACAATCCTCTATTCGATTCTTGCGATGATAATCCACTTTTTGAAGATGATGTGGATGATTCTCTCCCTACTTTGGACGCTTCTCCCATTTATGATTCTCCACCGGTCTTTGATGCTTATGATGATGATTCTAGCTCAGACTCGGATGATTATGATGACCTTACTTCTGAGTATCCCGATCTGCCCATGTATGACGATTTCGATGAGGCTGATACTCTTTCGAGCGATTCTTCACATGATGCAGATCCTCCGCCATCACTCGATCCTACTTTGGACGATTACTCATTCGAGGAAGACTTCTCTAACTTTCTCAACACTTACTTCCCTCATGAGAGTGATGCACCTCCTTTGGACTTTGAAGATTATCGTCTTGATCCTACTTTGGATTTGAAGCACATTCTTTCTAAGGAGAAGAAATCGGTCAACACCGATATCCGCAGCACGTATGATTTAACACCTCTTTGTCCCACTTCTGAGGACGAGGTTGTGCTTCTTCGCGGATCTTCTTCACACTCTGCTGAGCCTGAGTGCTATTTTCCCCTAAAGGAAAAGGTGTTCGATCCCGGTATTGACATTCTGCAGCCATCTCAGTATCCACCTGATGAAATAAAAGGAAATATCTTTGGAACTTATGGAAATCTGCTTGCACCACTTCAACCTTGCTTCCACCGTGCTCCATCACTGCTTAAGGGAACCTTGCCTACTCTTCTTTGGCTTGCCTTGTTCGCCTTAAGCTTGTGCTATTTGATGGACGAAAACTATGTCTTTGATCCTGGTGGATATGTTTCATGCTTCTTCCGTTGATGATCAAGGTCGAGTCAGGCTAATGACTCGGTTAACAAAAATCAAGCGCTTCTTGGGAGGCAACCCATGCATCTATCTTTTCGCTTTCTTTATCATAAGTGTAGGGGAGACCCGTTGGTGTTTGCTCTCTCCTCTCTTCTACTAATCAGGGATTCGAGCTTCAATGATCCACTCTTGATGATTCTTGACGACCAGTGATGCTGTGTTCTACATCTTCCCGGTTCTATCCTAAACTCTTTTCGATTCACTATTTTATATTTTCTCAATATTAAAATAGGAATCTCTTTAGTTGTCTTTCCCTTAGCGAAATTTAAACAAAGTGCACAATGTCCTAAGTGTAGGGGAGTGTACTCCCACATGCTTAAACATTGAGGACAATGTTTATGTTAAGAGTAGGGGGGACTTCTATCGAAGTTAAGTGGCTCTTTTCCTTGTATTTGTCTTCATTTTAACCGGAAAATCAATTTTTCGACATTTTTCAAAATTTTTAATCTATTTTGGCCTATTAGTTTTGCCCTTTGCATAGTTATTTTCTTTCCTTATTAGAATAAATGTTTAAATAAGTGGTTTTAATTTTCAAACGTTGTGAATCTTTTGACTCAACCCGAGTTTACTTATCTAAGTTACTCTAGCTAGTATCCTTAACGTGTTTAAGTCAAGTTTTGCTAGGCTTTTATATAGGGAGCTATAAAACGTGAAAGTCTTAACTCTCACGGGTTAAGAACAAGAACTTTTCGCAAGTTCCTATAATTGATCCTAGAGAGTCGTTTATTAAGGGAACTTTAAAATGCGATTTCTAAACTTGAAAAAGTCTAAGAGTTTGCAAGATCCTATAGGCAAATCGAAAACCCAAAACTTTGATTTAATAGGCTAAGTATCCACGAGTCTCATTCCTTGAGATTTTAAACTGTGGAGAACGAGAGATGATAGAGTCAATTATAAGTTTAGTATTCTTTCGGGAATTTATGTGAGTTAATTATGAGCATATTCTCCCATCGCTTGCTAAATAATTTATCTGCTAATAAATAAGGTTGTACGATTTGAAAAGTTACTTAGCTTCTAGCCCAAGATCGTTTAAAAGTTGCTCGGAATGGATTAGAGTTCATAGCCAAGGCATAACTTATCGAAGCGGGATGCGAAGATTGGCGAGTCCAAAAAGGCCCTAACAAGGCATGAGGGCTATATTTTGTTGCTAAAGATCCAAAGTGATGTGAAGAATCATTTATCAAAAATCAATATGAAGGATCGAGACACACGACGAAAAGCAAAACTCCCAAAAAGTCATGGAGAAGTGTATCCGAAAAGACCCTAACAAGGTATGAGGATAAATAGATCCAAGTCATAAAAGGAGGCGGATCGTTGTATATCAAAGTCCAAAATAAAGATTGGAGAAAAATGAAGAAGTCGTGGTCCAAGTATGAATCTCTCAAAACTTCAAGTGAAGAAATTCCATTATGAAGAGAAGACCATAATTTCATGAACGTCTCTCAAGGTTTGAAGTATGAAGTCGCTGCCAAATATCGGTCCGAGAAAGGTCTCAAATCGCGAAACGAGTTATGCCAAGATATGAACTTTATGAGGTCCCGAGAAGTAGTTTTAAAAGATTTTGTCCTTTAGCTAACTATTGATTAAATCGTTCACTTTATTTTCAGACTTAATAACTATCGAAATTAGTCAAAAATGCATCCTCGTGATCATTCAAGACAAAAATAAAATATAAGAGATACACCTAGGAATAAGGGAGTCTAAGTAAATAATTGGCCCACATGAGTTCGTGTTAGACTGCTAACTTATAATAACAATGATCTCGTTTTTAAGCTTGGTTTGGAGAAAGTGAAAACTTGAGGATGATGATTATTCATGACATTTCCAAAACCCAAGGTATGCTTTTTGATTTCTTTACTTTGAATTTTTATAGTTTTCTATCTCTTTAATAAAGGCCAACATGGATTGATTATGATGAAAAAATGTAAACTTGCTTTGTAACTAATGCATTGCATGAGGACATTGCAATGGTCAAGTGTAGGGGATTTGATAGGTGTGAAAACACCCATCTTCTCTACCACTTAATTACCATAATAACCGAGCCAAAACGTGTATTTTATGTCTTTTATGTCGGAATTATGCGTGGTTTGTGTTTTTGTTGTGATTTAGGACAAAAGGGTGAAAAGTGGAGAAAACACGGGCATTCACGGGCATTTATGGACTTTTATTGAAGAAAAAGATGAAAGACGAAGTCAAGAAGTCAAGATTGCAAAAAGAACGGAAGTCCAAGACCAATTCTGAAGATTTATCGAAGAAAAAGTCAAAAGACGAAAGTTTACTTAAAGCCAAGGAACTCAAGTCTTATTTATCGAAGAAATAAAAGACGAGTCCAAAGAAATCCCGAGACAAAAGTCATCAAAGTCCAATATTAACAAAGAGATTAAGAAGGAAGGACTTAATGGCGCAATTAAGAAGAAAGGAAGGAGGGGAGGAAGCTTCCTCTAACCATCCCCCTAATCACCTATAAATACTTCTCATTTTCATTTCATTTAGTTTTGTTGGCTAGATTGACAAAATAGTTCTTCCACCTTTATTTTATGCACCTTTAATTACTTGCACCTTTAATTACATGTCTTGCACTTTATTTACCATTTAATTTCAAGTAAGTGTTTCTTTTAATTCTCGCACCTTTACTTTATCTTGTTGATCTTCTTCTACCTTTCTTTAATCTTTGATTTATATGCTTTTTATCTTGTTTATTTGTTTAAAGATTTCATTTTTATGCTTTTGATTGTTTTAAACCATTTATTTTCATAGCTTATTTTGTTTATTTTCAAGTTTATATAGTTTTTATAAAAGTTATTTTCGTATAAAAAGTTGTTTTTCTTAAAGTTTATCTTTTTCGTGTTTTAAAAGTCTTTAAATTTCTGTTTAATAGCTTTTTCTTAATCAGTTTACCTTAGAAAATTAGACTTGTGCTTATTAGAATCATAGCTTATTTCTCTAGCTTATTTTGCGTACTATTCTTCGTATTCCGATTGGGGTAAATCGGAAAAGGGTTTATCTTTCCGATTGGCGTGATCAGAAAAGGGTTTTGACATTCCTATATGTATTCCGATTGGGGGGATTTGTACACATTCCGATTGGTGGTGTAACTTGGTATTCCGATCAGGGCAAGGTAAGTGAGTATTCCGATCTGAACTAGTGACAGTTATTCCGATTGGTGCTTCACTCCTCATTCCGATCGAGGTGCGTGTTTGGTATTCCGATTGGAACTAGTGACAGTATTCCGATCAGTGGGTTCCGATCAACATTCCGACCAGGTCCACTCCATATTCTGATCAAGGTAAGTTCGTCATTCCGATCAGAGGGTGTTGGTTATTCCGATTGGGTGAGTGACAGCATTCCGAGTTGGGTCCGGCCATCATTCCGATCTAAGGTGATTGTGGACTGATCAGAATATATTCCGATTGGGCTATTTTCTTTATACTTTGTCTTGTTTAATTTTTACATTCTCATTTTAATACTTGTCTAATTTTAATTTCCGTCACGCTTTAATTTTTAGCCTTTTAATTAATTTACTTTCCGTCACGTTTTTAAATATCGCACATTTAATTTTAACTAGACTTAGATTTACTTTCACGCCATTTTATTTTAAGTCATTTACTTTTCAGTCTTTGCACATTTTCATATACTACAACGACAACCTTTTTGTTTCACCAAAATAAAACTGAGTCACACATTAAACACAAGTTTTTCAATTCGAAGAGATTGGTATAACGATAATGTTTAACCTGAGTAAAATCTATGTATTAAAAGTTCAAACTGCTTTTTCATATCTCACAATCCTATTCATAAACTAGTCCATTTTCTTTTACAATATCACTTAGGAAGTGCTTGTGGTTGATTTCTGAGAAATTGAGCTTATTGAAAAAGTTTTGGTCAACGCTAGTCAACATAAGCCAAATTTTAGCTTATTTCAGATTCTGGGCTTATTACTGAATGATTTTGAACAAGACTTGATTTCCCATTCATATTTTGAGCTTATTAATCATTTTCATTACAAAAATTTAGTTGTGCATGTCTAGATTCCATTATAGCTTATTTTGTGCTTATTGAAAAGTGCTTATCAGAGTTTTAGCCATTGTTAGCTTATTTCCTTTTACAGGTCTAGCTTATTTTAGATTCTAAGCATTTTGCAAGTGGTTTGGTTGATTTTGGTTGGGAAATAAGCTCAAACGAGCTTATTTGTGTTTGAAACCTGTTTTTGATTAAAATTTTCCAAATATTGCACTTTAGTCCTTGATGAATTAAACTGCTTTTAAACTTGGCTAAACTTGAAACTTTTTAGGGTTTGCTTAAATATAGTCCTTGAACTTTCCTAGTTTGTTAAAATTTAGTTAGATAGTTTTGAGTTTGTTTGAAAATTGGTTAATTGTTTGCAAAGTTTGCAATTTCAGTCCTTATAGTTTACTGATTTTACACTTTCAGTCCTTGTACTTGTTAGCTTTACATTTTGAGCATTTACTTTTCATAGAATTTACATTTTTAGTCCCTATAGTTGTAAAATTTACATTTTGAATTTTAATTGAATAAATACTTGGTATTTGCACGATGTTTTACATATAAGTAGACAATATTTTTTCAGTTTTGCAAGGCATTGTTTGAATTAGCAAATAGAATATCCAAAAAAATATTAACAACCAAAAACAGTTAGAAACCCGATATTGTTAGGACTTTCAATTAGACAAGAACTGAGAAAAACGAACTTCATTATACACAATTTCAAGGGCTGATTGATACCATATACAAATCAGAGACTGAAAGATTTGTAGTTCAGGGAGCAACATCCAAAGCTTTGATTTCTACCCCACACCCTCATGACAGCGACTATGATGTTGAAGAAGACACACGCAGCAGCCAAGAGTTCTTGACAGACCTTAATGCTGAATTTCATGAAAGAGACTTGCTAGCTAATCAAAGGAGATTCTACAAAAGATCAGGGAGAGTAGGATCAGCTAGCAAACAAACCGACAAATCAAAAGAAACTTGCTTTGCCTGTGGAAAACTTGGACACTTTCAAAAAGACTGTCCTTCCACAAAGACATCCTCACCTTCTTATCCATCATCTTCCACCAAACAATACAAGTTCAAATCACAACATAACAACTAATCTCACCACTTCAACTCCTCAGACAATGAGAAGAAGGATTACAAGAACAAGTATAAGGCACTTAAAGCTGAGTTAGAACATATGGATTTGAAGCTTGAAGCTCTGTCTAAAAAGAAAGTGGGTGATAAGAAGACAAAGAAAGGGTTGGTAGCTGAAGCATATGCTTGGAATGATGAGTCGCTGACCTCAGATGAGGAAGATACTACTAGAGTCAGGGCTTTCATGGCAATAGTTGAGGATGAACCAGCTGTTGGGAAAGGAGATGCAAGATCAGGACAATGGGTTGACATCACTATGAAAAAGGTACATAGGCTTCTATCTATGTCTAAAAGTGATGAACGCAAACATGTCATTGATTACACCATTGTTGATTTACACTTTGTTGAGGAACAAAGAAAGAACTTGTTGGATAAGTTTCACTCTGTTAAACATGAACTATTAACTGCTAGGGCTGAATGTGAAACTCTTAAACAGGTTAATTCAGAAAAGATATCTCTTCAAAACGAAGTCAATAGGTTAACCTTAAAGAATAGTGCCTTAAATGATCAAGTATCTGAATTAAATAAGGTTATAGAAAAATGGTTGTGCAGTAGGTTCACTATAGATGAATTGCTTAACGATGAACTACCTGTTGACATTAAAAGGGATATCTCTGCCAAGAAAAACAAATTGAAAATTCTCACCAAACCCAAAGAGATTGTTTTCAAATCTATAGAGACAATTCATATGTCAGATCCCCTCTTGACTGATGTTCCTGTCTCTGAAGATGTGGTTGATTTACCACCCTTACCAAAACTCTCAGGAGTTGAACCCAGCACCTCTTCTAGGGGAGCTAAGGCTGAACCCAAAGCAGAAGTTGAGAAACCACCAGCTAAGGTATTCGCTGTACCAGCTTAACAAAGTTGATTCCTCAACTGAAGAACGCCTGTTGTCATTAATGAAAGAAGTAGAACTCTTGAAACAACATATTAAGCCTTCCGCTGAATGCTCTACTTCCTATGAACCTAAGTCTATTCTATGAGAACCCAAAGGTGAAAAGATAATCAAACCTTACTACAATATTTGTAAAAACTCTCATCACATGACCATAGATCATGATAGACAAATGGCTGTTAAGAGATCTCAGACACCTTCTAGAGATAGACAACAGGCTTCTAGGAGACAAGTAGGTAACTACAGACCTTATCTTCCTTGTAAATTTTGTGGATTCACAGACCATCACTCAAATGAGTGTAGTCACTTTCCAGGATGTGATATCTGTAGAAGGTTCACCCATGAGACAACTAACTGTCCTTCCCATCGTCAAAAGTTCTACAGGAACTCAAGAGTTGCTAATCAGCAATTCAGGGAACCCATTGGAAAGTGGCTTCACCATAGGAACTAACTTGTTTCTATGTATCTGTGAAGAAACATATTAAGGAATCGGTATGGTTCTAGACAGTGGCTGTTCTAGACACATGATAGGGATTCGACAATACCTGCACAGATACTCAAAGGAGCCAGGTCCTAAAGTGGTGTTTGGGGATAATTCTTCAGGCGACACAGAGGGATACGTCTCAGTGAACTGCAATAGGATAACTTTTACAAGGGTTGCATATGTGAATGGTCTTAAGCACAATCTTATTAGCATCAGCCAATTGTGTGATGCTGACTACAAGGTTTTGTTTACTAAGACTCAGGGAACCATATTCAATAAGAACAATGATGTGGTGCTTATTGCACCAAGAAGGTGAGATGTGTATGTCATCAACATGTCTACTTGCTCTAAAGACAGCTCCAACTATTTTCTAGCCAAAGCCTCTGAAAGTGTCAATTGGCTGTGGCACAAAAGACTGTCTCATCTCAACTTTAAGAACATCAACAAGATAGCCACACAAAACCTGGTTGCTGGTCTACCTTCAGTAATTTTTTCTAAAGACAAGACTTGTTCAGCATGTATCAAGGGAAAGCATCACATATCTTCTTTAAGACCAGGAAATCATTCTCTATCGACAAGTGCTTACATCTCCTTCACATGGATTTGTTTGGGCCTGTCAAACCTCAGACCATTAATCACAACAAATATACATTGGTCATAGTTGATGAGTTTTCAAGGTATACATGGGTTTTCTTCCTTAGAAGG
This sequence comes from Glebionis coronaria, assembly GCA_025667525.1. NCBI lineage: Eukaryota > Viridiplantae > Streptophyta > Magnoliopsida > Asterales > Asteraceae > Glebionis > Glebionis coronaria. The sequence goes on along the minus strand of CM046876.1, from coordinate 444,162,670 downwards.
AAAGTGATGCTGCTGATACCATCATGTCCTTCATCAGACAGGTTGAAAATATGAATGATGTTAGAATCAAAGATCTAATTAGTGATAATGGTACTGAATTCAAGAATCAACAACTTGAATTCTTTTGTGATGAAAATGGAATATCACAAAACTTCTCTTCAGCTTACACCCCTGAACAAAATGGTGTGGCTGAAAGAAGAAACAAGACTCTAATTGAAGCAGCCAGAACTATGTTAAATGGTGCAGCTTTACCAAAGCAATTTTGGGGAGAAGCTGTTCACACTACATGCTACACTTAAAATAGATTAATCATTGTCAAGAGACATGTCAAAACTTCCTATGAAGTTTTAAGAAATAGAGCTCCAAATGTCAGCTATTTCCATGTTTTTGGATGCCCTGTGTTCATTTATAACTACAGGGATAAACTTGGAAAATTTGATGAAAAGGCTGATGATGGTTTCTTCTTAGGATACGCTCCAACTTCCAAGGCCTTCAGAGTATTCAATACTTGAAGACAAGAAGTAGAAGAAACCTTTCATGTCAGATTCAATGAAGATGATGACGTCATACAGAGATCAGGAACAGAGGGTGATAAATTAATTTTAGTGAAAACATGTCTTTCCCAATTGATGAATTCTCAGAACCAAGACCCCCCCTGTCATCACCATCATCACACCAACACTCTCACTCCTTATGTTCCTGCATTTGACCCTCTGTCAACTTAAAACATTAAAGTTCCCTCCTCTTAGTGACTTGATGAAGAAGAACCACAGTCTTCTTGTAGTCCTTGTTCCTCAACTGCTGAAGATGACTCACCAATTCTTCAAATCCCTGAAGACTCTCCTGCTGACAATGAATCTATACCCCTTGATATAGCTGAAGTTGACACAGATACTGAGATCATCTTTGAAGAAAGTCCTCCTATTCAGCAGGATGAAACTCAAATAGTGCTAGCTACCTCCACAGATGTCCTTGTCCATGATTCCCTAGATCCTCAAACTAAATGGTCAAGAGATCAACACATTCTTCTTGTCAACATTATTGGGTAACCTAATGCAGGGGTTACTACTAGACAGCGAATTCATGACTCATAGTCAGCCTCAGCCAACGAATGTCTCTTTGCTGAATTTCTCTCTCAAATTGAACCTAAGAGAGTAGCTGAGGCTCTTATGGAAGATGGGTGGGTAGCTGCTATGCATGAAGAAATTCAGTTCAAAAAGAACAAGGTATGGACTCTAGTGCCAGCTCCACCTGGTAAGAACATCACAGGCACTAGATGGATTTATAGAAATAAGATGGATGATATTGGAAACATCATCAGAAACGAGGCTAGGCTGGTGGCACAGGGGTATACACAGATCGAAGGGATTGATTATGATGAAACGTTTGCTCCTGTGGCAAGACTTGAAGCTATCAGAATCTTCCCTGCTTATGCTGCATATATGAACTTCACTGTGTATTAGATGGATGTTAAGAGTGCCTTCCTCAATAGAGATTTGGCTGAGGAAGTATATGTTGAACAGCCTGAAGGATTTGAGAACAACGAGTTTCCTAATCATGTGTACAGATTACACAAAGCCATGTATGGGCTGAAACAAGCTCCAAGAGCATGGTATGAAACTGTCTAATTTTTTAACTAAAAATAAATTTGTCAGGGGTTCCATTGATAAAACACTCTTCACCTTCAAGGACAAGAGTGATTTCATCATTGTGTAGATTTATGTGGATGATCTCATCTTTGGGTCAACTAATGTTAATCTTAGTAAACGTTTTGCTAAATTAATGACCAAGAAATATGAGATGAGTATGATGGGTGAATTAACTTACTTTTTGGGTTTTCAAATTAAACAATGTCCTAAGGGAATTTCAATTTGTCAAGAAAAGTATGTTAAAGATTTACTTATAAAATATGACTTAGTTGATTGTGCATCAGTGAAATGCCCCATGCTTCCACCCAACAACTTGGGTCTTGATGAGTCAGGGGTCTCTGTTAATGAGACTTTATACAGAGGCATGATTGGGTCACTTATGTATTTAACAGCCAGACGTCCTGATATCCAATTCTCCACATGTCTCTATGCAAGGTACCAAGCTAACAAAGAATCCCATCTAGTGGTTGTTAAGAAAATTTTCAGGTATCTCAAAGGAACAACCTCCCTAGGTCTATGGTATCCCAAGGAATCAGGCTTTGATCTCAAGGCCTATTCAGGTACAGACTATGCTGGATGTTGTATTGACAGGAAAAGCACCTCAGGTAGCCGTCAAATCCTAGGAGGAAAATTGGTTGGATGGAGTGCTAAGAAGCAAAACTCTGTGGCCATGTCATCAGCTGAAGCTGAATATGTTGCTGATGCCAGCTGTTGTGCTCAGGTGCTCTGGATGAAGAGTCAATTGGCTGACTATGAGATCCTATATGACAAAGTGCCAATCTTCGGTGACAACACCAGCGCCATTGCCATCTCCAACAACCCTGTTCTTCACTCTCGAACTAAACACATTGATATCAGGTATCATTTTATCAGGGATCACATAATGAAGGGAGATATTGAGCTACATTTCGTTCCCACTGAGTTGCAACTAGCTGACATTTTCACAAAGCCTTTGGCTGAACCTTCATTCAACAAGCTAGTTGCTGAGCTAGGGATGCTTAATATCTCAAAGCCCATGGCTTGATAATTAATGTGTTCATTCAATGTCTGATTAAATATTAAATGTTTTTCACATGAAACTAGGTAGTTACTTTCCAAGTAAATGCTAAAAAACATTCCTTATATTTAATTATTTCTTTTCCGAATAACGAGGAGACAAATGGTTTTGAAAGGTCAAGGGACCCACTTGTGCAGTCTTTTTCCCACTACGAATTAAATGCGTTTGAATAACTGTTTCAAATTTTTGAATATAAATATTGTCTCACGTTTCTTCTCACCTACCACTATTCTCAATTCTCACAATCTCGTCTCTCTCTAAGCTTTCTCTCTCTAAAACCTCTCACCATTTTTGTTTTCTTCAACCTTGAATCCATGGCGTTCCCAGTTCCTAAGGCTACTAACGTCACCTTCGAACTTAATGAGAGCATCCTTGCTTCTAACAACTCGATTGGATGGCTCAAGGCCCCTAACGATTCCTACACAGATTTGGTGAATTTTATGAAGAATTATGATGTAAGTGAAGCACTCACAAAGACCCCATCCATTTTCTACCAAGAATACCTTAGGGAATTCTGGTATTCTACTGAAGTCATTGGCGATACCATCACCTTTAGCCTCTCGTGCAATGAACACCCCTTTGCCTTCTCTCTCAAAGATTTTGCAAATGTGGTTGGGCTAAGACATGGAGATGAATGCATGAAGGTTGTAGAAAAAAAGGCTGTAAAGGACGCCCTTGCCACACTTAAACCCTTACATGATGTAAACCCATCCCTTACACCTGCTGAAGTCCTTGCCAAGTCTCCCCTGAAGATCAAATACTTTTCCCATATATGGCGTGTCCTCTTCACTCACATAGTCAAATCCCTAGGTGGCATGCAGGGATCTCAAGACCAAATGTCATTTAATCACCAATCGATTGCTTATAGGCTGATCTGGGGCACAGATGTAGATGTTGGAAGCATACTTTTCTCAAACCTTGTGGAAAAGCTTAAGGGACCAAATCAGGTCAGGGCGAAAAATATTTGCTATGTTCACTTTCTTTCTCTTCTCTTCGAAAGCCTGTTGGGTGACAGATACCACAACTCTGCACTCACAACCCTGAAGCCATATTGTATTACTAGAGCTATCTACAAGGAGATTGGACCTAAAGATGTGCCTGCTACTTCTCACATGCTGAACATTGCCAATAAACAACCTTCTGTTGTGAAGTCCTTGTTCCCTTCCTCTGAGAAGGTGAATACATCTGGTGTGTCTGGCAAGTCAACGTCTTTGACCTCTGGGCAGCACACCACGTCGTCCAAGGCAACAACTGGCCAACAGCTAAAGAAGAAGAAAAACCCATCTTCTTCCCAAACCAAAACTGTTGAAAAGGCCAGGGTAAAGAAGAACGTGAACCTCTCATCCTCCTCTGTTCTAGAGATTTCTATGGATTCAGAGACTTCAGATGACCAACAACAAAGGTCTAGCGTCTCGATGTCAGTCGAGACAATAGGGAACCTGCCAAATTTTGCTGATATCGCACAGGTAATCAGTCTTATCATTTTTAGAGGTCCACAAGCAGCCACTCTCAAATGTTTGTAGGTGAGAGTGGTGAAGTTAGGGTTATCCTCGACCCATAAGAGTCTTTGTATGCACTTAGAAATCATTTAAGACTTCTGTACACCCTGTCTATGCACCAGGGAGTGATTCATTCATGTTTATAAAGCACCCCGATGACCCTGCACCCTCTAGACAGTATTCAGGCAAACAACAATCTGAATACATATATGTCTCGACCTAGAGTAGTTGTACCTCACACAGCCTCTTGGTTCCCTTAGAAAAAGAATCCCAAAAGTTTTACTTTTAGGGGAGCTGAATAATCATCCTCAGCTCTCCTAGGGACAGCGTTACAAGACGACCTTACCCTACATCTTTTTCACACTTAAAAGAATCCCAAAGTATTTATCCTTTAAGGGGAGCTGAATCATCACCCTCAGCTTTCCTAGGGGCAGCATAACAGGCGATCCTTAACAACATATGTTTCACAAATAAAAGAGTCCCAAAGGTTTCTTAACCTTCTGGGGGGGCTGAATAATCACCCTCAGCCTTCCTAGGGGCAGCGAATGGCAATCCTTAACAACATATGTTTCACAAATAAAAGAGTCCCAAAGGTTTCAACCTTTTGGGGGGGGGGGGCTGAATAATCACCCTCAGCCTTCCTAGGGGCAGCGAATGGCGACCAATAACCTCATACTTTTCACTCTTAAAAGAATCCCAAGGATTTATCCTTTGGAGTGGCTGAATAATCATCCTCAGCCTCTCTGGAACAGCGAACTGGCGACCATTACCTTCTTTTATTTCATTATTACTAACTTAAAACAACTTGCAGGCTGATGTTGTACAACCAAACATAGAATCTCTGGAGCAGCCAGATAAAGGAGCTGATACATTGATTCAGGATCAACCAAATAAGGAAGAGCCCATGCCTGATGTTGAAGAGGATGTGCTCTCCTTAGTAGATGACTTCTCTGAACCTGAATCCATGTCTGATGATGAGATTCTCCCTGAGGGGATGACTGAGGAGGAGGAGGATGAAGAAGATGATGACCAACAATCTCTGTCTCCTCCAAAGAATATCGACGTGTCCACACCAGCTGTTGATACCACTCCTCCTCCCAAGGAAGCTGTAGTAACTCCCACCTCTGCTACCTCTGTCACTACAGTATTCCAAAGGCCTGCATATGATCCGACAGCTGAATTCTTGTTGTTTGATCACCCTACCAAAACCAACTTTGATATATTGACAAGGGGGGATGATTATGCACAACAAAGTCTGAACATCCATGATCTTAAGCCTAAACACCATCAATCAGAGATGGAACGCCTGTCAAGAAAGCTGGACATCATAAAATCTGAAATGCATTCCTTCACTGTCAACTTTCCAAAGATCATAACACAGGCGGTTAGGGATGCAGTCACTGAACCAATTAAGGATGGTACAAGAAAGGGAGTGTCCCAAGGACATAGTCATTTGTCCACACGTATCAAAGATGCCATCGTCACAGAGATCCCTGCATTTTTCTCTGCTTATGAGTTGACGATGCATAGAGAGTTTGAAGCTGTACGAAACAGGCAAATTCGTCACACCAACTTTATAGTTGATCGTGTTCATTGCAACACAAATGGTAATTGCAACCAGCTGCTGAAAATTGCCAGAGCTTCAAGAACCATGCAACGAGAAATGGCTGCCTCTGTTGAGTAGATTACTAAGCACTTTCAGGCACGTTCATCCAAACGTCTGAAAAGACAGGCTGAACATGAGGGGGAGAAGGAAAAGGTACTTAACCTTGAATCTGCTAAACAAAGCTCAGAATCTGCTGACAACGCTATCCCTTCACCTGTCCCTCTCCAAGTCATCACACCAGTAATTATACCTGATGTTGAGGATGAAATTAAGGGGGAGCAACAGACAAATGATGGAGTTGATTCATCAAAATCCCTGACTTTGGTTAACACCAGCGAGGCTATGGATGATGGTGAACCAGCTACCAAGAAACTCAAGTTCACTGTTAGCTCCCTACCCAAAGCTGTACAAAACCAAGCTCATATGGCTTTTCTCAAACAAGCTGAAGAGCTGAAAAACGCAAGTGTGGTATCCTCTGTCTCAGAGAAAGGAAAGGAAATAGTTGTGGTAGACTCAGATGCCAAACTAAAGAAAATAGCTACGATGCTAGAGACAGGAGGATCAACCACTGACCCATCCTAATTCACAACCTTCACAACATCAAATGAGAACCCTCTTACAGCTGAAGAAATTGAGAAACATGCTATTGAATTCAAGAGGTTGAATGAAATCAAGAAAGCCAAGGAGCTTAATAAGGCAACTCTGAGAAAAATGACTCCACTTCAAAAGGAGAAGCAAAGACAAAGGTTGAAAGAAATGGAAGTCAAACGCACAGAGGCTCTGAAAAAGGTAAAAGCTGATAATGATGCATGCGTCAACAACAGGTTTGCACCTGGAAAAATCACCAAGTTCAAGTATACTATTCACAAGTCTACTAACACACCACAAATGATTTTGTGGAGAGATAACCAACAGGCCAATATGGATCTCTTTGAAGACTTTAAGTTAAAGAAACTTGGCTTGAATGAATGGTTTAAACTTGAGGCCTTAGCTGCTAAAAGAACTAGACATGCTAATCTTACTCTTCTTAAGACCCTCAAAGCTAAGTTTAATTGGATTAAAGAAACTACAGTCAAACTCAAGATAGATCCCCCACCACAGCTGTTTGAACAAGATCTTCCAAAGCCTGGAAAGAAAAGAAGAAGGATGACTCAACTTATTAAGGAAACCTTCGTTACTGATGATGTTCAAGTTGATGGAATGCACAGGGATTTGGTTTTACCAAAAGGGATTGTAGGCCCTATTGATGGTCAGACATATACTGAGCCTGAGAAAGGTATGGCCTTCATGAACAGGGCATGTCAATATGCATTCCAAAGGGAAGAAGAGCTGGGATTAGCATCAACCATTCAGCTGATTTGTCTTAAAAATGCACTTAAAATCAACACAGAGTATTCCAAGGTATTTGCACAAGCCTTGCAGGCAGAATTAGATACCAGGACAGACTTAGCTGAAGCTGAAGAAAGAATCAAGAATGATGATTATTGAAGTGTTTCACAGCTGAATTTTACTTACATATTTTATTTCACTTATGTTTTGTACTTGTAATTTCCTTTAAGTCTTAATAAAATCATGAGGTATGTTTGTTTAGATCTGTTATGAGTAAGAAGAAGTTGTCATCTCACTTACCTTAACCTATGTAGATCTAGCTGTATTTATGTTTAAATAAGGGGAGATTGTTAGGAATCTAAGTTTATTAGATTCCCTGTATCATAGATTTAAACACAAATCAAGCAGTTTGATATTAACTTGCCTGTGCCTAGGAGGCAGGCAAGTATCGCAAGACTCACAGAGATCTAAGTCTCTGTGAACAACCTCAGAGGAGTCCATGTCAGAGACATTGTCAAGGAAGTCGAAGATTACTTGAAGACATACTCATTGGCTGTGATGGATAACAACCAAGATGTATCAGGGACTCTGAGGGGTTGAGGGTTAACAGGGGTGGCAATACCCTGTTAACACTCAGCACACTTTGGACATACCTTAGTGTGTACGAGACTATGAAGAAAAGGGAAACTGTGTCAGCTCTGTTTCTCTAAAGCATTGTGGCAGACTACCAAGAATAGAAGAGCATCTTGTGACAGAGGTCTGACAAGTGTCTGTCTAGTGTAGTCACCATCAACCAGTACTTAGAGTCAACCTCGTACCACTATAAATAGGTTATGTAGCCTAGCGTTAATGTTTAACACTTTGACACGTTTCACACATTAAGTCTTAGAAATTATAGAACCAAACAGCTGTGACTGTGTTCATAAGTTAGGTTTTAGTTTGTCCAAAGTGTGCACAACACATTGTCATCAAACGGTGTTATCCATAACACTTGTAATTCTTTATTATACAATAATAAGTATTATGTTTGAAAAGTAAGTAAGTGTGTTGATTAGTTAAGTTTATTGTTTCAAGCTTGGTTTAGGGACTTTTACTTAAGCTCATTTAGCTTATTATATTACAACTGCTTAAATATGCCACCTCATAGTTTGTCATAAGTTTTAGTCTCACTATTCTCAGCTTAATATCTCTTTCTTAAAAGCTCATTAAAATTGGTTAGGTCTAGATTCGTATTTTAGTTAAATGTACAGGTTCAAAAATCCAAATAAGTGGTTTCAGTTTATCTTAGACAATAAGCTCATTAGTCCCTAGGTAAAATTCAATATTAGGAAGATTAAAACAAGTTTCAACTAGAATGTAGCTTATTTCACAAGTTATAGCTTATTTTAGGAATTAAGCCCATTTTTAAGATTTTCAGGAAAAAGAACATTTTCAGCCCTTGGAGTTATAGTTTGTTGCTAGTTTGTTCAATTAGTTTTAACAAATTTTAGTTGTGACAGTTTTAGTCCCCTAGGTTTGTTAGGGTTTGCATAGTTGGTTATTTTAGTTAAGTGGTTACATTTTCAGTTTGTTATAGTTCTGGTCCTTGTTATTTGCAATTTGTTTCACGTTGTTGTATTTTGTTATAATTTGTTATTCCGTTATTGTTTTGTTACGTATTATATTACTAGTATTAAATAGTATACTAGGATTTCGTTTTGTGTGCAAATTAGTATAAGCACCAAATGACGATCTTTGAACCAAAAACGATTAAGTCTTAACGGAAAAACGGTAAATCAATTCGACACGATTCGCTGAAAAACGAATATACTAAAAATGGATATTAGCCCTGATAATTTCTTTAAGGTACGTGTGTGTTAAACAAAGCATCCATGTTTTTTTACTATCCCAATTTTCATTTAAATGGTATTTGATTTTGTGTTTTTTATATGAATTAATCATGTTTAACCTTTCTTTTGCTAAAATTAAATAACCATATAAGCAGGCTAGATAAGTTCGTTAAAACGCCCCCATGTATAAGCATATAGATTTCAACATAAACTGAAAATACTTTGATAATAGTGAAATAAGCATACGAAGTAAATAGCATAATAAAATTAGATTCTTAATCAAATAAATTAAGTTGCCTATTCGGTTTTCTAAACTTAAACATTTGAAAATACCAATATGGGCCAAAAGTAATAGCAGAAACACCCGCACGCTTATGAATTCAAATTTCTCAATTACCGAGTTTGGTGCTTTTTAATGGTTTGGTTATTATAATTGATCCAGTATTGGCTAACTCTTTCTAGGATTTGCGCAAAACGAGCTCCCATGGCTGCTCGTCAGGTCTCGAAAGAAGAAACAATTGCGTCAGGAATGCAAGTATGTACTTTTTATATATTTTATAATCTATTCATATTTTTCGTACTTTGACATTATATTGCTGTATGTTCTGGTAGGTTGATTGTATTCAAGAAAAACCAGAGGTAACAAAACAGGAGGAATATGTGCAAAGACATGTTGCATCTTCTTAACTAGGTATGATTCTTTTAGAAGGATGTATCACTAGATCAACGTTACTAGTATTATTGGTATGTAACTTATTCTTGCTATTATCTTGATTTGCACGTGGCTAGCTATTTTATGCGGGGTACCGATGTATATAATTGTCGAAACCATAATGGGCGTTATCTTACTCGTTGTGTGTTTTATAAATTCGTTGGCATTTAACACGGTGGAGGTGGTCCCAGAATGAGTTTTATTGGTGTGAGAAAACATTTTCTGATACCCAGGCTGCGTATTTTGCTGCCATTGCAGCAACTCAATGCGAACAATGAGGGTGTATGTACTAAGCTTATACGACATTCAACATGCGTCATTATGAAAAAGGTGAACATTGCTATTTTTAACACCATTATTAAAGCAATTTGATTGGATACGCTTTAACGCAACAACGAATTTTTGATTCAAATCTGAGACTCAAAACGTTTTTTGATGTGATGTTTGATAAGTGATGAAATTGTGCATTTTTCCAAGAATAAGATGCAAATTTCTGATGATGATGACAACCCGAAAACAGAGCAAGCTACACTATAAAGTACAAAACATATTTCATGGAAGCGGAGGTTAAAAGATCCTTCGCTTCGCTTAGTTTCCATACAATGTACTAGGGATGAAAGGGTAATGAAGGTACGAATATGCTTTTTTACATGAACCTTGATATTGTACTAAGAACTAATGCATCTTGCAATTTTAATCCAGGATGAGATATATTTGTTTGTAACAATTTTCACTTTTACTTATCGGACGTTACAATTGATAACACACACGTGAAGATGGCGCATAATTATCTGCCTTGCACAACTAGGGGGTGACAAGTCCGTATTTTCTTGCGTTCTAAAAAATGGATAATTCGTTTATGTATTTTTAGTTTTCGTCACGCACCAGAAAGTATGTATTTTAAACGCTAGATGTGCCAATATGTTACCATGTAGGTAATTTTTTATTAAACAGTATAACATGATGCATATAGAATACCTTTTGTGTTACTGGACACTTTGATCCGTATCTAGATACCGACTCGCTTATAAGTAATTGCGTAGATGAGTAAAGAGTTTGCATATTTTTATAGGGCCTTAGGAAGGATATTGAAAACGGAGTCAGATTTTAATCTCTTGATGGTGTTCCATGCTAACTGATAAATGTGGAACTAGGTAATATCATTATCTCATTTAAGGAGCGGTGTGAATCTTACCTTCATAATATCGAACAAGACAACAGAGATATTTGACATACATGCATACGCGCAGAAATGGAAAAAACCATTCTTATAGCGATTGCTTCAACTTGGGTGACCAAAATAAATGGAGGTATAATGTCGTCATACCTATTGAACTAATCAACTAATGTGATAGACCAAGTGGGTACAACAAGCATGACATCAACGACAACTGACCAACCGTTAACAACATGTACGTACCACCAATTTCATACTAAAACACACTGCTCAACATAAATATATACAACACATTAGCTCTACTCACCTGCTACAAGACACCATCAGCAATTGTTAGACAACACATAGGTACATAACTCCATGTTTATATAATTCCCATAGGAACTCCATCATGCGATGTCATAGACTAGGCAGCAGACACAACAGTCATAACCTCGCCAAAATCAACAAACAGATGTGACAACCCATATCTTGTATTCAATACCTTTACCAGTTATTGGTATATATACTTTGATTGCCATGTTTCTTTCGAGTGAGGTGAATTAGGAGTTATGACTTAACTGCTATTATAGGAGTACCCTTTTCAATTTCTTAGTTGTTGTATTATGTTTTAAGTTGTACTTTATTTTTTACACACTTTAATAAATATGTTGTCCGACTTTCCACTTAAATAATTTTTTGTTTCCTCTAAAAACAGGATAGTCGACCCTCATAATCGAGTCAACAACAAAAACCATAAAACAAGTGCCACCAAAAGATCTATTCTCCCACAGCTAGCCCCAGAAGTAAAGAAAAAAAATGAGATGAAAGAAGTTGCAGAAAACTCAAGAACTAGAACTGCATATGGAGGAGTATATTGGTGGAAAGATAGAACCGGTGGGGAGGCAGACCCCACTATAAAGGTTGCATTTGAGGAGTTTTGTGGAAGATTGAACGAGCTGTAATGCATTATAGACTCGAGAAACGTTGATGCCAATTTGAATAATATGAGTGGTGCACGTTTGGTTCCTTACCAGCTTCTCAAGCCTTATTCGGACAAAGGTGTTTCTGGGAGAGGTGTTCCAAACAACATATCTATCTCATTCTAGTGAAATAATGGTCTTTGTGGTAATAAGGTCATAATCCATGGTTGTAATTGGTATTGTCATTTAAAATAAGTTTGTGTTATGTTGTGTTCCATTATCTGGTTGCAGAGTTGAGCAAAAAAACACATGCAATTATTATAGTATGCTGAATTCTATTGTGTCATTTCCTCGTTACATGACACTAATTAGTATACGTACAATATGAACAAAAAGAACATTTGTTCTACGAATAAAACAAGACATTCAACAACCTGGGGCGAAGCCCTGGCTTAAATCCTTGTTACTTCAATGATGTAGGAGTTCTAAATTGCATGCAGTTTACCATATGAAAACCCATAGAAAAATACAGTATAAGACCAAAGTAATGAGAAAGCCACAACTTCTTTAGACTTCACTAGTTTAAACATTTCTAGACGTGGAATGGACATTGACTCTATTCGACCCACTATGTGCGGTAAAGCAGTGGAATCAACTAGGCGCATTTTCTTCATTTGCCAAATTGCTAGAGATATTCTTCGTATGATTACTAGCTGGTGAGATATAGCGTTCATGGAAGTTTCTTTTTATGAATAGTGGTTGAATTGGGTTTTGAGTTTTCGGCTTCCGATCAATCACAAACGAATTTTTGAAAGGGTCTGCTACGTGACGTGGTGGCACATTTGGAGCTTCCGTAATAAAACTATCTTCGGTTCAAAATCTCATTCAAAGGTGGCTATTTCGATGATGTGAAATTTTGATTTTTTTATATTGGCGTCGTTATACATGTAAAGCTTCTTTTAGTTGAACTGGGTGGCTTAAAAAGTCTCACCTTGTTACTCTGTAATTTTCTAGCTCCTCGTTAGTTTTTTTCTTTTTATAATATTTGTCATTAAAAAAACGAACACCGGTTACTAGATCCAATTTACTTTCAGAGCAAACGATACCATAACATCATTATATTTAAAATGAAGCTTAGCGTCATATCAGTTTTAACAAAATAACATCAACGCTCGTATCATATAATATCAAAATAATACCACCTTTTGAGACTCAATGTATTTTTATTTTCTATTTATTTAACCTCACAATTAATAATTCAATATACACCACAAGAAACCATTCAAAAAAGGTTGTATGTTTTAGACACCGGCTTGTATGTTTTAGACACCGGCTTATATATGTATTTGTGTATCCAATGTAAAGGCTGTAAAGAAAAAGAAAAGGCTGACACTAACTCACTGCATATTTTGGTCTATGTGTAAAGTTAAACTTGTCATTTTCTTTTTAAAGTTTTTATATTAAAGAATAAATACTAGTCATTTCTCTTTCTCTTCTTTCTCTTAACATTTCTAGTAATAGATCTCTAAAAAAACATCACAAAATTCATATATTAATTTGTTACTTTAATCATCCAGTTTTCAATAATCATCGATCACCACCGAATTGTATCCACCACCATCAACCAAACATCCACGCCACAGCCTCAGGCGAACTACCATCGCTGGTCAAACCGCCGCTTCAAACCACAATAGCGACCAAGCGAACAACCTACCGCGGTTGACATCACTAAACCGCAACTACAATTTTAAACATGTTAGATCTGATGACAAACCGGTTAAATCCGGTGATAAACCGTTAGATCCGGTGGTGAACCGCTTAGATCTGGTGTAGGAATTCATATACTCACGATGTTAATGGTGGTGACTATCAGATGGGGTTGGCAGCGGAGGTTGGCTGCTAGGATCCGTCGGAGGTGGTTCGTCGGTGGCAGTGCTATTTTCGTGAATAAGAAAGGCTGAAAAGTTTATTTTTTTATGTGTGAGAGAGAAAGTGTGTATCAAAATATGAAAATGATAGAAAACGACTCTTTTGTTTTGATTTCAGTCTTTTACGTATTACTATTTTTGTTTTTCAATCGTTGATGGTGTATTGCCGGTGTTCAGTTACTAGGTTAATGGTGTTCAAATACCCTAAGCCCTAAAAAAACATGGTGTTGTTGTAGTAACTTGGAGAAAAACGACGTTGCCTAACATGATACTTGGTATCATAACATCGCATAACACGGTGACACGTAACATAGCCTAATGCTAAGGGGGTGTTTGGGATTGCTTATTCAAAATAGATCATTCGTTTTGAAAATGAATAATCAGATAATCAGCCGTTAAAAAACGTGGTTTGAAAATTTAGTGTTTGGATTTTGATTATGCTTTTTAATATCGCAATAATCATATAATCAATATTTGAAGTGTTTGGTAAAACAAATTATTTCATCCACTTACACATTAAATGACCAAAAACCACACATTTACATATATAATTATATGTGTATGAGGGGTGGTATAGTAATTCTTCATTAAAAGTTAGAAATCACAAATCTCCGTTTTTGAAAAAGTAGGTAGCCACTAACTTTTGCAAAACCACGTTTTGACATCCATAGAACGCAAATAATCGATTTTTGTATTGCATTTGCCAAACACTATGAAATAGATTATTACGTTTTCGGAACACAATAATCAGATAATCTGTCCCATATCGAAATCCCAAACACCTCCTAAGTCATAGTATCGTTGCTTTTTACTGTTGTGGATTAGTCGGCCAATAAGTCGGAAAATCACGGTTACGAAAAAAAAAAAAAAAAAAGTTATGTGAAACATTATTTATTTTTCACTCAAACAAAGTTTTAGAAGTTAGAACAGTAACTTAAACTTATAAGAGGCAAAATAGAAAATAGAAAGTTTTGACAATAAATCATGCATTGACTATACACGATTTGATAAAAAAATTAAACAAATTAACGTTTAGTATTTCTTTTGAAGTTTAAGGCTGGTGGGAGTGGCACCATAGCCACTCGTGACTTCACTTAACTCACTCGTAGCTCTCACCCCCACCCCCAAACCCGCGCGTGAGTAAGTCCCCCAGAAAAAAAAAACAGGGGCTAACTCACCCAGCGTGAGTGTATTCTTGTGGGCCCAAATGTTTTTTATTTTTTTGTTTAGGTTTAGTATTGGGTGTTTTTTGTGAGTGGGGTGTTTTTAAATAATAAAAAAATAAGTATGAAAGGTGATGTGGAGTGAGTTTAGGTGAGTGTCATTACCTCCTGTGGTGAGTTTGGGTAAGTTTTGATAAGTTTGGTAAAAAGCTGACGTAGCGCTGAGGTGGAGGTGAGTGGGTTTCACCCCACTCACACTAGTCTAACAGCAAATCATTTAAATTGTTAGGAAAGAAACATCCCGATTAAACTTTGATTTAGATCGACAAAAACAAATAATGAAATATTACATTTTTGGGATAAAAAACAAAACATAAATGATTATTTTGCAACTGATTTTAAATACTTTCCTATAGACAAATACTATTTAATATTTATACAAAACTATTTTAATGAGAAAAGTTCGTACTAACCACCAAAGTAGTTTTTTTTATACAAAACTATAAATTTTAAGTTTCGAAGTTTCATTATTGAATTTGTGTAAATGATGAAAAGATGATGATGCATCAAAGGGTGTCATTTCCAGCTCACAACGTAATCGAACCATCAACCATACTCTCTTTATGAAAAACAATTTATAACTAATTTTTCTTTTATTACGTGAGGAATTCTTTGTCTCCTATTCATAAATAACTTATGAAAATTGTGGCTCATAAA
This sequence comes from Glebionis coronaria, assembly GCA_025667525.1. Lineage (NCBI taxonomy): Eukaryota > Viridiplantae > Streptophyta > Magnoliopsida > Asterales > Asteraceae > Glebionis > Glebionis coronaria. Next base: position 444,147,102 of record CM046876.1, on the reverse strand, counting down.
TATTCATAGTTGGTGGCTGACTTGGATATTATTTTGGGCTAAGTACAAAAAGGGATAAAAAGGACATGGTGTTGTCCCAAGTAGGACAAGTTTTTTTTTTCTTCCAAAATAAGACATGTACTTTTAATAATCTGATCAACTAAGTTTGTTGTGTGACACATTTCCATCTGATCAACCCACTTTCTTTTATTTTATTAATATCTTCTTTCAAGGTTTGACCTACACCTGTCCCCACCTACTGATCAACTGACGGCTGATCAACCACTTTTGATCAACCACAGTACTTTTTTATTAATATTTTTTCTCGAGGTTTGACCTACACCTGTCCCCACCTACTGATCAACTGACGGCTGATCAACCACTTTTGATCAACCAAAAGTACTTTTTTTCTAGGGAAGGAACATTAATTTTTTTTCTTAAATCTTGTGTGATCGTACTTCTGTCCTTTTTTTTAAAAATGTTTATATGTGAATTATACTTGATTATATTAGACCCAGATTATATGTTTTTGAATTCATTTTTCTATCATGATTCCTTTGGTATTTTTTTTTCATAATCTCATCCACTCGTTTCTTAACTAATTGATTCATGATTAATTGATTATTGATTAATTGATTATTGTTTTAATAGATTCATGATTAAGGTTTAATGACTAATTTACAATTTTATTTTTCTTTATACTTGATTGAATAGAGTGATTTTTCTTTATACTGTTTTTTCTTTATACTGATTAAGGTTTTTAATAGAATAAAGTTGTTAAACTTTTTTTAAAATTTAATTGATTGGTAAATAATTTTTTTAATTTAATTGATTGGTTAATAGAATGATTGGTAAATATTATTCTGTAAATATTTTTTTTTGAATTAGTGTAAGATTTGCCTTGGATAGTCAACGAAGTTTTTAGGGCTATCATCACTCTAAGGTAAGATTGTTCGCGGTTTAGTAGTGAGTACTAATTCCCAGCTAGTCTCCATTTTTAGGGCTGCTTGTAGTGAGTACTTTTGTTATTTACTTTCAATGTGGTGTTAAAATCCCTGCTGGTCTCCATTTTTTAAGTCTAGAAATTGGCTTAACTTAATTCGTTTGTAAAGATCTCATCTTTAGAAGTTAAGTGTGACTGCATCATTTGTTTGAGGAATATTATAGCTCATTTGTATAACACTCTGTTTGGTCGATCTAAGTATGGTTTATTCTCAACATATATCTCTTTGAGACATCACTGATACTGTCATTTCAGCTAAGTAGGATTACAATTATTGATTAGGTTGTTTCTCTTGTTTTATAGCTAAGTGTGTCATGAACTAACTTTCTTGTGAAGTGAGTTGCAAAATAAGAACTCTTTACATAAAAAAGGGTAAATGAATAGAGTTTGTTGTTCCATCGATTTTATATGACAAACTTTTGACCGTTTTTCTAATTCTTATGTGATTTAGGAGTATCACGCTACGGTGCACGCTAGGAGCAAGCTCCATTATTTCCCTCTGATTAAGGATAGGCTAGGAATTGATCGTAGTGAATTATTTCGTTCCACATGCTTTGGTCGTTGGTTGGATTTAACTTATGTTGACAACAAGGAAGGTATCATACATTATATGATACAGAAGCAAAAGTTCTCTGATAGTCATCACTATGATTTGCCACTCATTTATAATGTGAACGGACATACCCTACATTTTGGTCGTCGTGAATCTTGTCTCATTACCGGCTTTAAATTTGGGACATTTAGCTTCCGTAAGTTTAAGGAGGGTGACATCAGTTTCCGTGATCGAGTATTCCCTGAAAAGATAGGGGAGTATGTTAAGATCATAGACCTTTTAGGACTGATTGAGGATGAAGAGCTTTTTTCCAAGTTGTCTGATGAAGACTCTATACGAGTTTGTCTACTTTTATCTTTGGAAGTGATATTTATGGGTCATGAGCTAAAATCAGTTGTTGACGATGTTTTCCTTAGAATGGTTGAGAATCTGGATGAGTGGAACGCTTTTAATTGGGGTGAATACATCTGGTGTGAGTTATATGCTTCCATCAGAAATTTGCACTCAAATAATCAAGATTCGCACATGAAAGCCTTGCAAAAAAACCCAAACTTTATTCCGTCATATACTTTATCTGGATTTCTTTTGTGTTTCAAGGTTAGTATTTTTACATAAACACTTATATTGATATTTAAAGAATTATTGTTTCTTTTATGTTGATATATAATTTTTATACTTTTTAGATCTGGATTCTAGAGTCTTCAAGTGTGTGTGATCGCTGGTTTAAGAAAACTTCTCAAGAGATCCCGAGAGGCCGTTTCTGGTCAAAGCTCTCAAGTTTTCAACACTGGGAGTATTTTGGCGAACTTTTTCCACAGGTATAAGCATTTTATTTTGGGTATTGTTTCATAGCAAGTGTTTGTTTTAAAATTCATAACAGTTAGTATAAAGTGGTGTTTGGTTTTAGGCGTAGGATAGGGTAGGCGTAGATTATCCACTATTTTGGGCACTTCAGTCTCGCTTGTCAGCTAGTCCGAATCCAGTGAACATCCACTTTTTTTACTTTGCCGTCGATAGTGCTAAAGCAGACTTTGTTGCTATATATTTTCTTTTAATCTATTTTAAACCGAAAAATACAAAGGAACTTGTGCTAGTAATGCTAATGTCACAAAACGTTTCTTACCACGACCCGTTAAAGTGTTGTGATAATAATGCTAATGCCACAAGTTATAGACGTTCATGTGATTATGTGAGGCACGAACTATCTTCCGAGTAAGACACTTAAAACGAGATATAGTGATTTATCATAAGTTTTTCTAGAGGCTTAGTCATTCTGACGGTGTCTATAAAATCAGCATAGTTTCTTTTATCCAGACAACCCGATGTAGTCTCATACAATCTGCACATGTGAAATGATTTGTACGTTTATCGTCATTTTCCCTGAGGTTGTGAACCCCAAACAAAACAGTCAACTGGTTAGAGTTTCTGAAACCTCAAAGCATATTATAAAACCTTAAGTCATAACTCATAAGAGAAAATAATAAGGGGTTGTGGCGTAGTTGGCTAGCGCGTAGGTCTCATAGCAATAAGAGTAATCCTGAGGTTGAGAGTTCGAGCCTCTCTTACCCCATGTGATTTTTTGCTTTCTGTACAAGTCCATCTTAAACTTTTGTATTTATTTGTCATTAACATTATGTGTTTTTGTATGACAAAACCATCATGATATGAGAATTTAATTAGACATTTTGAAGTCAGATAAGCTTATTACTTTATTAGTACATTTGGTTAGATAAGAAGGAGAAGGTCGCAGGCAGGGGTCTTATTCGGGTTATCGGGTTGGATTTGAGCTTTATCGGATCGGATTTGAGCTTCATAACAGTTAGTATAAAGTGGGGTTGGATTTGTGCCTGTTAGAATATAGGATAGGGTAGGCGTAGATTATCTGGTATTAGATTTTAGGTTACTTTTTGTAGTTATAGTAGATACTCAAACTCACCGTATCATCTTACTAAACCAGCAAATGTGTAAGATATATTACGTCCACACAGTAGGTATTTCTAACTTATATGGTCTATAACCCACCGTTTAACCAACAACCATATTCTAGTATCATGTTTATTGTATATATCACACGTTTAATAAGGGCCCGTTTAATAATGGTGTTTTTGTTAGGCCCAAAAACCCAACAGTGACCTATACCCTACAAGAGCAGAGGCCTAGTCAGAGTGGTATACAGGCAGCAATCATTTTTTCAAGTGGTATACACCTAGAGCGCCGTCTGTTGAATTTGGAGGTCTTTTTGGTGAGTATCTGAAACAATTGAAAGCATCTCGCTTGGCTAGTGAAGAGTATCAAGCCAGCCAGAGTCTTAGTAAAGATGGGACACTAGTTAACCGAGTTATTGCGTTGGAGAGTTTATGTGAGAGTCTGATGATTCTACCCAAAGAGATAAAAAGTTTGAAGGCCCGGATTTACAAGCTTGAGACTATCCTTAATTTAATCATGAAACGTAAACAGAACCCCGTTGTTCAGAAGGCCAAGGTAATTCCCGTATTATTTTATCAACACCCTTCTATAGTAAGAAAGCAAAACTTAGTAGTAGAGACCTAAAACCAGTTTTCATTTTTAATTTACTTTTTTTACAGGAGACAGCTGAAAGCAATGATAAGGAATGTGATCTGGCTGCTAAGTATTTGAGTGACGAAGACAGTGTCTTTAATGATTTGGTTGATCATTTGGATGATTTTGTTGGCACGGTTAGTGAACGATCTACCTTGTGAATTTCCAAAATTGTAATTTTTATTGACCACTTATATTTGTAAGTGAAATTTTTACACACAGAAAGGTGATGTTGAACGGTCACAATCAACGGATGAATGTTTGAAAGCTGAGAAGCTAGTTGCTGAACATAACAGGCTTGCTGAGGTTAAGAGAGTGAGGAACAAAAGTTTGTTGGAAGAACAAAAATGCATGAAAAGTATCTATTCAGATACACGCAATCACATTAAACTTGCCTTACAGAAATGTGGAACAAACAAGAGGCGGTATGTTAATGTCCGCAGGCCACTGTTTGTATATGATTCAGTCCACAAAGTCCCAAGCTTTGATACACTGAAAAATCAAAAGAATATGCTTGATACAGAAATGCTTGACAGATGTCAAGCACTTGAACCTTGGATAGAGGTATGAGTTTAGGACTACTTTATTTGTATTTGTTTTTGTTACCATTTACTTATAATAATTGGTTTTATTTATATTGTTCAGAATCTCAAGCGACCATACAAATCTATTGACAAAGTTTATTGTGATTACTATGTCGAGAAGTTTTTGATTACCAATGGCTGGAAGAATTGCAAGTTCCCTTGGTCCAATGACATTGTGGTCAACCGTAGTTTCTGGGACAGTTTTATTGGGGAGGATGAAAATCGTGTAGGTTGGTTTCTTGACGAGGTAATCTACAGTCTCAAAAATTGTACACAGTTTATTGCCATTAGTATTATGTAGGTATGTTTTATTGACAAAGTGTTTTTGATTGCCATACAGCACATTGATTTATGGTCGTGGTACATCTGGCGGTTTAGGAAATCTTCTCATGACTGGTCAATTGTTAGTTGTTACTTTCTTACGCTTCTCTTAGATGACTCGATTCCTTTGTTTTATGCAACCAACGAAATATACCCTATGGCATGGACTGATGTTGAGCAGGTAAATTTTGGATGCACAGTTTTGTAAATTTTTTTGTTAATGAAATAGGTTAATTATAAATGTATAAAACTTTGTAGGTCTTCATTCCGATAAATGAACCAAAGACACACTGGTCTCTTGCACAGTTTGAAATCAGAACCGGTAATGTGACATTCTATGATAGTCTAGTGCCAGAAAGTCTAGAGACATATGGAGAAGAAATCCGTCCATGGTATGTTAACATGAGGAAGTGTCTATAGACTAAGCTGCCTGTGGTTCTACAAGATGCCGGTGTGTTTGCTAGCAAAGGAATTGATCCAACTGAGTATAGTATTAAGTTTAGACATGCTGTCAACGTCCCCCAGCAGGGAGGTGTATTTGGCGATTGTGGTGTATTTGTCTGCTTATTTCTATACAGGTAATAAGTTTTAAATTAATTAACTATTTAACTAAATATTTTTGATATGTCTTGTTCTCATGTCTTATTATGTATATAGGTTGACACACGGGATCCCATTGGATGTTGAAGACCCAATACAAACCGCGTTGGCATACCGAGAGAAAATGATCCGATTCTACTTCCAGCACAAGATCATTGTTTAGTTTGTATGTCTGTCATATCTTTTGTTAACATTATATGAATTATAGGCATATCTTTTGTAAACAATTATGACCTGATGTTATGGGTCTGACACTTCTTGAAATATGCCTACAATTCTTGGTTGAACAATGTATTAATTTTCAATTGCATTTCTATGACATTTCTATGAAATTATGATTGTGATGTGTTTATAAACCTTTTTTATTTGTATGACCCGCAATTGATAAGCATTTTTTGGAGGCTAGCTACTAATAAGGATTGTTTGATCAAGAGATGAATTCATCACAAGCAAGTTCATAGCTAAGGGCCTGGATTCAGAGTACATTCTTTATCCTTTTCAGTTTCATTTTATAATTAGTAAGCTTTTGAATTAATTATAATTTTAAGTTAGTTGTAAGATTGAATAAGCTTTTGATTTATTGTATGCTAGTATCACCAAGTAGACAGATTCATAGGAAGGAAAATACTTAATAGCATAACCAAGTAGGCGAGTGTTTGGAAGGAAAATAGTTTTACAAAACAAATAGTTAAATATTCTTCTTACGTGTTTGAATTCTAAGGGTCGTTCAAGTTTACAGCATCCCAATGGAATGGCTGTGAATATCCATGCGTTGGTTGTGTGTCCATCCCATCTTCTTGCGTTTCCCGTCTTCTTGCCTATACAATGTGTCATAGAATTCAACAGTTGATCTATAGATGTGTATGTTTAGAAAATTAGGCAAACTCTTACTTACTTTTTTGGGTGGAGTTGGTATTGCTTGTCTGCAAGCATTCCGAATGTGGCCACGACTTCCACACCTGCCACAACTTACTTGTACAGGGTCTTCATTTTGGGATAAATGACGATTAGTCCCCTTTGGTCGTCCAGGTGGCCTTATGATTATTGGTGGCTTTACTCGTTGTAAGTAATTAGGACGCTGCCAACCCGAAATCTCTCCCACAGGATATACCAATCCTTGGTACGTTGCTTTAAGAACCGTTGTCCTGAACCACTCTTGTGCCAACTGACTGAAATCGGTCATTCCAAGACACCTAGAAACCGCTAGTGCATGAGTACAAGGCAGACCTGAAATTTGCCATACGCGGCATGTACATTTATAATTACACAACTCCACTATATGGGTTTTGCGTCCATCATCTACTTGATAAATTCTGTACATCTCAATTCCTGCCACATGCCAGTTTAAACTCTTGTTCATCCGCATTCTAATTTTCCTGGTTGCCCACGGACTTAATTCATCTGCTTTTGCATCTACAAAATTATTGAAAGTTATTTAAGTTTATTATTTAACATCCATGGAATATATCGGGATGACCATAACTAACCTGCATAAATTTCCCGTCGCTCGCAATACCTTTCCTGTACAAGACCTCTAAACCAATCCAGTAGGCTAGTTACAGGTAGTTTGCGCACATCTTTTGTTAATGAATTGATTGACTCAACGCTATTAGACGTCATGTAATTGTAACGATTACTTGGGCAGTGAGCTCGAGACCACTTCTCAACACCCGCCTCTATCAGCTTCTTGTGTGCATTTGCTGCTTTTGCTGCTTTTCCTCTCAGTTCCCCTATTGCTTCATCAAAAACTTCTACGGTGTAGGCTTTGCACATCTTCCAATATATTACCTTTAGCTTTTCAGCCTTGATTTTACAATTCATCATCATGTGTCTGCAACAATAGCCATGGAATGCATTTGGGAAAACAGCTTGTACAGCTGATAATATTGCTATGTGTCTATCAGATATGATAGCCAATTCAGGGTTTTCCCCTATGCAATCTTTCAACTTGGACAAAAACCATGACCATGAAGCGAGTGTCTCACCCTGAGTTATACCGGTTGTAACGATTTGATTGTTTCCATCCATTCCAACTGCCACCAAATTTGTACCTAGGTAAGTGCCTTTTAGATGCGCCGCATCTATTATTATCAATGGTCGCATATGGTACCTAAAGCTTTCGACCTAACGGGCAATAAAACATTTAATTAGGTAAAGCGTACTACAGATTTAAATATATGTTATTAATTATTATACAAATACTTACCGCAACACCAAAAGCTACAAAAACCATCTTAAATCGACCTTCATCATCCATGTCAATATATGTAATAGTCCCATCATTTGTCAATTCCAAATTATGACAATAAAAAGGCAATTGCGCAAATGATTTTATTGGGTAATCGGATGTCTCAACCAACGCAACATTCTTTGTTCTCCATGCTTGTGTGTATGTAATGTTTAGGTTGTACTGCAGGTTTATGTCATGTTGTATTTCTTTTCCCTTGTAAATGCGATGGTAGTCTTTGAACTTAGGTGCAATTAAATGACCCAACAACTCGGATTTAGCATTACGGTGATACATACCTATTTGTCTTTTTTCACAAGTGTGGTGGTCGTTTACCTTTTTTATTACCCATTCATCACTATAATCACTCTTAGCTGATTTTATTTTCCAATTACATTCTTTATCCACACATACTACCTCGTACCTATATTTATCTGTTTTCATAGGCTTAAACTCATAACCTTCTAGAATCGCTTTATAACCTAGTTCATACTTACATAATTTTTTACTATCAAATTTATCACCTGGTTTCACAACCCTTGCAGCATATACGTTATTATTTTTTGGTGTTTTAAAAACGGGTTTTTTGGGTGGTGTTTGAAAAATGTTTTTTAACGTGTTCGTTTCCCAATTATCTTCATACTCTTGTTTTGCACTTTTTTTTGTATGTATCTTCTAATGGTGGCAAAAGACCGTTAGGATGCAAGAAAAGTTAAGATCAAAATCTAATTTCTTAGAACAAGTCGGTTTACAACTAAATAATTTTGAATCTTGATGCTTAGATGAAGTAGGTTTAGAATCTAACCACTGATCTATTTTTTTTATATTAAGAGTATTTGTTGTACCTTGTGACTTGCATGATGATCGGACGAAAAAATTAAAATCGGCATCGTTTTCAACGTACACACACTTTGAACCTACTTCGTAAGTAAACAACACTACGGAGAATTCGTTAAACTTGAATCTATTCTTCACAACCGCAACTAGCTCATCGTATGTTATGTTTTTATTAAGAGATACACCGTATGCTTTGTCTATGTAAACCAAATACACCAAAAACTCATTTTTTGAATCACCCATTTTCTTTTCTAATCAAATTATGGATATTTGATAAACCATATATATATTTTCAAGTCAATATGATTAGGTTGAAAATTCAATACATAAACACCTAACATGAATAAATACTCAAAGTGATCAACTTATATAAATCAACTGATCAACTTTCTATTCTTTTGATGAAACTTAAATGCAATTTAAGGTTTGTTAGATTGTTAGATTGAGAAATAAATACATAAACTCATTTTTTGAATAAATTATTCAGTTCAAATACACATTTTTAATTAAAACCGAAAAACTGAAAAAACGTGTTGAAAAATGAAAATGACGTAATTTGGGTATTTAACTCACGGCTTCTATTTTGAAACGCCCAACCAAATTGATATTAAATATCAGATATTGCAAAGTCATAAACGAAAAAGACCCTAGGGCAGTTGGTTTGTGTGTGGTGTGTTGAGGTGTTGATAAAAGGGGTTGACCAAGAAGTCTAATGTTCGAACCCTTGTGGTTCCTTTTTTTTCTTTCTCGTAACACTTAAAAAAGGTTAGCAAAAACTCCCCTAGCCCGACTTCGAAACCTTGACCTCTCGTTGGAGGAGTGGGGTATCTTACCGGTGTGCTAGGATCTTGGTCTTGTGATTGAGGAGCACCAGTTGTTTCTTATACACTTACGATTATTTTCTTCACAATTATTCAACCCGTCCAAGTGCCCTGCATTATACCCGTTAAACCAAACCCATATCACAATTATTTTAACTGTTTATACGGTTTAATTAAGAAGTTACCGCAATACAATTATTTTCTTCACCAAACACACACTAAAACTTCCAGACTCAAAACCTAACAGATCTTTGATACAGGAATCAATCATTAAGGATGAACAAGGGTAAAGGTAAGTCGATTTGATCTTTAATATTTATTGATGCATGTTATCTATTAATAAGGATGAACAATTGTTTGTTGATGCATGTTATGATCATTGTTGATGATCATTAATATTGTTATGATCATTAATATTGAATAAGGATGAACAATTGTTTAGTGGGATTGAATAATGATGAAAAATGTTAGGGATATATTTCACAAAATACGTATTTTGTTTATCATCTACCAAAGAAGATCATAATGGAACTCTTACGATTGTAGATAATTATGATGATATATTTGTTAGGGATATATTTTACAAATATGTAATTTTTCATGAAGCCGATTGTTAAATAGGATTTAATGTGTTCACGGGTTCAAGATGAAGAGATGAGTGTTTAGGGATTAAAAACTTCATGTTTTGTGATATAGGTTTAAGTCTGTTTGTCCTTAACGTGTGGGTTCGCGTTTTGTGGTGACGGGTTTGAAACAAAAGTATAGAGTTCTTTTTAGATTTAGGGCATTGTAAAAAAAATTATTTTTATCCTGGGATAGCAACAAATAACAGTAAAACTTTGAAAGTGCACACCCTTTAAAATACATGAAAATTTTCATTACTGTATTAGGCAAGTAGCGGCTCTTCATTACTGTATTAGGCAAGTATCCTGGGATAGCAACAAATATCTAATTTTGGGATATACCGTAACATATAGGATATCTTTTTGTGATCTAGAAACTTTAGCGTAAATTTTACTTAGAGATGCACAGTCATCTTGTTATTGTATGTATACACATGAACGTATCTAATAGTTATAAATAATATTTGGCCAGTTGGGGGGACCTTAACAAAAGGTAATAATGGAATTTTCGATATGACTTTCTTAAAAGCTAACTGATTGAAACAAATAAAAGGCTGTATGTTAACGATATAAACCCATAGCAAATATTACAAGTTTACAACTCAGTTTAGAATATCAATTAATTAAGTTAAATTAGGTTAGTTCTCTAATGGGTCAAACGGATATAATTAAAATAGTAATTAAGAAATGACTCAAGTGTTACAGTGGGTGACGGAACAGGTACGTACATTATTGTTTCATGAGCTACGATTATTGATCTGTTATGCTAAAGGTATACCTGTGCCACCAAAGTGTTATTCTAACATACCTGCACCAGATTAGTTTCGTTGTCTGTTGTGATTTACTGGCAATCTTTCAACATGTGCTACAAAAAGGAGCCATGACCAATGAGTATAGTTGGATTCGTCATTGATGTAGTAATTATAGAAACTGGCCCAACCGCTGATATGCTTTAGCTCAAGTTTTCACTTTAAAAACAGATGTTGAATTCCTAGATCCGAATTTTTTTTACTAAATAAATGTGCATACACTATGTTGAATTCCTAAATACCTAATAGTTAAAAATATTATTTTTGCAAAGATAATTATAATTGATTCGGACAGTGGTCCGAATGAGATGCATGACAGTAATTCGTTGAATACGAGTTCAAGCAGCGACGAGTCTGATACAAGTTCTAGTGAAGATCAGAAACCTCCGGTTGAGTATAAAACATTATCAAACAAAGGGCCATATAGGTGGTGGCTAAACTACTTTGATGAACATGAAACAAAATACCCAAACGAACCTGAATTTTGGTTTAAAGTCCCGGTAGACACCAAACCAAGGTACAGTAATGAGATGGAGGAAGATGACATTCCAGTGCCTTCAAAACCAAAAACAAAAAAATGGAAAAGTCCTTTTCTTTCAAGTTCTAAGGAAGACGAGGAAGACAATGAGGACATTCCAGGGCCTTCAAAGTGTAAAGACAAGGAAGACATTCCAGGGTCTTCAAAGTTTCAAGACAAGAAAGACATTCCAGATGCTTCAAGCTCAACATCTAAACCAATGTGACGATATATCTTTCCATCTATGGCTGCTTTTGTGGTATTATCATTCCAACTCTTTTGCTCTATATATATTTTGGACAATGTAATAGTTAGTCCAATTAGTTGGTGATGATAATCATGATATATTATGTAATTTTATGTTCCAAGAACTTTTATGACGAATTAGTTGGTGATGATATGTGTAATATTATGTAGAATTTGGACGTTGATCAACATATAAACTGATCAAGTAATGTGTCATTGACTGAATATGTCCATGCATATGTAACACAGCATGAACTAATGTCCATGCATGAACTAAGTACCATAAGAGACTATCATGAACTAATGTCCATGCATGATCAGATATAGGGCATATATTCGCATACCATTTCATTGACTGAATATGTCCATGCATATCTTACTACACAAACAGTCTGCAACTCTTCATGATGTATATGTAACACATTAGAATTACTGAAAAGCTTAGTTGAATATTGCCCTATTAATCATGACTAATGTGTGGCTGTGACTCGCTGATTTGACACAGCATATCGGCAGGATGCGGGATGTAGGGTGCAACTTGCATTGTTTGTTGCATAGCCAGTTAGAAAAAGAATCCAATGTCACATGGCAACAGTGGCTAGGTGAGGTCTTATTTAAGGGCATCATTACATTGGGTTTCAACATATTGAAAAGCCATAGTTAAAGGAATAAGCTTAAGAAAAAATGACCTGGCGGTTGATGCTTCAGTCTTTGCAGTTTCTTTGCTGCTCAGATGACCTTGGCAATTGTTTCTACTTCTATCTGAGGAAGAAGGTTGAAGAAGAGAGGGAATGGAGGGGTAAGATTGAACTTCTGCATACGCAAAAGAACATCTCTATTGATCAGAGTACTGCTTTCATAATGGAGCTTTCTAGCCTTAGCCCAGATCAGCGTGTGAGTCGAATGATTGATCTTTTTAATGACATGCAAGCCCGTGATGTCTCAGAGCTTAGGAGGCTTGGGGCATTGATGGATGAATCCGATGCTCGGATTCATGACTTGGAGTGTAAAACCCAGTATAGTCGTATCTTTAATTCGGGGACGAATTATTGTTTTTAGAGGGGAAGAATTGTAAAACCCGTATTTAAAACATCAGAATATTTTAAATACACGGGTTATATTAACAAACTATATAAGTATTAATTATTAGAAAGTGATATAAAAACGCAGAAATAATACGCAATCTCTGTTTATTTAAATACTACAATAAGATAACTAATTAAATTACGTGAACTACGTAGCACGTGAACATTAATATTAGACACGTTTATTCGTAGTACGTAAATTAATACTACTTATAACACATACAAGATATTTCACGGCATAATTTATACGAGAAACCGTATACGTATTTATTTAACGCGTACGTTTTATTAAACGAATCAAGTTTTGGGGCTGTTTTTGACAATATAGAATAGAGAAGGACTTGGGCTCAAGGCCCAAGTGTTTTGTTGATTCTTGGCCGGTTATAACAAAAAAAAAGGGACGGGGTGTTTTTTTTTTCTCTATGCCGACACACAACACATAAACTGAAACCCTAGAATCTTATACAGCCGCCACTTTTTTTTTTTTTTTTTTGTGCTTTCTTCTTCCCTGCCGCGACCACATCAAGGAAACAAGAAGAGGGGGTTGAGGGTTGATCCTAAAAGAATCAAGGGATTCGTTGTTGTTGAAACCCTAAACGATTTGTAAGTACATATAAACCCTATTTCGTTTATCTTTCTTTTAATTGATCTCGGAACTGAAATTAAAAAGGGGTTTTAAAGTGGCGATTAATGAGGGTTGGGGTCGTTGGGTGTTGCTGTGGTGGTTTGGCACACAAACCGAGAGTCAAGAGACTCTCGGTGGTAATTTTTCCACCAGCCGCAACCCAATTAAGGGTGTTGGCTTGGTTTGTACTGACGGGGGGAAACAACAACAGGCAGGGGGAGTTGGTTACTTTGGTAGTGGGAACCCACGGCTGGCAAGTTTAGCCAGTCGGTGGGTGTTTTAAGCTAGCGGGGGAAACCAGAAACTGCCAGGGGGGAAAACGGTATGTTAGGGGGCGTTTGGCAGTGGGGTTTAATAAGCAGAAATTAAGGGCTGTTTGGCTACAGGCTTAACGGGGTGTTTGGTAACCCGGTTTAGAACAGTTAAGGGTGGGTCCGGTTGGTTTAACCCGAGACATGGGCGTCTCGGGGGAAGTTTTTAGCACGGGTTTTGGGATGCCTAGTATTTATAAACACGGGGATATTATTTATATTAATAAAATCTTTTTATAAGGAGTTTTATAAATGGATTTAATCAAACTGTCATATTGTATTAATTTAATTAGTAAACTTAATCGATTTGGTTTTATTCTCTTATTATTTTTAAAACGTGTGATTTAATTAATATCTTTGTTTTTTTTCAAAGGAACGAATTTAGAAAACTTGCTATCTATATTAGATTACGAGTTATAGTAATAGTAATTATATCAGATTACACAGTATACTGTAATCAGATATACAGAATATAAGTTAATCAGTAATATTAGAACAATCAGATGTATCAGTTTATATTCAAACAGAAATACAAGAATAAATAAATTAAAACAAGAATATATAAGATCAGTAAAATTTGATAACGGATGACTGTTAACTTATTCGCGTCCTTTATTTATGTAGCACGCGTGAAGCCCGAGTAGTATTCGTTCAGTCTTCCTTTCAGTCAGTTACTGGACTAGAGGTACGGATTTTCCGTCCTTTCAGTAAGGACTTCCTTTCTACGCATGATTAGGATTTCCCATCTTCAGCCAAATGTTTTCCCCAGTATATGTTAAATTTATCAGTAATCATGTTATAACGAAATAGAATTGCCTGAGCATTATATACAAGCACGACCAGTTTATGTACTAGTTACGGAGGTACCGTAACCATGGCACTAGAGGCACCGGTGTCGTGACTCACATGCAGGAGAGTGATATCCTGCATCGTCCCACTCATGTTCAGTTTGGCCATTTTTATATGTATGTTTTAGTGGGGCGTATGGATGCATCCTAGGCTTATATGTGTTATGCTTATATGTATGGATGAATGTGGTGTGTGCTCTACATCCTTCACATTGGAGCTGATCCCTCCACCCAACACAGTTATTTAGAGGTCACCCCTCTACAGCATGACGAGGTCACCCCTCCAGTTATTCATGCACGGTTGTTACAGCACGTGACCTATATAAGCTCTGGCAAATAAAATACAGTAAATGCATGTTTTCAGAATTTAGAGTTACATTTTAGTATCAGTTTATATGAACCAGGTCATACAGATTTTATGCAAGGTTATACCACATGTTACATATCAGTCTTACAGCTTCATTGTTGACTTCTATTTCATTACCTTTCTGTACATTCTTATCATGCTATATCCGTCCACTGAGCGTTATGCTCAGCCGTAGTTTCCTTTCATGTTTCCAAACGGCAGGTACACAGGGACGATCTTAGGACTTCTAAGAGAGTACGTGCATTTGGATGGGAGCTTTCCAGACTCCTTTATTTTATGCATACCTTACGTTACTTTACTTTGGTTGTTTGGACACTGTTTCGTCCTTTTCCTTTCTGTACTAAATCTTTATATTTTGGGCTTGTTGGACTACCGATGTTTGATTCCGGTATTTCCGTTTGGTCAGTTAATGTTTAATACATTGCCTTGTATGCTTTGATGACACGCCATAAATACACGTAACGGTCCATTTATCCAAGTGGGGTGTTACAATTATGGTATCAGAGCGCAAGGTTCGACCTGTAGGCTCTAAAACTTGACCTGTGACTAGTGGGTAGTCACCAAGAACTTCTTGTATTTTGGCGTCGTTATTTTCCATGCTACTCATGAATTTTATCAGTCGGATTTTCAAAATCTTGATTAAGTAAACGGTTGGTACAGGACTGACAATACTTAATCGCATGTGCTTTTCAAGAACATTTCGTTTTGGTGAACTGACCATAGGCGTTCACCCTTGCCCGCTTAAGTTTTGTATGGATGAACTGACCATAGGCGTTCATCCTTACTCATGTCAGATTTATGTTTCAGAAATTGTCATTTTGTGAACTGACCCTAGGCGTTCACCAGTATTCATGTAATGTTTTGTTAGCTATACCTTCATGAATTACACTAAGCATATTCAGATTTATTACTTCAGGTTCTTACGTTTTTGTCGATTTATCCTCTTTTATTTCAGATGCCACCCAGGCGCGACACCGAGAATGATCCTAACGCAGCTGCCATTGCTGCTGCTGTTCAGGCTGCTATACAGGCCATGTTACCCCAAATTCGTGATGAGATCCGAGCTGAGTATCAGAATGGACCTCAGCAGAATAACAACCCTCCTGCTCCACCACCTGCCACTTTACCCGCTTGGCTGGATCTGTTCAACAAGCAGAAGCCCCGACTGTTTGAGCAGACTGTAGCTCCTACTAATGCAGAAGACTGGATCTACCATATAGAGAAAATTTTTGGAGCTATGGGTTGTGGTGATGTTTTCAAAGTTAGGCTTGCAGTTTACAAGCTGGAGGGTCCTGCTCTACATTGGTGGAGGTCTCAGAAGCTGTCCAATGGGGGAGATGCTTGGGAGCTTGCATTGACCTGGGCACGTTTCAAGACGATGTTCTATGACCAGTTTTTCCCGCATGCGGAGCAAGCTAAGATGAAGAGGGACTTTCACGTTATTCGTCAGAATAATGGCGAGAACAGTATAGAGTTCATGCACCGATACCTCAGGATGGCTGGATTCTTGGGGGAGGCTGCGGGTACCGTAGAGGAGCAAGTGAAGCAATTTCGCTGGGCTCTTCACACTAGGACTGCAGATAGATTGATGAGTGCCACATTCACTAATGTGTCACAAGTAGCTAATGCAGCTCGGGACATCGAGATGCTTTTTGAGAGGGACGAGCTCGAGAATTTAGAGCGCCCGGAGAAGAGGTACATCTCACCCAACAGACTTAAACAATTTAGCCATTATTGCTTGGAAACTTATATGTTATTAAAATCTTACAGACACAGAGGAGGAGACCGATCCCAATCGGCTACTCCGCATCAGAACTACAGGAACCACGGTCAGTCATATGACCGTAATCGGTCAGATAGGAGGAACGGCGGTGATAATTACCGCGGCAACTCCAACTCCTCTGGCAGCTACAGGTGAGCCTTTAAGCTCCAAGAATACTAAACTATCGTGTAAAACAGATCTTAAATTTATTTGTAAATTCCAACAGAGATGCTGGACAGGGGCGTGACCAAAACAACAGGGGTCAACAGGTTGCCCGACCGGCAAATTCTTGTAATTTTAAAATTCAGTCAGTCAGCCTTATTTCAGTTAAGTTATCAGAATCGTGACACGTATATATCATCGTAAATCAGGTTCTCAGCAAACCAGAGCTACTTCCACCGGGTATACATACCTCACTTGCATCACTTGTGGAAAGAAACACTCGGGACCTTGTCGTCGTGGTTCGGGTAATTGCTACAAGTGTGGTCAACCGGGCCATTTGAAGAGGGATTTCAAGAGCGGGGATGCTGCCGGTACCTCAGGCCAGATTCCTCAGATTTTACCTCCCCCACCACCGATACCACCAACCACTGGTCGTGTCTACACTACTACCCGTGAACAAGTAAATAAGACCGCAGGTACTATTACTGGCATTTTGTTTATACACGGACAGTCTGCATGCGTGCTTTTCGATACAGGCGCCACGCACTCGGTTATATCTACTTCATATGCTGTTAGAATAAACATGACCCCTACGACACTAGACAGTGCACTTAGTATATCTACCCCCATGCGAGACTCTGTACTCATTACCCAAGTATATAAGGATCTCGCTCTTGAGTTTGATGATAAAATCCGTCCAGTCAGTGCTCTTCCTTTGGATATGTGTGATTTTGATATTATTCTGGGTATGGATTGGTTATCGGTTCATCATGCCACCATAGATTGCCATGCTCACCAGGTCATCTTTGGTGATGTCCAGACACCAGAGTATATTCACCGAGGTTTCCTACCAGGAAAACATGTTCAGATCATTTCAGCTTTACAGGCTCGTACCTTACTATATCATGGTTGCGAGGGCTTCCTAGCCACAGTTCATGACACGACTTCGGAGACACCTTCAATTCATGATCAGCCAATTGTGTCAGACTTTCCAGATGTCTTTCCCGAGGAACTTCCAGGTTTACCTCCCATGCGAGAGGTAGAATTTGGTATCGATCTCATTCTAGGTGCAGAACCAGTATCTAAAGCTCCTTACCGTATGGCTCCTATAGAGCTTAAGGGACTGAAGGATCAACTTCAGGAACTTCTCGAAAGGGGTTTCATTCGTCCCAGCGTATCACCATGGGGCGCTCCAGTTTTGTTTGTCAAGAAGAAGGATGGTAGTATGCGTTTGTGTATTGACTACCGTGAGTTGAATAAGCTCACTATTCGTAACCGTTATCCACTTCCTCGTATTGACGATTTATTCGATCAGCTTCAGGGTGCCAAGCACTTCTCAAAAATCGATCTGCGATCAGGCTACCATCAGCTGCGTGTAAAAGAGCAGGATATATCTAAAACTGCTTTTCGCACGAGGTACGGTCATTACGAGTTTGTCGTTATGTCATTCGGTCTCACGAATGCACCCGCAGTATTTATGGACTTAATGAACAGAGTTTTCCACGAATTTTTAGACAAGTTTGTGATCGTATTCATCGATGATATCCTCATTTTCTCTAAATCCAAAGAGGAACATGAGAATCATCTCCGTACAGTTTTGCAGATTCTCAGACGAGAAAAACTATATGCTAAATTTTCGAAGTGCGAGTTTTGGCTGAATACAGTGGCGTTTCTAGGCCATATTGTTTCCGCAGAAGGAATAACTATGGATCCTGCAAAGGTGGAGGCTATCACCAAATGGCCAAGACCGACATCTGTCACAGAGATACGTAGTTTTCTTGGGTTGGCGGGTTATTACCACAGGTTTGTGGAAAACTTCTCACGTTTGGCGTTACCATTGACCCAACTTATGCGAAACGGTGAGAAGTTTATATGGACCGAGGAGAGAGAAAAGAGTTTTGAGGAACTCAAGCATCGATTGATCTCGGCACCGATACTTACTCTTCCATCCGGTACAGGCGGTTATCAGATTTACAGTGACGCATCAGGAAAGGGCTTAGGTTGTGTTCTTATGCAGCATGGGAAGGTCATTGCTTATGCTTCGCGTCAACTGAAGCCGTATAAGAAAAATTACCCTACTCATGATCTAGAGCTCGCAGCAGTCGTTTTCGCCCTTAAAATCTGGAGGCATTATTTATACGGTGAGTCGTGTGATATCTTCACCGATCACAAAAGTCTCAAGTATATTTTTACACAGCGAGAGCTGAACATGAGACAGAGGCGATGGTTAGAACTACTGAAAGACTACGACACTAATATCCAGTATCACCCAGGTAAAGCAAATGTAGTGGCAGATGCCCTTAGCAGAAAGTCGGGTATGGTAAATGGCATCAAAGTTCAGGAAGAAATTATACAGGACTTAGAACGTTACGATATTGAACTCTTAGTACGCGGACAAAGAGGATACTGGGCTAGTTTGAGGGTAGAACCAGATTTGCTCTCTAGGATTAAAGCCGCATAAAAGGATGATGGTGAAATCTGGGCGATTATCCAGAACATTGACCGGCAGACCGAATTTTGCATCGATGACGATGGTATCGTATGGCAGGGTACCAAACTCTGCGTTCCAGAAGACCCTGCTCTCAGAGAAGCCTTAATGACTGAGGCTCACAGCTCTCCGTTCTCTATCCATCCGGGTTCCACCAAAATGTACCACGATCTTAAGCAGCATTTCTGGTGGAGCGGTATGAAACAGGATGTTGCAACATTTGTGTCTAAATGCTTAACCTGTCAGCAGGTTAAGATAGAACACCAGCGTTCCAGTGGTCTTCTCCAGCCATTAGATATTCCAATGTGGAAGTGGGACAAGATCTCTATGGATTTTGTCACCGGACTACCACAGACTCAGCGGAGACATGATGCAATCTGGGTAGTTGTCGATCGTTTGACCAAGTCAGCACATTTCATTCCTATTCGTAAAGATTTCGCAGTCAGTAAATTAGCGAAACTATTCACCGAGGAGATCGTACGATTACACGGTACACCTTCGGAAATTATATCAGATAGGGATCCCCGTTTCACTTCTCATTTCTGGGGAGGTCTGCATAAGGCTTGGGGAACTAGGCTCAAGCTCAGCACAGCTTTCCATCCACAGACGGACGGTCAGTCAGAGCGTACTATCCAGACCTTAGAGGACATGCTACGCGCCTGTGCATTAGAATGGACAGGACACTGGGATGACTATATTTGCTTGGTCGAGTTTGCTTACAACAACAGTTGGCATGCTAGTATCAAGCGTGCTCCATTCGAGATGTTATACGGCAGAAAATGCCGTGCTCCTATTTGTTGGGATCAGGTGGGAGAACGTTTGATTGAAGGACCTGAACTGATAGAACTGACCAATGAAAAGGTCGCCATCGCTAGGGCAAAGCTGCAAGAAGCGCGTACTCGCCAGAAGAGTTACGCCGACAAGCATCGCAGAGATCTATCTTTTCAGACTGGGGATCGTGTGTTCCTCAAAGTATCACCCGTACGCGGTGTCAGACGTTTTGGCCTCAAAGGCAAACTTAGCCCTCGTTACATCGGACCGTTCGAAATCCTTGAACGTATTGGTGAAGTATCATATCGATTGGCGTTACCGCCTCAGCTTTCACACGTCCACAACGTGTTTCATGTATCACTACTCAGGGGGTACAACTATCATGAGCTTCACAAAGTAAATTATCCACTCGATCAGATTCGGGAGGATTTATCCTATATTGAGGAACCCGAAGCAGTTTTAGATCGCCAGGATCGAGTTATGAGAAGGAAGACCATTCCTTTCGTCAAAATCCTGTGGAGGGACCATACCGAGAGAGAGGCCACTTGGGAAACAGAGGAGTCTATACGGACTTCTTATCCTCACTTTCAGTTTTGATTCGGGTATGTCTTTTCAGCTTTTATGTCGTTCAGTTTATCAGCATTTCAGCTTTTACTTCAGTCAGCTTATTTCCTTTAATTCGAGGACGAATTTCTCCTTTTAGAGGGGAAGAATTGTAAAACCCAGTATAGTCGTATCTTTAATTCGGGGACGAATTATTGTTTTTAGAGGGGAAGAATTGTAAAAACCGTATTTAAAACATCAGAATATTTTAAATACACGGGTTATATTAACAAACTATATAAGTATTAATTATTAGACAGTGATATAAAAACGCAGAAATAATACGCAATCTCAGTTTATTTAAATACTACAATAAGATAACTAATTAAATTATGTGAACTACGTAGCACGTGAACATTAATATTAGACACGTTTATTCGTAGTACGTAAATTAATACTACTTATAACACATACAAGATATTTCACGGCATAATTTATACGAGAAACCGTATACGTATTTATTTAACGCGTACGTTTTATTAAACGAATCAAGTTTTGGGGCTGTTTTTGACAATATAGAATAGAGAAGGACTTGGGCTCAAGGCCCAAGTGTTTTGTTGCTTCTTGGCCGGTTATAACAAAAAAAAAGGGACGGGGTGTTTTTTTTTCTCTATGCCGACACACAACACATAAACTGAAACCCTAGAATCTTATATAGCCGCCACTTTTTTTTTTTTTTGTGCTTTCTTCTTCCCTGCCGCGACCACATCAAGGAAACAAGAAGAGGGGGTTGAGGGTTGATCCTAAAAGAATCAAGGGATTCGTTGTTGTTGAAACCCTAAACGATTTGTAAGTACATATAAACCCTATTTCGTTTATCTTTCTTTTAATTGATCTCGGAACTGAAATTAAAAAGGGGTTTTAAAGTGGCGATTAATGAGAGTTGGGGTCGTTGGGTGTTGCTGTGGTGGTTTGGCACACAAACCGAGAGTCAAGAGACTCTCGGTGGTAATTTTTCCACCAGCCGCAACCCAATTAAGGGTGCTGGCTTGGTTTGTACTGACGGGGGGAAACAACAACAGGCAGGGGGAGTTGGTTACTTTGGCAGTGGGAACCCACGGCTGGCAAGTTTAGCCAGTCGGTGGGTGTTTTAAGCTAGCGGGGGAAACCAGAAACTGCCAGGGGGAAAAACGGTATGTTAGGGGGCGTTTGGCAGTGGGGTTTAATAAGCAGAAATTAAGGGCTGTTTGGCTACAGGCTTAACGGGGTGTTTGGTAACCCGGTTTAGAACAGTTAAGGGTGGGTCCGGTTGGTTTAACCCGAGACATGGGCGTCTCGGGGGAAGTTTTTAGCACGGGTTTTGGGATGCCTAGTATTTATAAACACGGGGATATTATTTATATTAATAAAATCTTTTTATAAGGAGTTTTATAAATGGATTTAATCAAACTGTCATATTGTATTAATTTAATTAGTAAAATTAATCGATTTGGTTTTATTCTCTTATTATTTTTAAAACGTGTGATTTAATTAATATCTTTGTTTTTTTTCAAAGGAACGAATTTAGAAAACTTGCTATCTATATTAGATTACGAGTTATAGTAATAGTAATTATATCAGATTACACAGTATACTGTAATCAGATATACATAATATAAGTTAATCAGTAATATTAGAACAATCAGATGTATCAGTTTATATTCAAACAGAAATACAAGAATAAATAAATTAAAACAAGAATATATAAGATCAGTAAAATTTGATAACGGATGACTGTTAACTTATTCGCGTCCTTTATTTATGTAGCACGCGTGAAGCCCGAGTAGTATTCGTTCAGTCTTCCTTTCAGTCAGTTACTGGACTAGAGGTACGGATTTTCCGTCCTTTCAGTAAGGACTTCCTTTCTACGCATGATTAGGATTTCCCATCTTCAGCCAAATGTTTTCCCCAGTATATGTTAAATTTATCAGTAATCATGTTATAACGAAATAGAATTGCCTGAGCATTATATACAAGCACGACCAGTTTATGTACTAGTTACGGAGGTACCGTAACCATGGCACTAGAGGCACCGGTGTCGTGACTCACATGCAGGAGAGTGATATACTGCATCGTCCCACTCATGTTCAGTTTGGCCATTTTTATATGTATGTTTTAGTGGGGCGTATGGATGCATCCTAGGCTTATATGTGTTACAAGTTATCAGGGTGAATGTGGTGTGTGCTCTACATCCTTCATATTGGAGCTGATCCCTCCACCCAGCACAGTTATTTAGAGGTCACCCCTCTACAGCATGACGAGGTCACCCCTCCAGTTATTCATGCACGGTTGTTACAGCACGTGACCTATATAAGCTCTGGCAAATAAAATACAGTAAATGCATGTTTTCAGAATTTAGAGTTACATTTCAGTATCAGTTTATATGAACCAGGTCATACAGATTTTATGCAAGGTTATACCACATGTTACATATCAGTCTTACAGCTTCATTGTTGACTTCTATTTCATTACCTTTCTGTACATTCTTATCATGCTATATCCGTCCACTGAGCGTTATGCTCAGCCGTAGTTTCCTTTCATGTTTCCAAACGGCAGGTACACAGGGACGATCTTAGGACTTCTAAGAGAGTACGTGCATTTGGATGGGAGCTTTCCAGACTCCTTTATTTTATGCATACCTTACGTTACTTTACTTTGGTTGTTTGGACACTGTTTCGTCCTTTTCCTTTCTGTACTAAATCTTTATATTTTGGGCTTGTTGGACTACCGATGTTTGATTCCGGTATTTCCGTTTGGTCAGTTAATGTTTAATACATTGCCTTGTATGCTTTGATGACACGCCATAAATACACGTAACGGTCCATTTATCCAAGTGGGGTGTTACATGGAGCTTTTCATGCAGTCATTGTGAACAATATAATGGTAACCAATGTGATGCATGCCGAGTTAGTGTCTGTATCGTTGTGTTTTAAATAAACGACACCAGTTGTTTGTGTCGTAATCTACTACTATGTATCGTGTAGACTGTTTGTGTAGTTTTTTCTTTATTTTATGTGTCGTAATCTACTACTATTTATGTATTTGAAGTTTTTCTTTATTTTAAGTATTGTCAAAATAGAGTAAAAAAAAGAGGAATCACGGGAAGCCAAGGGGAACCTTGAGGTTCGAACCCCCGACCTCCTAATGATCAACCCCTTTTAACAACATAACACACCAACACACAACCAACGCGCCCTAGGGGACTTTACTGTCCACTCTTTGCATTATTTGTTTCTTAACCACACATTAGTTAGCTTATCATAAAATAGAGTAAAAAAGAGGAATCATGGGAAGCCAAGGGGAACCTTGAGGTTCGAACCCCCGACCTCCTCATGATCAACCCCTTTTAACAACATAACACACCAACACACAACCAACGCGCCCTAGGGACTTTACTGTCCACTCTTTGCATTATTTGTTTCTTAACCACACATTAGTTAGCTTATCATAAAATAGAGTAAAAAAAAGAGGAATCACGGGAAGCCAAGGGGAACCTTGAGGTTCGAACCCCCCGACCTTCTCATGATCAACCCCTTTTAACAACATAACACACCAACACACAACCAACGCGCCCTAGGGACTTTACTGTCCACTCTTTGCATTATTTGTTTCTTAACCACACATTAGTTAGCTTATCATAAGTTAAGCCGTGCCTTATTTTGAGGAAACAACCAAACTTTTACTTCTCGTCTCCTCAAATTGTTAAGTCTTGTTTTTAAAACAGTCAACTCTTATGTTTAAGTCTTGGTGATGATATGTGTAATATTATGAAGAATTTGGATGTTAGTATTATTACTTTCAATATTATGTAAAATGTGTATATTTGATCAGTGGCATTTGATGAAGTAGAAAAAATAGCTTTTTATGTCAAATTCAGGTAATAAATGAATAAGCCAGAAACACGCGCTCAATATGCTGTTTTGGGGTTATTAAGTCACGACTTATATATTGAAATGCCCAGCCCTCTTATTTGTAAATCTTAAGAACGTTTGTTTTGAGCGTGCTTATGCACGTTTATATCTAACTCGTATCAACATAAAAGTTTTAAAAGAAGCAAAAGGTTTAATGACAATATACGGTGAAACTACTTATTAGGGAAAGATAAGAAACATGATAAGACAAGATACTAGAAACACTGTATTTTAATACTACATTCTTACCATTCATAACATTTTTTTAAGCGCGCTTAAGCATGTTTATATGTAACTCGTCTCAACGTAAAGGAATAAGCCAAAAACAAGCATTGAATAAGCTGTTCTGGGCTTATTAAGTCACGGCTTCTATTTTGAAACACCCAGCCCATTTGATATTAAATATCAAATATTGCAAAGTCATAAACGAAAAAGACCCTAGGGCAGTTGGTTTGTGTGTGGCGTGTTGAGGTGTTCATAAAAGGGGTTGATCATGAGGTCGAGGGTTCGAATCCTTGTGGTTCCTCTTGGCCCGTGATTCCCCCTTTTTTTATTTTTTTTTTTTTTTCAGAGTTTAGAAAATCATTAAAAGATACAAAAAATATGTTTTAATTTTAAGGGTTTAGAAAAATAGGTTTCAACTTTATAAAAATCAAATTTTTGCTTTCTATTTTACAATTATACTTTTAAAAATAATTATTTGATCAACTGACGGTACTCATCTGATCAACTTTTATTTATTTATTGTGACTTGTCTTATCATGATACAAAGTCAACTTATGAAATGGTACTATGTTTCAGCATTGAATAACTTATCTAGCTTATATATGTTTATGTTGACACACACTTAAAAAAATACCAATTGTTGCTTATTATACTTTTCTAAAAATTTACATACTCTTTTCAAACATGTCAGATTACATACCAACAGAAATCCAAAGAGAAATATTACTTAGGCTGCCTGTGTTCGATGTATGTAGATGTCGTCAGGTATCTAAGTCAATGAAAGCTATCATTGACGCATTCGATTTCATTCGTGATTACGGATCTCCTAAGGTTTCTACTTGCAGCTTCATTTTACAATATAAGGTAGAAGATGTGGGTATCATGTATAAGGTGGATGATGACTTAGCATTCACCTTATACATGAATCCAGGATTCACATTTGTTCAGTTGAATGCTCTTGCCACTTCTGAAGATATATGCGTGTTTTGTTATTGCCAACAACATTGGGGTGGTCCTCTGGAACCCAACAATGGACAAGAATGTCACAATCTTGACATCATGGCTAGAGCCTCCATTTTCCAAAAAAATATTTGGGTTTGGTGTTTCTCAAGTAACACAAGAACCTACTATTGTGAAAATAAATTATCCGGTCGATGTTTGATGAGACTGCTTTTATACATAGTCTCATCTTCCAAATAGGGCTTAAAATGCATTAAATATCATCAAAATACCCAAATATATGCGTGTGTTTGTTGCTTGTGTATTTTAGGTACGGATATTGAGAAAATGACAAAAGATCACAAGAATCAATCAAAAACGAACACGGGAAACGAAGCCGCACGATGAACCAAGCCCTAATGAAGAATTTTCCAAAGAAAACCCTTGAAGATTTGAAGAATTATGAAGATTGGTCCTCCAAGTTTGAAGAATTGACACTTTATACCCTTGTATCTTCATAATTACAAGTTTGGTCCCTAAAGTTTGTCAAAATTACAAAAAAGACCCTTAACTTTGAAGAATTGGCAAATTTAGTCCCTCAACAAAACTAAATTGTCAATATTGGTCCTCCAAGAAGTCAACAAACAAGTCAAAGCCTTGACGTATGAAGACATGTCAAAAACAGTCCTTGAAGAAAGAAGAAATTGCATGTTTAGTCCTTGTTTCAAGTTTTATAAACAATATGTGCCAAAAATGCCAAAAGCTGAAAGTTGAAATCAAAGGAAATGGGAGTTTGCTGATTTATTACAACTTGAAGGAAAGAAGAAAGCTTGGGGGCCAATTTTGCCAGACAGCCAAACTCTCACCACCACTCATATCCTTACACGTCATCAATACCCACCCAATAACCCATTAACCCAATTACCCTACCCGTCCAACCCATTTAATTAAAACCGGTTTTATTAAATAGGTCAAATGGTCAAACCCCTTCCCACCAAAACATATTTTTAAATTAATCTATTTCCCTTTTTAGATTAAACTACCCCTAATCCCTCCCTTAAACCCTAAATTCCCCAGCCTTAATCACCCTCAATCCAAAGGGTTTTTTTCCCTTCTCCTCCAGATCCTTGATTGCACTCCACCTCACCAAAACCCACAACCCAAAACACCACAAGACACACCCATGTGTCTTGTGGGACCCTCCCCTGCTGCGTTGTTTTCCCCCAAACCCTAAACCCGACACATCCAACGTTTCACACATACTCCTTTGTCCCCAAGAACATTTAAACGGCCAAGATCACTTTCCACTGCTGGCAAACATGTGAAGAAGGCAGAAAAATCACATGGACGATTTTTGACCCAGTCTTCAGTCAACAACCAAGAGGGCATACTTGGCATTTTAGCATTAGGGTTTTAGCTGTTTAATATTTTATTCAAGTATCTAGAAAGATCTGTAGGCTGTTATATAAAGCCATAGGACTTAGCATTTTACTCTTGTTCTTTCTTTCTCCTTTGTCACTTCCATGTAAAGCCGTTTTTATTTGAATGAAAAATGGTTTTGAGATGTTGATGAGAAACAAAGATCCACTCTTACTTTCTGCTTTGTGATTGTGTCTTATTTTACTGCTTATTTACTTTTTTTCAAGTCTTATTTTAAAAGTTCAGTTCTGTTTTCAAAAGTTTCTGAAACATTGATTTCACTTGTTGAAATCTTGTTTCAAGGTTGATTCTTCAGGGTTTCAAGTTAGTTTGTTTAAGTAATATCAAAGGAGGATTTTCATTGATTCAAAGTTTGTAAGAAAGGTTTTAAAAAGGTTTCAAAAAAATCAGATTTTAGTCATATTGTTTGTTCACTTTTTCTTAGCAGGGTTGTGTTGAATCCTGTTGTCCAAGGTCCAGCATAGGCCCCAGCCTATAGGAGGTGACTTGGCTGTCACTGAGGGACTTGGATGTAAGTCCCTCAAGGTAAAAATCCCTTGTTTTCATTTTCATTTATGTGATTTGAGTGAATCTGCTTGAAAAGTGTTAAAAGTTAGTTTAAATGGTTTGATTTTAATTTGTTTAGTATAGCATGCATGTTAGGATTGATTGGAATCAGATTTGTTGAGTTTTGTATCCATTTGGTTTGAAAAATTTGTTTTCTAAAATATTAAGGGGTGTTTGGATCAGTGTTTAAATTGGTTTGTATGTCTTGAATCTTGGCTTGAAACTGGTCTAAGTTACTCACTAGGTTGGTATTAGGTGCTAAGGGTATTTGGTTTTCATTTTTGTGAAGGTTTAAAAGCATTTGCATGTGAAAATTTGAGAAACATAGCAAAAATCCAGTAAACTGCTTTTGTGACTGAAATTGTGGAAATTTGTGCCTCTAATTCATTAGGTTGTTAGATTATAGGTTTAAGCAGGGTTGAGTATTGGTTGTATGCCATGTGTTTAGTTTGTATGTGTTGGAAATACGTTTTTCCCAATAAAGTCTCGGTCACATCTTAGTTAGCATAGATCACGAGTTATAGACTATTTAGAACTTTGTAACTTGGAGCGACCTCCCTTAGGGGGAGATTGTTGGAAATACGTTTTACGTATTTATGAAGGATCGGTCGCTCCAATGATAATTATGTAATGGGCTCGTGATCTATTTACTTTATGTATGGTCCATATAGCCCACATGTAGGGTGGGCTATATATAACCCCTCCTAGCATGTTAGGAGGGGGTTGTTGGTTCACATTTTCACTTAATCATTTATTCATATTACTTTCTCTCTCTACAATTCTCTCCCTTCTCTCCTTTCTCTCTCTAATCCTTCATCTAATTCCTTCATTTCTTCTTTATTAATCAATCAATCAACCAACCTAATCCACCAAATCCATGATCTAGAATAGGCCATTAATTACGTAGACCTTCAATTGGTATCAAGAGCCTTGGTTAGTTTGGTTTATTCTTATTTTAGTTTGTTTGATTTTGGTGGGTTTTGATTTAATCATGCTTAAATCATAAAAAGTTTGTATTTTTTATAAAAAGTTTGTATTTTTATATGTTAAATCATATCAAATCTTCAAATTAACTTACTTTTTAGATAAAAAATCACAAATTTTTATATAAAAATCAAATTTTTCTTATATACAACCTTAAAAAGTTGTGTTTTTATAAAAGGTTTTTCGGTTATACAACCTTAAATATTTTTTTTATACAACCTTAAATATTTTTTTTAATCAATTGCGTCCTATT
This sequence comes from Glebionis coronaria, assembly GCA_025667525.1. Lineage (NCBI taxonomy): Eukaryota > Viridiplantae > Streptophyta > Magnoliopsida > Asterales > Asteraceae > Glebionis > Glebionis coronaria. Next base: position 444,118,124 of record CM046876.1, on the reverse strand, counting down.
ATTGTTTTTTTTTCGGTTATCCGTTTTCCTTTTTGGTTTCTGTTTTTTTTTTTTTAATCAGTTATCAGAACTTTTTATCTTATTTTTATCTTTATCAGATTTTTATATAAATTTTTTAGTCAGTTTTTCTTTTTTGTCATCTGTCAAACTGTCCAGTTTTTGGTCCATTGTTTCTGTCCATCTGTCCAACCTTGTCCCAACAAATCTGAGCTAAATGTTCCGAATCAGTAATTAAGTTCCGAATCAAGCAAGATAACTTCCGAACCACAAACTTCCGAATCAATTTTTTAAGACAAAACTTCCGAATCAATTTTTTGTTTTGAAAATCTTCCGAACCAAACACTTCCGATTCGGAAGTCTTCCGAATCAAAATCTTCCGAATCAAAATCTTCCGATTCGGAACTGTTCCGAACGAAACAAAGTTCCGAACGAAACAAAGTTCCGAACGAAACAAAGTTCCGAACGAAACAAAGTTCCGAACGAAACAAAGTTCCGATTCGGAACTCTTCCGAATGAAGCTATTTCAAATATAACGGGCAAATTAAACGGGCAAATCATTGTCTTTTTGAAAAGACTCATTCCCTCGACTCAGACAAAACATCTAAGACTCAAGACTCGACCACCTTTAACTCGACAGACTCGACACCCTCTCCCTCGAAACCTCGACTAAAAACAGACTCCCTCGACTAACAGTACACTTTCTCATTTACCCACCCTCGAAAATACTCACCACCCTCCCACAAATACTCTCGACACAAACGACTCACACTCCCATCCCTACCCTCGTCTCTCACATCTCTCGACTCAACTCTTACAACCATCACAACCCACCCAAACCGACTCTACCCCAAAACAAAAAACCCCTCTCATTTTCTCGTATCAACCACCCAACCTACCCCCGCCTCTCACCCCGACTCGACCCTCCCACACCCATCCCAAACCGTCTCACACCCTCTCCCGACTCACACCCTCTCTTACCCAACGACCAGACTCTCGACTCCATCAAACAACAACGTCTCTCACCCTCGACTCCCTCAACCTAGACTCAGACCCACGCATCAAGACCCTCGACTTCCAGAATCCCTCAGAAAAACATTTGACAACTCATTTGACAAGAAAGACTCTACAGTAGAGAGAGTGACTCAAACAGAAAACATTAAAATTAACCCTACCTGAGATCTTTATATAAAGATCTTGAAGCCATAAATTTGTTTTGAGATTGAGAGTTATATCTCCTTGAAAGAGACTTCTGCTTTGATTATTTTATGAAAGAGAGAGCATAGATTGAAGAGAGGTTGGCGGAGGAAACAAGAGGAGAGAGATAAACGTTTGATCTAGGTTTAAGAGAGAGAGATTTAGATGGGACTGTGTTTTGTGTGAGAAGAGAGAGATATATTTTTTTTGAGAGTGATAAATGAAAGAGACGGAGTTTACTAGGTAGCAAAAGGAGTGGGCGGTGGAGGCGTGTAATTGGGCCACGTGCCATCTTTGACGGAGTAACCAAGAAAAGTTAAGGGAAGTTAAATCTGCCACGTTTTTTTTTAGGTAGAATATTTAAAATAAGTGGTTTGTTTGGACGGAGTAAACGAAGCAAAATATTTTTATTTATTTTTTGGACGTGTATCCTCAAGATTTTATTTGTTTTTATTTTTATTTTTAGTAACGAAATATTTTTTAAGTTTTCTTAAAGTTAATTTTTAAAAAGTTTATTTATTCTTTTTAGTAAAATTAATCCTTTTTCTTTTAAAATATCACATTTTATTTTAAAAATATTACATTTTAACTTTTTGTATTTTTGTCACTTTTATATTTTTATTTTGTCACTTTTATATTTTTTGTTTCGTATATTTTGTTTATTAATTTTTGGCAAAGCGTGTCGAGGCGGGTATTTTTAAAAGTTACTGTGGAAAAATATTTGACGGGTTAAAAACTTTTGGTGGTCGGATTTGACGACAACGTGACGAGTCAACGTGACGGGATTTTTGATCGGGCTTAATTCATAATCGTTTGCGCCGACTACATCTTTTGAGCCGAATCGATTTGTAAAATCCTGAACATCCACATTATTTTTCCTCGATTTTCAATGGACCCGTTAACTTCGACACCTAAAGAGGGAGACTTGCATCGAATGCACGCCAACGCTAGGGAAAGTGGTATAACTTCATTTCGAATGCTTCAGTATCATCTAGTTAATCTTTCACGGATTCAAGGAGGGAGCGAATTTGTGACAATCTTTGGACAAGATCGTCATATATTCATCGACTCAATTTTCACCACTTTGACCGAACTAGCAGAGCATCTCAACCATGACAACTTTAATCACTCTGCATCGGCACTTGCTTATAAGGCTCTTGTGACACAACTCACGCCTTTCCTCCAATTTAATATCATCAAGTCTGAAAGTTCGATGCTTTGCCAATCATTTCTTCGAGATACGCATACCGAGCTTCGAGTTTTTCGTGATACAATATTGAAACTCATGACTTCGGTCTCGTCTTCGATTTATGAACGATCTCGACTTCAGCAAACGTATGATAATGGAGTACAAGAATCAATGCCGCAGATGCAAGAGGAAAATGGTCATACGGTTGAAAACTTGGAGCCTATCAATGCCAAGAGCACGGAATCAGGAGGACAACATGATACCAGTGGCACGTCAGGAAATGTTCACGAGATTTCTCTTGATGACACCTTACCCATTTATGACGCAGAGCCTGCAAACATGGTACAATGTAATGTGGTTTATGATGTATATGCTGATGATATGCCGCATATTGAGGATTCTGAACCTAATTATGACAAACATGGGATGGAAACGAGTGATAGCAATACCACTTCTGATTCATCCGATGTAAGTCATAATGGGGGAGAGATTGTTCAGAATGCTAAACATCATGATAATTATCCTATAACTGATTCATTGACTGCTTCTGATTCCAAGATTAAAGAGCTCGAAACGATCATAGCTCGGCAATCAAAAGATCTTGAGGATGCCAAACTTGAATTTTCTAAGAAAACGGACAAATTTGAAACATACTTTGAAAAACTTGAAAAGTCAAACGTTGTTCTTGAAAGAAAATTGGATCAAACTGTTCTAGATTCTAAAGCTGAAAAAGATAATCTTTTGAAACAAATTCAACTGCTTGAATCTAAGTTGGCATCCCAAGATATCGTGCTCAAAGAAAATGAGACTTTAAAGGCCCAAGTACAGGAAAAGGTTTTTGCTATAGCTGCGTTGAAAAACGAGTTAAGGAAAAGTAAAGGACCTAGTGTGGACACTAAGCTTGAAAAACCATCAATCTTGGGGAAACCACCTACAAATCAGTTCGTCAGACAACCGACTGTCAGACAACCTACTGCATTTGGATCCGAGCGATCACAATCCTCGAGACCGCGGTTTGCCTCCCAAGTTGATTTGGGTCATATTTCTAGAACTGTCACTCCAGCAACTAGGCCCAATGTGATCACTCCAGCTTTAGCAAGACCAAATCATATGATTGCCTCTAGTTTCCCTAAAAATACCAAGACCACGTCTAGAACTAGTTCAAATGACGTTTGCCATAAATCTGGTCTTGGGGAAGCTAAGCAAAAGACACATGCAAGAGATAGCAATGTCCAACCTAGTCAGATGCCTTCTAGATTACCCAACACTGCTAACCGTAGCATGCCATCTTCTAGGAGCATCGATCAATCATCTAGGAATTATTCAGACATTAAATATGCTACTTGTAAAACATGTAGAAAATGTGTCTTTACGGCAAATCATGATGCTTGTATCAAAAAATTGCTTAATGAGGTGAACTCCCGTGCTAGAATTAAGTCCCAGTGGATAGCTAAAATCAAACCCGTTGGTAAAGATTGGCGCCCCACTGGTAGAACTTTCACTATTGTAGGAAACGAGTGCCCTTTAACTAGGATAGTCTCTGATTCTACGAAGACTACTAGGGAGGAAATTGCAAAGGATGATACATCACTTAAGCCTGAACTTAAGATTTTCTATAAAAGGAAACGTTTGCCCACTAAGACAAGTGAATCATCTCCTCATGCCACCTCTGACATAAGTAAAGCCAACTGTGAACCCCCACGTGCTTCAAAAATTGATATTGCTAACCCACGTCAAAGCATGCAAATTCCTAATGAGATTGCAGGTACCAAAGTTGATGTTCCAAAAGAACGAAGCGGTCCAATCGTTGTGTACCGTTCAACTAAGGACACTCTTAGAGTTTGGTTGCTGAAGAAGCAGATATCAGAGAAACAAATGTCTCAGGGGATTCATGGTTAAGCTGCAAACAAGGACTTACAGTCACATAACAGACTGTAACTCGATCCTCAAAGAAAGGAAAGTTCATCCCGATGATGACTTATCCTAAAAACGAGAAATTCATTTTTTCTCGGGCATGAGCTTATATCAAAAACATTCCAAGTTTTTTTAAGCTCATGCATTATGGCTCCTCGTTAAATGACAGACGACGACCCGGACTTCAGAGACAGGGAAGTTTATCTACGCAACGATAACTTACCCTCTTAACAAGAAATTAATTTTTCTTGGACACGAGCTTACCCTAAAACCATTCAAAGGTTTTAAGCTCGTGTAAATGGTTTATCATTAAATATCAGATGGTAACCCGTTCTTCAAATAAAGGAAAGTTTATCGCCGATGATAAACTTATCCTTACAACGAGAAATTAATTTTTCTCGGACACGAGCTTACATTAAAACCATTCAAAGGTTTTAAGCTCGTGTATATGACTTCCAGTTAAATGTCAGACTGTAACTCGAACTTAAAATAAAGGAAAGATTATCTTTTATGATAACTTATCCTCTTAACGAGAAATTCACCTTTCTCGGTCATGAGCTTGTATTAAAACATTCGAAGTTTTAAGCTCAGAAAGGAAAGTGTATCTTTTAAATAAGAGAATTTTTCCTTGTAACGAGAAATTAACCTTTCTCGGTCATGAGCTTTCCGTTAAAACAGTCAAAGTTTTCAAGCTCATGAAAACGACTTCTAAGTAAATGTCAGCTTAGGACTCGTTCTTCAGATAAAAGGAAAGTTTATCGCCGATGATAAATTTATCCTTAACAACGGGAAGGTTACAACTTCTCGGACTTGAGCTCGTTTTGTAAGATATTCAACATCTTAAGCTCAAGTAATAGTTTTTTCAAAACTTTGAACACCATTTTTCGAAAATTTCTCAAAAGGTTTTTCTAAATCTTTCAAAATTGTGTGTTCAAAAACGTTTTGATAAAACGAGCATGTCTTCTGGAATCGATAATATTTACGAACCTAGAAATGTCATTCAATAATGACACGGGGTTGTAAATAAAGTTCGAGCAGAAGTTCAAATGATTTTAAAACATGCTCAAATGGTTTGCTATTATTTCAGATAGCAACCCGCTTTTCATAATCAAGTCAAGCATTTCACCGGAAAGCTTTGACTCAACAACGAGAATTAATTTTCTCGGGGACGTGACGAGGTGACCATCATTCGTGAACAAGAACCATGTGCTTCTTTCATATGCTGTTCTCCATTATTCAGGTCCAACCTCGTACATTGCTAATCTTGTGAATTCATTATTATATCTGATCTTTGCACGTAATAAATACCTTACACTTGTGTTTAAAAGGTATTTATTTTACGTTTCAGCACACCCTCATTAATTTGAGGGGGAGCTTGTGTAATTCATGAAGATAATTGGACTTGCATTTTTCTTCCCAAATTTTCTTAAAAAGCTATTAAATCAATTGATATTAAAAACATCGATTGGGTTAATATTTTTAATATGGGGGAGAAAATGTGATTTAATATGGGATATGATCAATCATGAATGGTTTGACTTAACGTGTTAGCTCATCCCGACATGTGCGAAATGTTTTCGAATATCGTAGCATATGTTAAGGGGGAGCAAAATGGATTTGCACTTCAAAATGGATTTCATGGTGACATACACTTACCCAAAACATCTCTATTCACGACGATGAAGATTGTGGTGACATAAGGATGGTAGGATAGGTTAAAGTCCAATGATTTCTCTAGAACCGGAGGAATCTTCCCAAGGACATTCCATAGCTAGAAATAGTAGTCCTTAGGAAAGATGGAGAAAGATTGTGAACGTAGCTGAATGCCGACCAAGTACTTAAGTTAGCACTGGAACAATCACAACAAGGTGCTAGTGATGACGTATTGGTAAGCATTGAAGGGGTTGAAGAATGAAAAAGAAATGTAAAGATAAAGGGTGTAAAGAAAGAAGCCCTCCTTACAACTTTAGGCAGAAACCGGGTCAATACATATGCTATTGAGGTCATTTTTGCTAATGATTCTCGATATTGAAGAAAGACGTCATGGACCCAGTGATGCAATGCACAACCCTTCCCAGCTAACTCAAATATCTCTCAAAAGGTATTTGTTTTAATCACACGGAGATCAACACGTTATCTATTGGTTTATTCACTCCGAATAGACTGGTATTGAAAAGGTGGCACTCCTCTCCAGCCTCCGATCACTAAAAATCCAAAATGCACGATCGAGTCTAGAGCCATTTGAGATCATCAAATATCTCATTAGGACACACTTTCATTATTCCTTGCTTCTTCACACACTGTGAAAAGTAAGAAAGATCTTAAGAGTCCTACGCAAAATCTTCATGATCTTGCCTGAACATCCGAGTAATACGAAAGTATTTACAATGAAGATGGAAATCCTTCTTGAGCGAATATCAAAAAGCTCATGGTAGGTGACTTGTGCGATTCTTTATGAATCAAACTTGTGATAACTGGAAAGCAACAGTGGTTTAATTCTTAAATGAATTTAAACTCGTTCCAGGCCTCTTCGCATTATCATATGATCTTGCCAGAACACTCAGAGTGACTCTTTATTGATCACAGTGACGAGTGGAAATCCTTCTAGTGTTAACATCAAACAGCACTTGGTAGGTAACTTGCAAGATTCTTTATGAATCAAGCTAGTGACAACTGGAAAGCAACGATGGTGCGGTTCTTAATTGAACTTCACTTGTTCCAGGAACATGAATTGACGGCTTCAAATCATGCGGATAATATTATCCAAATGATCCACTCTTTACGTTCGCAGTCAGCTTTGGACGGTCGAGTAAAGAGAACGGGTTTACCCGCGAAATCTTGTCAAGGAGGTTCTTTATTGAAACTACCTGCCACAAGTACGATATTTAATATCGTCCAACGGTCTTCACCGACCGGAGGTAAAATGCTACCGAATTAGAATGAAATGTTCAAGGCCATTTCATCCGTGTATATTGTTTTGTTGCTAACTGTCTTATGCAGCGTAACAAGAAGGTGGCATTGCGGTATACAAACCAGAAGAAGTCGTCACCACATGCTTATACTACATACAACTAGTACTTCAACAAATTCAAGAAAGCCTGAAGGTCAAGTCTTCCGCTGTATCAAACTCTGAAGCTTTCAAGAATTTAAAAGTATAAGTATGTGGAACATGAAGTCACAAAGAGGCAAATATCACAAGTGAAGAATGTACAAGGTCAAGGCAAGGAAACATGCTCAAGACTAAAGTCAAAGATCACATCAAGCATATTCACAAGAACAAGATCGAAGACTCAAGCATAGATGCTAGGTTTAAGATTTTGTAAAAAGATGTGACCTCCCTTAGGGGGAGATTGTTGGAAATACGTTTTTCCCAATAAAGTCTCGGTCACATCTTAGTTAGCATAGATCACGAGTTATAGACTATTTAGAACTTTGTAACTTGGAGCGACCTCCCTTAGGGGGAGATTGTTGGAAATACGTTTTACGTATTTATGAAGGATCGGTCGCTCCAATGATAATTATGTAATGGGCTCGTGATCTATTTACTTTATGTATGGTCCATATAGCCCACATGTAGGGTGGGCTATATATAACCCCTCCTAGCATGTTAGGAGGGGGTTGTTGGTTCACATTTTCACTTAATCATTTATTCATATTACTTTCTCTCTCTACAATTCTCTCCCTTCTCTCCTTTCTCTCTCTAATCCTTCATCTAATTCCTTCATTTCTTCTTTATTAATCAATCAATCAACCAACCTAATCCACCAAATCCATGATCTAGAATAGGCCATTAATTACGTAGACCTTCAGTATGCAAGATATGGGCTTCTAAATTTCACTTGTGTGCCAAGTAGATCAGAAAACACCCTTAGAACTAACAATTCATATCAGCAACATTCTTTGTGCATTTTGTGTGGATTTTGTGAAGTGATCTTGCTTGATTTGTGTTTATTTTGACTCCTTATACTCCAAAGAGTATAAGGGTGCCCTCATTGTCCAACAAAACATCCACAAAAGCAAGGATCAAGCTCCTCTTGATCTGTTTTGCACAAGTGAAGAAATCAAGTTTGCTTTGTGTTCTTCAAAAGTAATCTGGGCACGTTTTTGGCATTAGAGAGGCTTAATCTTGATAATATTGGGTTTGTGTTTATGTTTTAGTGAGTAAAAAGGTTACTGGATTTGAGTTTTTAAAAGTAAAAAAAAAGAAAATAAAAATAAAAAAACTCACCTGGCCTGGGCTCGAACACGCGACCTCCCGTTTGGAGGAGTAACGTGTTTACCAGTGATCCGGATGGTTTTTTACGTTTAAGTTTCATTTCATTTTCTATTTAAGGGTTGTTGGATTTGTAGCTTATTTGATTAACAGCTTATAAATAAGCTTTTTCTAGCTTATTTCTTTAAGGTTTTCATTGTTTAGCAATTTTCTTAGGTTTGTATTAGGTTTAGGGATTTTTCTGTTTGAAAAGTATATTTTTCCCATTATTAATTAATTTATTAGGATTATTTTAAGTTTTAATTTTAAAAAGTCATTAGAAAATAGTAAAAGGTATATTAAAAATCTGAAAAAATAATTTTTAGGTTTTTAATCATATTTTTGAGGTTTACAGCTAATTAGGTTTTCAAATTAGCTTATTTTTTATTTTATTGGATTTTAGGGTTTTTAGCTAACTTTAAAATTTAATATAAAATTATTAAATAAGTTTCCGAAAATTTGGATTGCATTTTTGTTTTAGTTACATTATTTAGGATTTTTGGTAATTTTTTAGAATTATTTAATGAACTTTTTATTTTTTTGAATATTTTAATATTATTTTATTATTAAAAATTGAAGTTTGATTTTTTTTAGTTTTTACATTTTTCCTAGGTTAAGGACACTTAATTAGGAGTTTTGTCACTTTCCAAATATTTTTAAGACTTTTCAATTAATTCTAGAATTAATTTAAGATTTAATAGATTTTAATAGTTTTTAAGTGTTTAAAAATAGTTTAATTTGGTTTTAAAATTTTTAAAAATAGTTTTTAGCTTAATTAGGATATTTTTGAGGTTTACAAACTATTAGATCTTGTTTAAGGCTTTTTAATAATTAAAAGTGATTTTTAGGGCTTTAATTAGCATTAAAAAGTCATTATCTAATTAATTAAAAGGTTTTAGCAAGTTTGGATTTTTTGTAAACTCTTAGAACATTATTGGGGATGTTTAGTAATTTTTAGAAATTTTTAGGTTAAAATTTTAATTTTGGCACTATTTACGATTTTACGTGTTCGCCTTTTTCGTCGTAGTTTAATTCGTCTTTGTAACCGTCTTTCTCTTCTAATCCCATTTCTTTCTCAATCATATAATCACAAATCAATATCAATTCAATACACAACGCACTTGCCTCCTCGAGAACGAACTCACTTTGGGTCATTCACACACGGTTTTCCTAAATCGTCGTGCTCACTTGCCCTATTATTACGCTCTTTTTCCTAAAAGACGTAATTTTACAACCATCATTTTGGCGCCGCTGCCGGGGAGGCGTGTTGTGTTTTGGTTGAACAATTGTTATTTTTATATAGCCATAAATAGCTAATTGTATTAGTAGCACTCTACTAATACGTATTATCGTTTTTCGTTTTTTGTGAATACTATTACTATATTGTATACGTAGAACAATAAATTTACAAGTACTCCAAATACGTGAGAAATCACAACCTTGACTTGGGAGGTCATTACCCAATCATTGTATTCGAATCTCAAACCAAAGAAAAAGGCAAAAATAGATAAATACTTTCGTGAAGCTCGATTTTGAGAAATACAAACTATAAGGTGGGTATAAGGCGGTTGTATTTCACGACCTAAAGGAAAAAGGCTCTTAAGTGCTTCGCGCCGCCTCGTTTCCTCCGCTTGCTTGTGCGTATTTTGATTTTGAAAGCTAATCGAGGGTTTTGCCGCCCAAAGAATTATTACATATCATATATATTTTCTTGGTTTCTATTGATTAAACCCTCTTGAACGATTTGGTGTTCCACCATCGTTCTAAAGTCATCGAAGGCGTTCACTTCACGTGATCGTTTTCATTCCTTGAGGCTTCTTTAATCGAGAGATTTGATTAAGGAGGAGATTTGTAGATTTGTGTCTACCTAATACATTCCAAAAATCCAAAAAAAGTAAAAACAATCAAAAACCACAAAAAAAATTGAAAAATTAAAAACACCAAAAAGAATCTTCTTTGCTCGCCTTCTCGTTGTACGTGACGTTTATGCAAACTCGCTCTAAAGCAAGACGTGCTCGTAAACGAAGAAACAAATCAATCACTCCTTCTAGTGAGGAGTCTCCTATTGACGAACCCATTGTAGTGAAAGAAGCACCCATGGCTAATCGAACTATGATGGAGTTGCTTCAAGCACCCACCGAGGGTTATGGAGAAGCGATTGTGATTCCCGCTATCCTTGCGGAGAATTTTGAGGTTAAGACGGGTTTGTTGTCCATGATTCAAAATAACAAGTTTCGAGGTGACGAAAAGGACAACCCGCATAACCACATTCGCTAATTTAATCGTCTCACCGCCACTTGCAAGTTTAAGGACGTCTCAAACGACTCGATTAAGATGATGCTTTTTTCGTATTCCTTAGCGGGGCCCACAAAAATTTGGTTAGAGAAAGAGCCACCCAATTCTATATTGACGTGGAAGGATCTCGTTTCAAAATTCGTGAACCAATTTTTTCCGCCCTCTAAGACTACGCACTTGAAAAACGAGATTTCAAAGTTTTCACAAGAATATAATGAGAGTTTTTCAACGGCTTGGAATAGGTTTAAGGAAATGTTGCACGAATGTCCTCATCATGGTTTTTCCGACTTGCATCAAATTGACACGTTTTACAATGGCTTGAACGATCATGAGCGTGATTATCTTAATGCCGCCGCGGGTGGTAATTTTTTGTGTAAGACGGTTGAGGAAGCCTTGTTAATCATTGAGAATAGGTCTAAGGTCTATAGTCCTCGTAGCACGTCGAGTGCTCGTAAGACTTCGTCTTCGTCTTCGCCTTCATTGTCACACACCGTTGATGCTTGCCAAATCGAGGCTAATTTGGAGAACAAAATTTTTGATAAGTTGAAAGGATTGTTAATTGAGTTTAAAGTTGGTGAACAACCCGCTCCCGCTACGATTAAAGCGGTTGAGGTTTCTTGTATGTATTGTGGTGGAGCTCACGATTATTCCGAGTGCATTACCAATGGTGGTAACACTTCGAGTGCCTTCGCGGCCGCGGGAACTTATAACCAAAACGGTCAAGTTCCTCGCACTAATCAATTGACTCCACCGGGTTTTCCACCAAATCAAAATGCTAACAATTATCTAAACAATCAATTTGGTTACCAAAGCAATCAAAGGAACAATTTCAAGGGTAATAACAACTATGGGAATCAAGGAACTAGTAGCCAATTGCAAAATCAAAATCAAAACCGTAATTTTCAAAACACAAGTCAAGGTCTTCAAAATGTTTACACAAAAGAACTCCCAATGGACTTTTTGAATTACGCCACAGCAAATGATAAGATTTTGGAAAACATTCAAGAGCAATTGGCTAGTCAAGCTAGGGACACGGCTAAAAACACCAAGGAGTTGGCTAATTTTGTGAAGGAAAATCTTAACATGAGAAATGAGTTGAAAAATGATTTTGCTAATCAAATTAGAGGTCAAAACAATAATATTGAACAAAGTCATGCTAGGCTTGAATAAAGAATTGACCAAAAAGCCGCTAGTCAAGATTTGAAGTTTAATAGTCAAGATGCTAAGCTTAATGCAATTTTAGAAGCCGTCATGGGGAACAAAGCCTCTACTTCGAGTGGTCTACCTAGTAACACCGTTTCAAACCCGAAGGGAGAGATGAAAGTGATTACCACACGAAGTGGTAAGACACTTAAAGAACCGACTCCTCAACCAATTACTCCAACGGTGGAGGAAATTGAGGAAGAACCCGAGGTGGTGGTCGAAAAGGAGCATATTTCAATCCCACAAAGTACTGCTCATGCCACACCTACGGTTGACCCTTTACCAACATTGGAACCCGAGATTCCAAAGGCTATGCCTACGCCCCAAACCACACCACCCTTGCCTTACCCATCGAGACTTAGGAAGGAGAAACGACAAGAGCGCGACAACTACTAATTTGAGCTTTTTATGAAAATGTTTCGTGAGTTGCACCTTAATGTGAGTTTCGCCGATGCTTTGGTCATGATGCCTCGATTTGCCGCTAACTTTAAGAGTATGTTGAACAACAAGGAGAAATTGCACCAAATGTCTAGTTGTTCGTCGGTTTATCTTAATCGCATACCTCAAAAAGTCGGTGATCCCGGTAAATTTTTGATCCCTTGTGCAATTAAAGATATGGAAGAATGCTATGCCTTGGCCGATCTTGGTGCTAGCATTAACTTGATGCCACTTGCAATCTTCAAGTCGCTCAATCTTCCTAATCTTACTCCTTCACGAATGTCTATTGAGTTGGCCGACCATTCCATGATTCTTGCATGTGGTTTGGCGGAAGACGTTTTTGTGAAAGTGGGGAAGTTCTACTATCCCGTAGACTTTATCGTTGTCGATATCCCCACGGATCCTCAAGTTCCTCTTATTTTAGGTCGTTCGTTTTTAGATACGTCTATGGCTTTGATTGATGTGCATGCTAGAAAGATCACCTTACGTTTCAACGACGAGGAACTTGTTATAAACGCAACTCAAAATTCTCAACTTTCTCATGTTTATTCCGTTGCTACCATAAACCTCGTTGATATGATCGACGTGGTTTGCGAGGAATTTTCACAAGAAGTTTTAGGGTTTGGTGATGAAGAAACTAGTGGCAATCCCACTATGTTAGATCCAATTCTTGATAATTCGACACCAACCTTCACTCCTTTTGAAGGTGGTGGTTTTACGTTGGAAGAATTATGTTCCACGTACTTGTAACGAAGACCTCGACAACGATGAGGACTTCTCGATTATCAAGGATTTTCTCAACGATTTCCCATTTCCTCCACCCGAGGAGGTTATGAGTATCGAGCCCAAATCTTCACTTGAGGAACCACCTATCCTCGAGTTGAAAGATTTACCTCCTCACCTCGAATATGTCTATTTGGAGGAGGACGACAAGTTGCCGGTTATTATTGCGAAGGATCTTTCGAATGATGAAAAAACCGCACTTGTCGATGTTCTAAAGGATCACAAAGGGGCGATTGCGTGGAAGTTATCCGACATTAAGGGAATCGATCCCAAGTTTTGTACCCACAAAATCTTAATGGAGGAAGATTTCAAGCCCACAATCCAAAGTCAAAGGAGGGTGAACCCCAAAATTCACGACGTCATCAAAAAGGAGGTCCTTAAACTCCTTGACGCGGGAATGATTTACCCTATTTCCGATAGCCCTTGGGTGAGTCCTATTCATTGTGTCCCTAAAAAGGGAGGGATGACCGTTGTGCCAAACGATGCCAACGAGTTGATTCCCACTAGACTCGTGACCGGATGGAGAGTGTGCATTGACTATCGTAAGTTGAATGAAGCCACTCGAAAAGACCATTTTCCCTTGCCCTTCATGGACCAAATGTTGGAGCGTCTTGCGGGAAACGATTTCTATTGCTTTCTAGATGGTTTTTCCGGTTACTTCCAAATTCCCATCGATCCTCGTGATCAAGAAAAAACTACGTTTACGTGTCCATATGGAACGTTTGCCCATCGTAGAATGCCATTCGGACTTTGTAATGCACCAGGAACCTTTCAAAGGTGCATGATGGCTATTTTTCATGATATGATCGAGAAGACGATGGAAGTCTTCATGGATGACTTTTCCGTGTTTGGTGATTCTTTCACTTCGTGTTTGTCGAACCTTGAGAGAATGTTAAAACGTTGTGAGGAAACCAACCTTGTGCTCAATTGGGAAAAATGTCATTTTATGGTTAAGAGTGGAATCGTCTTAGGGCACAAGGTCTCGAAAGCGGGGATTGAGGTAGATCAAGCTAAGGTAGACGTCATCGCCAAATTACCTCATCCCAAAACCGTCAAGGGAGTTAGGAGTTTCCTAGGCCACGCGGGCTTTTATCGTCGATTCATCAAGGACTTTTCAAAGATTTCTCGACCCATTACACATCTTCTTGAAAAAGAGGCACGTTTTGTCTTTGACGAAGATTGTGTACGAGCCTTTGAAATCCTTAAGAGGAAACTTACCGAAGCTCCCATTCTTGTTGCTCCCAATTGGAACCTCCCCTTTGAACTCATGTGTGATGCTAGTGATTACGCTATAGGGGCCGTTTTGGGGCAACGTCATGATAAGCACTTCTTGCCTATTCACTATGCTAGCAAGACGATGACCGAGGCTCAACTTAAATACACTACAACGGAAAAGGAGTTCCTTGTCGTGGTGTATGCATTTGAGAAATTCCGACCTTATCTCGTCTTGACGAAATGCATAGTGTATACGGACCATTCGGCTATTAAGTATCTCATGGCAAAGCAAGATGCTAAGCCGAGATTACTTCGTTGGATTCTCCTCCTTCAAGAATTTGATCACAAAATCGTTGACAAAAAAGGAGCCGAGAATCTAGCGGCCGATCATCTCTCTCGTTTGGAAGATCCTCACCAAAGTGTTTACGAGCCCAAGGAAATCACCGAAACATTTCCGCTCGAGACACTTGGTGTAGTGAATTCTAAGCTTGATTCTTCCACCCCATGGTTTGCGGATTTTGCAAATTACCATGCGGGCAACTTCATCATTAAGGGTATGACGACTCAACAAAAACGAAAATTCTTTCGTGACGTCAAGTTCTACTTTTGGAACGACCCTTACTTGTTTCGAACTTGTGCGGATCAAATCATCCGACGTTGTGTATTTGGCACCGAAGCTTCTAACATCCTTAGAGCTTGCCATGAGGGACCCACGGGTGGTCACCACGGTGCTAATCTCACGGCTAAGAAGGTGTTTGATGCCGGCTTCTTTTGGCCTACTATTTACCGAGATGCACAAGATCTTGTGAAGTCTTGTGATTCATGCAAACGACAAGGAAAAGCCTCACAAAAAGATGAAATGCCACAAAATATCATCCAAGTGTGTGAGATCTTTGACGTTTGGGGCATAGACTTTATGGGGCCGTTCCCATCATCTCGTGGTAATAAGTACATTCTCGTTGCGGTTGACTACCTTTCTAAGTGGGTGGAGGCCAAGGCCCTGCCCACCAATGATGCTCGTGTGGTAGTCAAGTTTTTGAAGCAATTGTTTTCTCGGTTTGGAACCCCTCGTGCTATCATAAGCGATCGTGGAACCCATTTTTGTAACGACCAATTTGAAAGGGTTCTAAGGAAATATGGGGTTACACATCGGCTTTCTACGGCTTATCACCCACAAACGAGTGGGCAAGTCGAGGTTTCAAACCGAGCTTTGAAGAGGATCTTGGGGAGATCCGTTGGGGAAAACTGACAATCTTGGTCGGATAAGTTGGACGATGCTTTATGGGCCTTTAGGACCGCTCATAAGACGCCCATTGGGTGCACTCCCTATAAGCTTGTGTATGGAAAGAATTGTCATTTGCCTATCGAGTTAGAACACAAGGCTTATTGGCCCCTAAAGCATTGTAATGATGACATGGAGACCGCGGGAAAACACCAGAAAATGCAAATAAATGAATTGGATGAATTGAGGGATATTGCTTATGAAAATTCATTGATTTATAAAGAGAAAACTAAAAAGTTGCATGATTCTAAAATTAAAAACCGGGTTTTTAACATTGGGGATCAAGTTTTGCTTTTTAATTCAAGATTGAAAATATTTACCGGTAAGTTGAAATCCCGTTGGTCCGGTCCATTCACCGTGACTCAAGTGTTTCTGTATGGGACCATCGAGCTAACTCAAGATGATGGTCCTAACTTCAAGGTGAATGGACATAGGTTGAAGCACTACTTTGGCGGGGAAGTTCCATCCTTGAACTACCTCGACCAAGTCACCTTCCCCAATGATAATTAGTATTGAGGGGATCGAGTCGAGCTCATGACTCGGTAATCAAAAACGAGGTGCCTCGTGGGGGAGTCCCATGCTTATCCTATGTACATATTATCGCTTTCTAATGTAGCTTACGTGTGGGGATTTGTGCCCTTCCAACCTTTGTTTCGTGGTTGTTTGTGAATTGTGAACTTTAGATCATGATCTTCACGATTGGAGCCTCTCGTGTTCGTTTATGGGAGCACTCGATCGTTTGCTTTGGAAACATTTCTCAATATATATCCTTTTGATGTTCTAACCTTAGGTTTTTAGCACACTTCATAAACGGCTATTAATTTAACGGTTACACCCTTTCCATGCTAGATTAGGCATTCGACTACGTCTCTAGTATGGGGTGTTTGCACCCCTAGACTCGAAACATTGAGGACAATGTTTAACTTTAGTATGGGGGGGTGAATAGATACTTGCCTTGCCAAACCTTCACGCTTTCCAAAGTTCATCTTTTTGTTTATCGTTTTGTTGCAAAATTAGGCTAAAAATGGCCAAATTTTAAAAAATTTTCTCATATTTTATAAGTGTTTGAAGATACGAATGTAGGTTTTCCGATGGCGAGAATAAGAGTAATTTTTGACTCGACCGTGCGTGTTGAGCACTTAGCTTTGATTCCTTAACTACACATTAGGCTAAGTCTCTTAAATGAGGACGAGAAATGATAGAGTTAATTATAAGTTACTATGCTAAACGTAGAGTACTCGTATTCTTTCAAAAACTCATGTGTTCTCGTTGTTTGCTTATTCTCCCTTCGCATGTAAATATTTTTTGCTTAATAAATATTGACTTAGCGGTTTAGTTAGGATTGTTGGGTTTCTAGTCTTTTCTAGTAGCTTCCGTGTAATTAAATTGGGAAGACATTAAGGTATCGCCAGCGTCACGGTTTTGAAGTATTGGCACCCGAATAATCGAAAGCTTCACCCAATAATAAGATTTCAAGTGCTCACCTAAATCTAGCAAACAATTTGAAGCCCCACAAGGCCTAAAATCTATGCAAAAATTGAAAGTGAATCAAGCCTTAATCTTCGAAGCTTTAAAGATCCAAAATTCGCTTTAGCGTGAGGATATACGTCTTTGGCTAATAAAACCACCGATGAGGCGGATAATAAAAGGCAAGGCAAGACCGAAGTCATAATAAAAGCTTCATGGCGAAGTTGAATAAAAGATGGAGGTAAACCAAAGATAATAAGGCCCTTCCGTTAGGGGGCGTATAAAAGTCTTGTTAATAAGTCTCATGTTCAAAACCGTTATAAAACCGTGTTTATCGATTCTTCTTGTTGACTTAATTTTTTGACATCGTTGTCTATTAGGAGGGGTTATTGATTTGATGATCTTAGTTACACCGTTAGGACTCTATTTTTAGACCTAAATCTCTATTATCGCATAAGTCAAACAATGTATCCTCGTGAAACATTCAAGACAAAATAAAATATATGAGATACAACTTAGGAATAATGGGAGGATAAGTACGTGATTAGGGCATATGAGTAGTGTTAGCATTACTAACTTATAATGACAATGATCTCGTTGCACGCTTAGCATGGAATTAGAGTGAAAATAGAGGACGATGAAATTATTTCTAATGAAGCATTCACGTGTTCTTATTCTATAAACCTAAACGTCCCATTTTGCGATGAAAATCATACATTATGTCTAAAACGCAAGTAGAAATAGTAGTAGTGTAGCTAGTTTATCATTCCAATAAAGTAAATAAAATTAAATTTTGGAGATGCTACGATACTTTATTCTAGTATCGCGTGAGGGCACGGCAATGGTTTAGTATGGGGAGTGATGAGACTGCTTTTATACATAGTCTCATCTTCCAAATAGGGCTTAAAATGCATTAAATATCATCAAAATACCCAAATATATGCTTGTGTTTGTTGCTTGTGTATTTTAGGTACGGATATTGAGAAAATGACAAAAGATCACAAGAATCAATCAAAAACGAACACGGGAAACGAAGCCGCACGATGAACCAAGCCCTAATGAAGAATTTTCCAAAGAAAACCCTTGAAGATTTGAAGAATTATGAAGATTGGTCCTCCAAGTTTGAAGAATTGACACTTTATACCCTTGTATCTTCATAATTACAAGTTTGGTCCCTAAAGTTTGTCAAAATTACAAAAAGGACCCTTAACTTTGAAGAATTGGCAAATTTAGTCCCTAAACAAAACTAAATTGTCAATATTGGTCCTCCAAGAAGTCAACAAACAAGTCAAAGCCTTGAAGTATGAAGACATGTCAAAAACAGTCCTTGAAGAAAGCAGAAATTGCATGTTTAGTCCTTGTTTTAAGTTTATAAACAATATGTGCCAAAAATGCCAAAAGCTGAAAGTTGAAATCAAAGGAAATGGGAGTTTGCTGATTTATTACAACTTGAAGGAAAAAAGAAAGCTTGGGGGCCAATTTTGCCAGACAGCCAAACTCTCACCACCACTCATATCCTTACACGTCATCAATACCCACCCAATAACCCATTAACCCAATTACCCTACCCGTCCAACCCATTTAATTAAAACCGGTTTTATTAAATAGGTCAAATGGTCAAACCCCTTCCCACCAAAACAGATTTTTAAATTAATCTATTTCCCTTTTTAGATTAAACTACCCCTAATCCCTCCCTTAAACCCTAAATTCCCCAGCCTTAATCACCCTCAATCCAAAGGGTTTTTGTCCCTTCTCCTCCAGATCCTTGATTGCACTCCACCTCACCAAAACCCACAACCCAAAACACCACAAGACACACCCATGTGTCTTGTGGGACCCTCCCCTGCTGCGTCGTTTTCCCCCAAACCCTAAACCCGACACATCCAACGTTTCACACATATTCCTTTGTCCCCAAGAACATTTAAACGGCCAAGATCACTTTCTACTGCTGGCAAACATGTGAAGAAGGCAGAAAAATCACATGGACGATTTTTGACCCAGTCTTCAGTCAACAACCAAGAGGGCATACTTGGCATTTCAGCATTAGGGTTTTAGCTGTTTAATATTTTATTCAAGTATCTAGAAAGATCTGTAGGCTGTTATATAAAGCCATAGGACTTAGCATTTTACTCTTGTTCTTTCTTTCTCCTTTATCACTTCCATGTAAAGCCGTTTTTATTTGAATGAAAAATGGTTTTGAGATGTTGATGAGAAACAAAGATCCACTCTTACTTTCTGCTTTGTGATTATGTCTTATTTTACTGCTTATTTACTTTTTTTCAAGTCTTATTTTAAAAGTTCAGTTTTGTTTTCAAAAGTTTCTGAAACATTGATTTCACTTGTTGAAATCTTGTTTCAAGGTTGATTCTTCAGGGTTTCAAGTTAGTTTGTTTAAGTAATATCAAAGGAGGATTTTCATTGATTCAAAGTTTGTAAGAAAGGTTTTAAAAAGGTTTCAGAAAAATCAGATTTTAGTCATATTGTTTGTTCACTTTTTCTTAGCAGGGTTGTGTTGAATCCTGTTGTCCAAGGTCCAGCATAGGCCCCAGCCTATAGAAGGTGACTTGGCTGTCACTGAGGGACTTGGATGTAAGTCCCTCAAGGTAAAAATCCCTTGTTTTCATTTTCATTTATGTGATTTGAGTGAATCTGCTTGAAAAGTGTTAAAAGTTAGTTTAAATGGTTTGATTTTAATTTGTTTAGCATAGTATGCATGTTAGGATTGATTGGAATCAGATTTGTTGAGTTTTGTATCCATTTGGTTTGAAAAATTTGTTTTCGAAAATATTAAGGGGTGTTTGGATTAGTGTTTAAATTGGTTTGTATGTCTTGAATCTTGGCTTGAAACTGGTCTAAGTTACTCACTAGGTTGGTATTAGGTGCTAAAGGTATTTGGTTTTCATTTTTGTGAAGGTTTAAAAGCATTTGCATGTGAAAATTTGAGAAACATAGCAAAAATCCAGTAAACTGCTTTTGTGACTGAAATTGTGGAAATTTGTGCCTCTAATTCATTAGGTTGTTAGATTATAGGTTTAAGCAGGGTTGAGTATTGGTTGTATGCCATGTGTTTAGTTTGTATGCAAGATATGGGCTTCTAAATTTCACTTGTGTGCCAAGTAGATCAGAAAACACCCTTAGAACTAACAATTCATATCAGCAACATTCTTTGTGCATTTTGTGTGGATTTTGTGAAGTGATCTTGCTTGATTTGTGTTTATTTTGACTCCTTATACTCCAAAGAGTATAAGGGTGCCCTCATTGTCCAACAAAACATCCACAAAAGCAAGGATCAAGCTCCTCTTGATCTGTTTTGCACAAGTGAAGAAATCAAGTTTGCTTTGTGTTCTTCAAAAGTAATCTGGGCACGTTTTTGGCATTAGAGAGGCTTAATCTTGATAATATTGGGTTTGTGTTTATGTTTTAGTGAGTAAAAAGGTTACTGGATTTGAGTTTTTAAAAGTAAAAAAAAAGAAAATAAAAATAAAAAAACTCACCTGGCCTGGGCTCGAACACGCGACCTCCCGTTTGGAGGAGTAACGTGTTTACCAGTGATCCGGATGGTTTTTTACGTTTAAGTTTCATTTCATTTTCTATTTAAGGGTTGTTGGATTTGTAGCTTATTTGATTAACAGCTTATAAATAAGCTTTTTCTAGCTTATTTCTTTAAGGTTTTCATTGTTTAGCAATTTTCTTAGGTTTGTATTAGGTTTAGGGATTTTTCTGTTTGAAAAGTATATTTTTCCCATTATTAATTAATTTATTAGGATTATTTTAAGTTTTAATTTTAAAAAGTCATTAGAAAATAGTAAAAGGTATATTAAAAATCTGAAAAAATAATTTTTAGGTTTTTAATCATATTTTTGAGGTTTATAGCTATTTAGGTTTTCAAATTAGCTTATTTTTGATTTTATTGGATTTTAGGGTTTTTAGCTAACTTTAAAATTTAATATAAAATTATTAAATAGGTTTCAGAAAATTTGGATTGCATTTTTGTTTTAGTTACATTATTTAGGATTTTTGGTAATTTTTTAGAATTACTTAGTGAACTTTTTATTTTTTTTGAATATTTTAATATTATTTTATTATTAAAAATTGAAGTTTAATTTTTTTTAGTTTTTACATTTTTCCTAGGTTAAGGACACTTAATTAGGAGTTTTGTCACTTTCTAAATATTTTTAAGACTTTTCAATTAATTTCTAGAATTAAATTAAGATTTAATAGATTTTAATAGTTTTTAAGTGTTTAAAAATAGTTTAATTTGGTTTTAAAATTTTTAAAAATAGTTTTTAGCTTAATTAGGATATTTTGAGGTTTACAAACTATTAGATCTTGTTTAAGGTTTTTTAATAATTAAAAGTTATTTTTAGGGCTTTAATTAGCATTAAAAAGTCATTATCTAATTAATTAAAAGGTTTTAGCAAGTTTGGATTTTTTGTAAACTCTTAGAATATTATTGGGGATTTTTAGTAATTTTTAGAAATTTTTAGGTTAAAATTTTAATTTTGGCACTATTTACGATTTTACGTGTTCGCCTTTTTCGTCGTAGTTTAATTCGTCTTTGTAACCGTCTTTCTTTTCTAATCCCATTTCTTTCTCAATCATATAATCACAAATCAATATCAATTCAATACACAACGCACTTGCCTCCTCGAGAACGAACTCACTTTGGGTCATTCACACACGGTTTTCCTAAATCGTTGTGCTCACTTGCCCTATTATTACGCTCTTTTTCCTAAAAGACGTAATTTTACAACCATCAATGTTCAAGGTTCATGCTTAGTCTCGGTATTTACAATGTCATCACGTGTGTGGATTGATTTGGAACCTCAACAATCGCCCAGGGGTTCTATTCGTATCAAAAGGGGCAGCCAGGCGGTGGTGGCAGGAAGAATTTATTGGGTTTGTTCTGAAAAGTATCTTTGTAACCTTGGTCGAGAGCACAGAAGGTACATGATTTTGTCATTTGGACTGGATACTCACCAGTTTATACTGGAAAATATCCCTGAAGAGATAACAGATGCCATTCGACCTCCATACACAGTTTCACAACTCAATAATCATCTCATAGTTTCAGGAAATGTTATTTTTCTAGGGGACAGAGTTTGTTGTGGTTGGGAATTAGAGGTGGTGAATGGGTTTCTATCTTTGATGCGTATGCAATACTTTCACCAAAGGGCAGTTGAACAAGTGCCAAAGTTATTGGGGTTTGCAAACAGGGAAGAGCCGATATTTGAAGTAAGTGACAACCCAGCAGGTCATCCTAACCTACTTGAAACATTGGACAGAAATACGGGTGAGTTTGTAAACCACCTAGGTATTCAAGGAAGAGCTGGTACATTCATCGTCGGGCCCTACCAGGAATCGCTCTTTCTTCTTAACAGTCCGCCAAATGAATTTATGTAACTCCCTGATGTCTGTAGTATCAATGTTGTACTTGTATTTCATTTGCTTTTGTTTTATGTCTGTAACTGCATATGTAATTTCTCCCCAGATTATATAATTGCTTCAGGCTTATCAATGTTGTAAGGTTATCAATTTCCCCAGATTATATAATTTCTCCGCTAATTAAGTAACTGCATATGTTTAAACAACTTATGTAAATAAAGCACAAACGAAAAAAAAAATTTCTAACTGGAAAATAACATGCATATAAAATAAAATCTCCAACATAATACAACAATTTTTTTTAGGAAAATTACATGTCAATACAAGTTTACTGTCACAACATACTAGTCAACAATATACTACTTATGCACTCGAATCTTGTACTTCCAAAGGAAGCCTGTCAATCGTTCACGGTAAGCCAAACCAGCTTGACTAGTATCACTAACCTCCAATGGAAGATCATTTGCCAGTCTAAACATGTTCCTCATCACCCAAACACCGCAATCAGAGGTATTGGATTGCCTAGGGGTATTAATATCATTTCGAAATGTGATGTTGTAGTTTGCTGGATCTATGTTTTTCTTCGTGAACACCTGACTTTCTTTAAGATACTTTGGAAGTATATATGCATAAGTTTTACCCGTTTTCAGCCACCATTCTCGATCTTCAACCACACCACGTTGCTTTGGGAGCAAGCTGTCATAAACAGTTATGACACCTGAACGAATATGGAATTCAGCAAGCACCCAATGAATAGAATCTTCATTTATTGGGAAGTAAACCTTTTCGACATATTCAGAAAACCATGGCACACCATAAACAACACCATTGGCATAAGATGACATTACTCTGTTTTCCAAAATAAACGTGCTCAAATACGGCCCAGCCATTGCCCAGTCCGCATTTGCCGAACGGAAGTGCAAAAGGTAATAAACCCAAATTTCGATGTGCTGTGAATTAAGATAGTTCAAAAGTTAAATACATTATTGTTGGCTTATAATCTAATTAATTAACGTGATTAGTATAGACTTACATTATCGGACAACCAACCACGTCTGTTTTTGCCAAGGCCCAATAACTTTTCCCAGAATTCATGATAAACAATAATATTTTCTGCCCATGGAAAATAATATCCCTTACAATCCTTTTCCATAAATGCTTCCATTATCTCTTTAGGCATCATAGTTCTCCCGTTTGGTGCATTTGATGGACGAGTTAAATCCTGTCAATTTATATATAATTAAATAATTAGGTTAAGAACAAAAGGAACCTTTTGAGTTCATACTAAATGTGATTTACATACCTCAACCCAATTAGGAATGTCACAATTATCAAGTCCATGCAACGGAACTTGAAACTTGGCACATATCTTACTCTTAGCACGAACTGGTTGCGGGGACGTCCATGGCCATTGTTTGAACTTACTCAATTTTTAAGTCGTTCACTTTTAACTGCTGGTATCTTTTCATCCACTTTTGGGTCGGATTCGTTAACCAATGAATCTGCACTTTCAACATCTCTTTCGCATGGGTCAACATCTTGATCATTCAAGGGTTCAGGGTTGACCGGATCATTGAATTCCTAAAGGTAATCAAATGATCATGAATATACTTTATCTATGTGTCACCAAACATAAGTTATATAGAAAAAAATATACCGGCGAATAGCTTATCCCTTTGAAGAAAACATCATCAGCCATAGGTACAGGGGACAACGGGTCATTGATTTCCTATATAGTGAGAAAAAAAAAGTGATTCACATGTTCTTTCAAATACATGTTTTTTTGTCATAATATCATACTGACACTTATATTTAAAATAACATACAAATACCTTTGAATCGCTATTCTGTTCAACAACTACATCCTTCAATGAATCAGTGACAAACGGATCTTTCATTAGTTCGTTGGGAAACGCTTCATCCATAGCTTCATGAGTGACTAAAGCATCCACTTCCTATATGGTTTTCAATTAAACTTAATAATCGGATTCTGCTTATACTCTATGTATGTGTTGTCAAATATAAGTTATAAACATATAAATACCTTAGAATCGCTTTTCCCTTCAACAACTTCATTAATAACTGATTCCGTGGAAATAGGATCATCCATTACCTTAGAATCACTAACGCATTGAAACACTTTATCATTCTTCATAGGTACAGGGGACAACGGGTCATTGATTTCCTATACAGTGAGAAAAAAAAGTGATTCACATGTTCTTTCATATACATGTTTTTTGTCATAATATCATACTGACACTTATATTTAAAATAACATACAAATACCTTTGAATCGCTATTCTGTTCAACAACTACATCCTTCAATGAATCAGTGACAAACGGATCTTTCATTAGCTCGTTGGGAAACGCTTCATCCATAGCTTCATTAGTGACTAAAGCATCCGCTTCCTATATAGTTTTCAATTAAACTTAATAATCGGATTCTGCTTATACTCTATGTATGTGTTGTCAAATATAAGTTATAAACATATAAATACCTTAGAATCGCTTTTCCCTTCAACAACTTCATTAATAACTGATTCCGTGGCAATAGGATCATCCATTACCTTAGAATCACTAACGCGTTGAAACACTTTATCATTCTTCATAGCTAAAAGGGTCAACGGATCATCCATCTCCTATACAAATTATATATGCGTTAGCAGCATAGTACATAATTTATGAACAAACAGGAGCTCGGAGTTTATGATTCTATACCTACCTTATTATGTGGTTGGGAATTAATGAGACTCATCATCGATTCTACTGCCATTATATTTTCCTCTTCCGATCTTATATCCAATAATTCGCCATCCAGCAACCGCTTCCTGTAAATAAACTAATTAACATATGGTTTTCAAGTAAACTATTTTATGATACAGAATTAAAAGGAGTATTACCACTTGTGTTTGAGTACCAACATTTTCTACCGCTTCAAAAGACTTGTTACTTAAATTCAAATCCAGATCAACATCCATAGAGTCCTTCAAATAATCCTCTTCATTAGAATTCAAATCCTCGTTTAAATAAAAGGAATGATTATAATCATTCAAATCCAATGAAATCTGCGATTAAAAAATAAAACTTACAACTTACCTTGTGGTAATTTAGGTTAAATAATAAAAAGAATGGCGTTTAGTGAAATTCATTTAGGTTAAATTTAAAAAATACAACTTACCGCTTTGTCAACATTAACATTTGCATTGATCTCGTGATTTAAATCAACCGTTGTTGAGGCCTGCAATTCAAAAAAGTACACGTGTTAAAGAAAAGAGTAAAATGAAAGACAAATATATATAAATAACTATAACCTTCACAGCAAACAACTCACATCTAATGGATGATCAACCCCATCTAATGGTTGATCAGTGTCCAAATAATCCTCGATAGGAACGGTGTGCTAAAGAAATAAAGAGAGCAACTTAGGTAGGAATTGTAACTCATTGATAAAACGAAAGATAAATTTCTTGGACTATAACTTTAAATTTTAAAGAAAAGATAACTTATAATGTATTTCAATTTTACCTTGTGTTCATCATTCAATTTTGTAACAGAAGCAGGATCAATGAAAATCTCTTGATTTAAATCAATGGAAGTTGAGGGCTGCAACACATCACGGGGATGATCACAAACATCCTCTTGTTTAGTAGGCCTCTTCAAATACTCCTCCATAGATGTTATTTTGCTGTAGAATTCATCTTTGATAAGATGTTATATAGGTATAGAATTTTTAAAAGCCATCTAAGAAAACAAATATGAACACACAAACAACAAACCTTTGCATGATAATCAGCTTGCATATGAGGAGCACATGGTCTCTGCATAATAAATATACAACCATGATTAAATTTTTTTATATATAAACTGTATAAACTTAATAGTAAAAATAAACATTTGTCATCACCTTATGATGTGAAAGATCTTGTTCAATTGCCTTGATTCTATTCATTACATCAACATACATATCATCAACCTTCTTTTCAAGAACCGTATAACTCATTCCTTCATCTTCAAACTCAACATAATGCGTATGTACGTGTACTTCACGGTGAACTTCTGTTCGCGTGTGAGAAACAATTGACTTTCGCTTTAACCTTTTGTTTTTTTCTTCCGAATTGCCATTGTTTTCAAGGGGAGGGGTTTGAGAAACAGCATCAATATACTCTACACTAGCTTTCCACCAATCCGTATTCAACTCATCAGCACTTGGCACAAGAGTATTAAGTCTAGTTGTAGACCCAAATAGCTTTGGATAATGTGACTTAGAAAATTTCTTGACATTACTCCATGCCACACAACGGGGAATGACATCAAATTGTTTCGACCACCATTCAGTAGAATGTGGGAACTTTTCCAATATCCATATCTGAAGAAATCAAAGATTGAAAATATAATAAGTTGATAAGCATAACATACAATAAGCAATAACCATATTAAAATAAATGACATAACTAACCTTCAAGGGAAAAACAAACCCTTGCAGTGTATATTGTGGAACATGTGAACCACCATTGGATGCAATACTTCTCAAATGATTTTCCCAATATTTGTGTGTGGAGTTATAAACCCTCCTGTGAAACTCTTCCCAAACATACTGACCCCAGGGAAAGTTATTCCACGAATCTAAATCATCAACCAGATTTATCAACTCATCTAATATAACATGTCTAAGCTGCGGACCGATGAACACCTCTAACGCATACAACAAACAAACTCGTACAGCATCCACGTCGGCTAGAGAGTTAAAAGCATGATCGTTTTTAAACAGAGCCGCAACTAAATCTCCCTTTACTTTTTTGTCGTCTGGAAATACACGAGAATGAAATGAGTTTAACTTAGCTGTTTGATAATCCTTTATATCATAATCCCCGAAACGTAAACCAGTTAACATACAAAACTCCTTCCTTCCGAACTCCAATAACTGATCACCAACATCAAAGTAAAACGGCGTATTCACGGGTGCGTCCTTGACATGGCATTGGTGTAGCAGCAAATAATGAATCATATGGTTATCAAGTTCAGTGGTTCTAATGTCTAACCACGGTCCAAAAACTGTTTTGTTAAAAATATTGTAACAGGAATTCTTCTCCGCCAACCTTTTTCTTATCGCAATTAAGATATCGACCCTAGATCTCGTACTAAGTTTCGCATCATATACCTATATTAAAAATTCAAAGTATAAGTATACTATAACATTTCTTAATATGTATACAACATAATTTCGCATCCTACTTTCACGTTAAAAGGAAACAATATGTATAGATACCAAACAATATCGCATCCCACCTCCTTGTATAGTACTCACACTTACTGAAAATTACATAGCAAACTCATTGTACATTCCTCACGCATACTGAAAATTATAGAACCACCCACGACCCTAGATTTGCTACCTAAACAAACTAGACCAAATCCCCACAAGCTAAATGATAAACTAAAAACACTAAGGCAAATGGACAGAGGCTAGCACTTTGCGGGATCCCTCAGCCATTGAAGCCAATCTAGCTCTTTATGTTTGTTAGCTCTTTAAAAAGCGAACTTTAAGCATAAGTACATACGAAGTTATATATATATCCTTTAACTTTTGCAACGGTGTCCACCGTATTCATCATCATAACTTTTTCCTAGCAGAAGCTTATGCATCACTGCACAATTTGACTGTCCACTATGATGATTTTTCCTAGCAGAAGCTTATGCATAACTATTACCTTTTTTTCTTATTACCATCTTTATGTTATCAATCACACTTAAACGCATGGGACCTAGAGGGGTTCTCGGGGTGCACCTTGTAACAAATTAAAATGTACCTTGCAACGGACCGCCTTAAAACACTCATTAATTAAAATGTACAGAATGGGTATTGTTAAAGCACTCAAGCTTAAGGTCAATTCCAAATAAGACTAACCATAACAGTATTGCTACAATCGATCGCATTGAAAGCTTAAGATCAATTAATCAATAATCAATTAATCTCATTCATATGATAAGCAAAAAAATTATTAAAATTAAATTATATAAATTAACAAGCTTACTCTAATTAGGGAGTCCATAGATTAAAACAGTGCGATTGATCAGCTTCGGAGATCAGTAAAACAATGCGATTGATTAGGTTGATTTGAATAGTGTGAGTTACTGGAATTTGCGATTGATTAGATTGTGTGTTAGTGTGTGTCGTGTGTGTGTTTTAGTGTGTGTAGTGTGTGTGTTAGTGTGTTTTTGTGTGTGTTTAAGTTTTTTTAATTTTTTAATTATTTTGTTCTTTTCCAATAAAGATTTATAAAATCTAATAGTACAAAATAATAGTACAAAAAATATTTTTTTATTTGTTACTTTTTCAATTTCCTAGAAAAAAAGTACTTTTGGTTGATCAAAAGTGGTTGATCAGCCGTCAGTTGATCAGTAGGTGGGGACAGGTGTAGGTCGAACCTCGGGAAAAATATTAATAAAAAAGTAATGTGGTTGATCAAAAGTGGTTGATCAGCCGTCAGTTGATCAGTAGGTGGGGACAGGTGTAGGTCAAACCTTGAAAGAAGATATTAATAAAATAAAAGAAAGTGGGTTGATCAGATGGACACGTGTCACACAGCAAACTTAGTTGATCAGATTATCAAAAGTACATGTCTTATTTTGGAAGAAAAAACAAACTTGTCCTACTTGGGACAACACCATGTCCTTTTTGTCCCTTTTTATACTTAGCCCTATTATTTTATTTCTCTTACCCAACTTCAACAGCCGACGTGTCCTTTTTTATCTTTTATCGGCGTCGTTTTGGACGTTTGCATGTCGTTTTACTCATGGCTTTGTGCCGTTCAAATTAGAAGCACTCTGACACAAATTTTGTCGTTTTTCGTTTTACTCATTGCTTTGTGTTGTAAGCAAAATCTAACAAAGCTTTAAAAATAAATTTTCAAAAATACCATTACACTATGTAATATGTTACAAAAATGGCTTGCACTTTAAATTATTTACCACTTTTTAATGTAATAAACTTTATTTATCAAAGCTATAGAACGTATAACAATCGATTCCCTCGAAAAAAATATACTATTGAAAAAATCGTTAAATTACGAACCAAACGAGCTCAATATTCAAATGTTTCAGACATACGTATAGTTTAATAAAAATGTTTAGACTTAATTAATACTCGGTACTTATTTTAAAAAGTTCTTACTGCAATAGTCTTTAAAGTTATTTGTCACTTGCAAGATTAGTCATCGACATGATTTTTTTTTACAATACGATCTTAGATGTTTAACTATGTACACCTTTTTTATATAATAAAGTTTATTTATCAAATATGGAGGGTATATATTTCGATTTTTAGGGAAAAAATACTATTAAAAAGGCCGTCTAATTGTGAACCAAACGAGCCAAATGTTGCAACGTTTCTGACATACATATAATTTTATATAAAATATTGAAACTTAATACATATTTAGAAAATTTCTTTTATCAAAATAGTGTTTAAGGTTATTCGTTCTTTGCATGACCATTTATTGACGCGATTAGTCATTCGTAACATCGGTTCACTGCAACCATTAGCCTTGCACTTTTCGCCGCAAAACGCGGGCTATATATCTCGTTCGCATCAAGTGTTTTCCCTACCATTCCTACTTATCTTTCACCACAATTTGCTTCATATTTCCATCTGCCATACTTTCTTTATCATTTTATACGCTGACATGTCTAATTTCCACAAGCATAATGTAACACTTGGTAATTTTCCCTACTTTGTAAAATGACTATTTTACCCTTTGACTTTTTATTTAGTCAACTATGTGATTTAACTGTGTTGGAACCGGGAGGTTATCCCGCGTTTTCTGAAAAACTGTTTGCTGACGAGTAATGGCCCGACACTGTGCTCAGTCATTATTCTGAACATTTTCTGTGAACCTGACCAAAGTGCTGAGACGGTCAATGAATTGACGATAATCCATGAGATTATTCGTTATCTGTGAATTATGTGCTTAACTGTTTAGTTTTTAACAGCGTGATCGTATTTTCTTGAGCAGCGTATTTAAATATTTCTGTATATGTTTATATATGCTTGTATTTTAGTATTTTTTCTATTTATAGTAATAAATCGTATTTACTGTGAATATTTAATTAACGTATCGCGTTTTCGTGTTTTACGTCGTTTTTACGTTTAACCGTCGTTAGCGTGCATAAAATACTTTACCAAACATAAAATGTCAGTTTTCGTCGAAAAATCGTAAATTTAATATATTTCGTCAAATTTTTAAGTTTTACGTAACTTTTAACTTAACTATATACTTTTTGATATTTACCTAAAACTAACTAACCTTTTTACCTTAAACCTTTTAACTAATTACCATAGTAAAATTTTTGAATAATTTACCCCCCCCCCCCCCCCATTGGGACCCCATAACCGGCAAAAACATGCACATGGTGCATGGCCTTACACTTTGTCATTTTGAGCTTAAGGTTATAAACCTTACACCCTTTAACTTATTAACCAAAACCCTTCCATTATTTCACTTACACACTTCATTTCACCTCAAACAAAAAAACACACATCTCTTCCTCTCTCTCTCTCTAAACACACGGCACAAACACAAACATTTTTCCACCATTGTTGATTTCTAAAAAGCTTCATTTTACCAAGATTTAACACAAAACAAAATCACCCTAGAGCTTGTATAAGCATAAAGAAGAATGGTCTTTCTTGGTTTGATGATTTGAGTAGTTTTTGGGTTGAAGTTTTTGAGTAGAGTTCTTGTTGATTATTAGTGGGTTATATTGTAGATCGGGTCGTTGTGGTTACGTAGAATCGTTACACAAGGTTACTTCTTAAACCTTTTTCATCTTTTCATTTTCCATGCATAATCTTTGTAGATCTATGCATGCATGTTACTCATCAAGTATTTTCTTGAAATAAAATGATAAAAACTATTTTGTTCATGAAATATTTTAAGATCTATGGAAATTAAGTGTGGATCTATTAGATCCTTACATGAAAATGGGTTAATTGAAAGATTTGTGAAAAATATAAGTATGTATATTTTGGATTTGTAAACTTAAAGAAAAATCTTTGATTTTGTTGATGTTTATGAAAAATTGGAAGAAACTAGTAGTGTTACTACTAGTGGTTACGCTTGAAAATGGTCGAAAACGAGTTTTTACGGAAAACATACAATCTGTCCGACTTTTGTAAGAGGCGTAGAGAGTCGTAAAAATTGTTTTGACACTAGTTTACTACGAGATTATGAAAATATAAGTTAATATCTTCGTTTCGATATATTATGGGCTAAAAACGGAGCTAAAATGAGTAAGTTGTGGTCGTTTAAATTTCGTTGTCGGAAAACTTAATTTTTGGAGAACAACACTATAAGTGGTTGCTGTCCAGATTTTTAAAGTGGTCGAAACGACATTTTCGAGTTAAACGGAGTTGTTTTAAGTGTCGAAATGGTTACTAAATGGTATGTATGAATGTTGGACTTGTTTTGTAAAAACGTATTAGCTTGAAATGTGAATACTTGTTGTACTATTGAAAGTTTGAACTTTGGAAGTGGAAATTGTTACGATTGTGAAAAAAATGAATTGTTGAAGTGTTGGCGATTGAGAAATTGTTGAAAATAGGGGTTTTAGGACGAAATTTGAGTACTTACTAAAAATGGCAAATTTTTATGTGACGCCGAAAGGCTGCCGAATTTTCGTTAGGAATAATGTAGGAAAATTTGTTAAGATAAATTTTGGTAAATTAAAATTTACGCCGAAAGGCTGTCGAAATTTCGTCGAGTCAAAAATATATATTTTTGCCTAAGTATATATATACTATAATGTTTATAACGATATAACATTTACAGGTCACGATTTTAACAACAAAATATATACTTGATCGATGAGTAACGTACGTGATGAACTTTTGTGACTTATTTGCTAGCGCCTAAACTATAGTATTATATTTAGGTTGTTGCTAGAGTTGATCGCTACTATTTGATCTTACTTGTGCGGTTTGAATCGTTGCTTAAGGTGAGTTTATAGATCCCTATTAAACTATTTTTGTATGTTTAATGTTTTGGGATGTGATAAATGCTTTGATGACTTGCTTCTGGACGCAAGTAAAACTTGATTTCTGTGAACGCTTTGTGAACACTATTTATGAGATAGCTTAAGTTGCTTTAGCCATAGTCCCCACTATCATGAATCGTTAGTTACTCTGCTGGAGTAAGCTCTTATGTTACGGATAGATCTATTGAGGGTTGACAACCTCCACTCGGGCATTCTGATGCCGGACGAGTGTGTACCATTTGTATGAACGGAGTCATCTTGGCTAGGTACTCCATTGGGGCAATTTATGTATGCAATCTATTGTATGCACTGGATCACTAGTTTCGATGTCACGAGCTTAGCTATCATAAATATTGTGAACACCCAATTTATCCTACACTTGGCACTATATCTCCTATAGTTGCATGTGTACATGAATTGAAATCTGAAATTGAATGACTATGAACTTTTACTTGAAACCTATATTCTCACCAACTTTATGTTGACCCAATTTAACATTTATCTCAGGTAATTGATGATGATTTGTATCTGATGTGTGAAGTACTTGGAGTCCGCATGCATTTCTTGGCTATCTTCGGACATTTGTTTACTTATGCTTCTGAACTATTATCTCGTTGATGTTTAAAACTTTTACATTCCGCTGCACTATCTTTTGAAACTGAGACCTTTTGTACTGTGATGCTTTTTATTTAAATTCAACGAGGTATTTTTATAAAACGTCTCATTTAGAGTCGTTCTCTTGTACCTTGAACTATGATACAATGACGTAACAGCCCCCGAGCTCCACCGCTTCCGCATATCACATTTTGGGGTGTTACACATAAGGCTAGTCGCAGTGAAGGGTTGAGTAACTCAGTCAGATCGAGTATCGAGAGTCGGACTCGACCGTCTCATTGCTGAAACCGAGTGTTATGATCCCACATCGGCCAAGTATGGGAATGGTTGATGGTTTATAATGTCCAGGTGTCCCCTCCTCAAACAAGCTAGCTTTTTGAGTGAGTTCTACGCTTGGGACTTATAAACCGATTACGAGCCTAGTATGAGATAGGTTCGTATCAATTGGTATCAGAGCTAGCCCTACCTTACGAGGTTCCAACACTCGGAGTGGTGGCCTATGGAGTGGTGGCTTGGACCCAAAGGGGGTGCCAACTGTGACCAACATAGCCGTGACCAACGAGCTCGGAGTGGTGGCCTATGGAGTGGTGGCTTGGACCAAAGGGGGTGCCAACCGTGACCAACATAGCCGTGACCAACGAGGACGTTGGTTCTTCAAAGGGTGGGGTAATGTTTTGATCCCACATCGGCCAAGTATGGGAATGGTTGATGGTTTATAATGTCCAGGTGTCCCCTCCTCAAACAAGCTAGCTTTTTGAGTGAGTTCTACGCTTGGGACTTATAAACCGATTACGAGCCTAGTATGAGATAGGTTCGTATCACCGAGTTATTCGGTCGTCGAACACCCAACTCGGTCCTCCGGTGGATCGAGTGTATAAGCCATAAAAAAGCTAAAAATACATTACCCATTTTATAAATAATGGAAATAAAAAATCGTCTGTAAATTTTCGAAGAAAGAAAACTAATATGACGAGATTTTTTATAAATCGACCAAAACAATCATTACGACCAGCCTAAAAAGCTGATGTAAAAAGAAAAGTATAAACATGTGTATAATAAAATAGCCATGAGCGGAACTAAAGGGTGTTCTCGATAAAAAATCATGGCTAATCAACAAAATTTAAGATTTATTAAGCTTAAATCCACCTGAAGAAAAAGTGTGCACGTAACTTAAGGGCGTGTTTGATAGAGAGAAATGAAGAGAAATGAATCTATTTTTATTTCTCAATCGTGTTTGGTAACCCGAGAATTAAAAAGGTGAAAAAAATTACAATTCTCGAGAATTCAATTTACACTAAACCAAAATCTTCTTGTTTTGAAGTGGAAATGAAACTAAACACGGAGAGTTCCAAAAAATAGTTATCTAAAATGCTAGATATAAAAATAAAACTCGCGTGACTAGCACATTCATATTTGGTTCTTTTTGAAAAACACTCCCAACAGTCCCACTCACAACTTTCTTTCTTTTGGTGATCCAAATCTTCTTGTTTCTGTATATTTGCTTCTTCTCCAAATTATTCTTATTTAACTACATAGCATCTACCATCATAATATATATGTTAAAGTTCTTGGGTTTTGGAGATCTATTATTTTTATAAGTTATTTCATCTTTAGCAAATATATTGATTTGTTAGATCATCCTCTCGTGAAGTTCGTATATCTGGGATTTTTGTTTTACAAGATCTACAAAACTTGATCTATTTCACTTTTGAAAGTGGTATGATAATTTAATCACCTTGATAAAAATGCTTTTGCCCTGAACATATATAATAATGATTTTTTTTACCAAATTACTACAAAAATGATTTTATTTTT
This sequence comes from Glebionis coronaria, assembly GCA_025667525.1. Taxonomy (NCBI): domain Eukaryota; kingdom Viridiplantae; phylum Streptophyta; class Magnoliopsida; order Asterales; family Asteraceae; genus Glebionis; species Glebionis coronaria. Next base: position 444,083,045 of record CM046876.1, on the reverse strand, counting down.
TTGCAATTTCTCTGCTGTTAATTTGTTACCAAACATGATCAATAGATATAATTTCTTTATCAATTTCATTTCTCTTAAATTCTTTTTCTCTCCTTCATTTCATTTCTTTAAACTCTCGCTACCAAACATGCTAAGCATAAACCCAACGAGAATTTGAGTCGGACATATAAACTCAAGAGTAAATTACATCGTTCGTCCTTGTGGTTTACGTTGACCGACAAGGTTCGTCTCTTGACCGAAAAAAGTGCACCATACGTCCTTAAGTGGCAAACGTTATGTATCATTAGTCCCTCTCTATTAAATGCTTCATTAACTATCATTAACTTATCACATACAAGGGTATTTTCGTCTTTAATGATATAAAATTATAATGATTTTATATTTTATTAACTGTCATTAGTTGGAACCCACCAATAACAAACAACTACACTCCAAAATTCATCCAACTTCATCTTCCACACCTTCCATCTCTCTCAAAATATAAATCCCCACCAATAAGAAACAACTCTATCACACCTCTCATTAAAACAAATCTCACGTCATCTTTATTATAAACTCTTACATCGTTAAACCATATAAGAATACCATATCTGGGCCCACCCCCTTTCCCGTGTTTCCCTAGCGGTGGTGGTGCTGGGCCCACCCCATCCGATGAAGCTATTGATGATGGTGGAGGTGGTGGAACATTTCCATTTCCCATGGGAATCGGTGGTGGAGGCAGCGAAACACTTCCGTTTTCCATAGAAATCGATGGTGGTGGTGGTGGCGGAGGAGGTAATCCGGGTGGCACAGGCATGACATTATTTGACGCCATAGGTGGTTGTGGCGCGGGTAGAGGTGGAGGTGGTACTGGTATTGTTATATCACTTTCGCCCTCCGGTGGTAGTGGTGGCGGGGATGGTGGTGGAGGACGAAGTGTTCCTACTTCTCTGGCCGGTGATCCTGATGTATCGCTTCTGGCCGTCGAAGGCATATGCTCTGAATTATTGGGAAGTGAAACTGGTGGTGGTGGCGATGGCAGTTGTGGTTGACTTGCTTCTGAATCCAATAGTTGCGGCGGTAGTGATACGATTGATGCTGAAATAGAAGGGCGTTCAGTAGATGATGACGGCGACCCAGCTTCCGGAACCAGCTGCACATTCGCTGCACCCACAATAGATTTTAAAGATGATGGTGGTACTAATATCTCAAGTTGCACTCTCACATTGCCATCTTTATTCTTCCCTTCCATATCTTCAGGCATTACGTAGTATACAAAGTTGTCCGTTTTTTGTTATTTAATTAAGGAGACCAAGTGGCTATGCCAATTGTTAGTCTATTTTTTGTTATTTTAGCGTATGAATTGGCCAAAAAGTAAGGGTGGCAGGAGATAGTGATAGTCTTATTTTAGGGAAGATAAAGGAGAGAGAGATAGTGGGTTACAAAAAGACGAAAATACCCTTTGTAGATATGTGTGTAACATCATTTAGTGGGCCTCAAAAAATAGAGGGACTAACAATACATAATGTATACCACTTAGGGACGAGTGGTGCATTTTTTTTGGTCAAAGGACGAAACTTGTCGGTCAACGCATACCACAGGGACGAAATGTGTAATTTACTCTAAACTCAAAAAATGGCTTGACATAAATATGATATAAATTTCTACTAAAGGCATGTTTGTCACACAAAATTACAAAAAGATTGTGATTGGTTTTTAGATTTTTAAAGTTCTACGTTGACATTGAATATGACCCTTTAAACAATGAGTTTTGCTACATACACACAAATTTTATAAAAAATATCCCACACAATGATATGTCAAATGTGTTGCACCAATTATAATGTTTTATATTTTCTTTTTCTTATATTTATAAACCATAACTAATTGACATGTGTATGTATAATTTTGTTTTTGTAAATATTGTGTGGATGTATCACTCCTCTTAAACAATTGACCATTTGATAATTGTAAAATACGAGTATAAACTTGACCACTATTGTTACTCCACCTGTAGCCCCCTGCACCCATGCACACCAAATTACGGACCTTTCTCAAGGGGCAAATGGCCTTTATTCGATGGGGCAAATGGCATAAAAGGTATTTAACTTAGGGTGTGTTTCTAATTAAGATACTGTACTTATTTTTTGACACATAAAGGATATCAACTTTTCTTTTTAGCCAATTTAGATTTTTTTGTAATTTTTCGTTAAAAAAATAACGATTATTTTGTTATTTCTGTAAATGAATCTTTTATGAAATTTAGAGATTTTCTTAATATTTATTGGCTAAATCAAACTAGTTATAATCAAAGCTGCTGTCAAAAGTGGGTTTTTTTTTACACACCTACAGTCCTACACTCGTATTTTTGGTCTGGGTTATAAGTTACACAATCACTGAGATAATGGAAGATTACATGGGTATACTTTCTGTGTTAACCATTAATTTAATGTCATTTTGGTTCCCAGACATTTCAATATAACCATGAAAGGGAATGCAGAAAATGTATGTGCTTTATATTTGTAGCATTTTGAGATTTCCGTTGGTATTTCATCTTTGGGTTTTATTACTTATGATAATCAAGAGAACGTTGACTTAAAAACTTTTAGTGTTCGTCAATGTAACGCTTGAGTTTCAACTTGCTTCGGGTCACACCAAATCATAGATGAAATTATACTAACTTAACGTTTTAGTAAATAAAAAACAAAAAAGATAAATAAATATTTTTTGTTGATTTGTAATTTAAAGAACCAACACTCATTTAATATAGTAATGTAATTTAAGTGACAGTTTGATTTTTTTGAGATTTGATGGACAAAGAGAACGATAGCTAGTTTGATTTATGAACAATGGTAAAAAGGCCCTCCAAATTTATAAAAGATTCATTTATAGAAATAACAAATGATCGTTAGTTTTTTAACAAGAAGTTATAAAAAAACCTAAATTAGCTAAAAAGAAAAGTTAACATCCTTTATGTGCCAAAAAGTAAGTAGAGTACCTTAATTGAAAACACACACTAAATTAAATACCTTTTTGTGTCATTTGCCCTAATTCGATGTATATATCCCCTAAACGTAATTTGCTAATGATATATAAAAAAAGGTTTGTGTTTAATCTTTTTTAATTACGGTATTATTAAACTATAAAGTATAAAGTGTATATGTTAATTTTTTAAACTTATTAAAAAATATTAAAATTTATAACTTTCACTTAACACATACTACTTTATTTAAAATTTCACCACTAAAGTATTATTATCTCATCTTTTTTTTAAGTTTTTTGTTTCATAAATTTGACGCTTATAATTTTATATTTTTTTCTTCATCAATTTTTTTAAATTCTTTTACCAAATAAGGAAACCTATAAATTTTTAAAAAATACCACAAAAACAGAAAAGAATAAATTAAGAGATTATTTGTTAATAAAAAAACATTTTTTTTTTAAATTCCATACGTTAAATTTTGCTTTAAAAAAAATAGCCTTGCTTAACCTCTATTTAAGGAAATAAAAGACGTCTTAGGTTCTGAAGAAACCAAAGACCATGAAGAAACCAAAGACCGAAGAAAGTCGGTTGTTTATATTGAATAATAATAAGACAGGGATACATCGGGATATATATATATGACGAAATAAGTAAAACCCTACAAGTACCTTAATGTTTTACACGATTCACCATTATTGAATATACGGCATGCGCATTTTGGGGTACGCGCGGGGGGGGGGGGGGGGGGGGGGGGGGGGGCAAACAACTACCTTAATGTTTTACACGATTCACCATTATTTGATGACCTTCTAGCAGATACAACTCTAGAAGTTTCGTTTGTGTGGTAAACAGAAAAACATATCAAAAAGGTTATTATTAGCAGATGGAATTTATCGTTAGTGATTTGTATTTGCCAAATCATTTAGTATAGGGAATATATGATAAAAAGTTTGAAAGAATTCAAGAAAATGCATTGAATGAGCATTTGGAGTCCTACAAGGTCAGTGGGAATTATTCAACAACCCCCATGTCAATATCAAATAGACACGATTAAAAGAATCATCTCTTGTTGGATCATATTACACAACAAGATATGAAAGATGAAAAAAATATGATATTTTTTATATAGAGAGATGTTCGCTTGGTCAACATCAAATGTTTAGCGTTTTTTTATTGAACGATGCGAGATAAGCCGAATAAAACAAAAGACTGGTTTGGGATAGGAAAGCTTACGAAGATCTGTGACGCAATCTTATGGAGGCGTTTCTGAAAATCTCAGTCATTAATCATTAAGTTGTATTTTTAATGTATCGTTTTTCTTAGGTATTTCTTTATTTAAGCCTTATGTAATATTTTTTTATTATGAATAAAATTAGAATTTTAATAGTTTTAAAAAAAGAAAAAATTTGGTTGGGTCACATGACACCAAAAATGTGGTGTTAACTAGAGAGTTATTTTTTAGTATTATGAGAGAACAACTAATGAGGAATTTACTTTTTCCATAACACTATCCTATGACATCAGACTGTACCATGTGATCTTAGAAGCTAATAAGAGCATTGGGTTTAGTAGTAATCGTTATTAATGTCATTTATGTTTCGCGGGTGTCACATCATTTCAACACAACATCATCAAATCCTCTATCTTTCACAACAAAATACAACCAATGTCATTCTTGGCCTTGCCTAACCTAAATTTTATTGTATTTCCAATTTTTCATACTAACTAAATTAATTTCATTTAAGTAATTACTACACAATATATACAAAAATAAAATTACACAAATAAATCCATATGAAACTTAAAATACGAAAATAAAAACATCAATTTCATTTGAACCATTATAATGTTTCATAACGGTTAATCAACACCTACTTTGAGGCGACAGATTTGGAAGTTTCTTCCCGAATGACAATCAAGTTATGTGACTGTGTCAGATCCGATGAACTTGACTCCTCCAAAACATGAAAATCGAAAGAGGGTCATCAAGCAATGCCTCAATTGTCAATAACTCCGAAGTGCAAATACGCATTTTTCATCAATCAGATACCAACAAAGGGGGTCATCAATAACTCCGAAGCTAAAATCGAAAGGGGGTCATCAAGCAATGCCTCAATTCCCATGTACCGCTCGATGTCAATCAACAATTTTTTCATCAATCAGATACCAGCAAAGGGTTATTAACGAACTCGATCAACAATTTCTTTTTCATCAATCAGATACCAGCAAAGGGTTATGTGTGATTGTTGTTTATTTTGTTTTATCACACAGTTTGTCGAGAGTTGATTATGGTTAAAATTAAATTTTTTGGGTGATTTCAAAAATTTAATATTTTGATCATTTGACATTATACATTCAAATTTGTTGGATGTTTCTTTTAAAAATCCAACATATTTGAATTTATCTTGTCAAACAACTCTCTTTGGACATACTTATCAATTATTTACTTCCTAATTTGAGAATTTTTTTCTCCCTCTCAAATTATCTAGTAAATACGTGTGACTATTACTTTTACATGGGTGTTTTTTTTCATTCTACTAACCCTTGTATGTAGATTGTCATCATAGATCGATCACTTGGTGCCCCAATCTAAGGGGAGTAAGCAACAAGAGGGAGCTTTTAGCAAAGTCGGTTCTTCTCGGCTTCAAAGACTTGTGCTACCTTTTTCTTCGACAAAAGGGGGAGAATGGTAGTGGATAAACTCGTTAATAATTTGAAAATGTTTATTTTTATATAAATGAGTTTATAGTTTATCTAGGAAACATATTTGGAAATTTCTTCCCAAATGACAATCAAGAAATGAGGTTATTCAGTATCATTGTACACTTACATTGTTGGAGTTGTAGTTTTAGTTTCTTTGAACTTTGACTTTCTTTTTGTTTATGCTTAATGTTTGCTTGAACTAATTGTTTGGATTGATTTTAAACCTAGTCTGTTCATGTTATTGGCTTTCCAATTTATATGCTTTATGTGCATTTCTTGTTACCTAGCTATTTAGGTTTTGATAATTGATCTCTTTAGGCTTAACATTAAAAACCTAGAAAATCAGGAACTTTGAAAAATTCTGGAAAATCGTTTTTGAAAGCCATATGTCTGCGGTTCCTTAAATACCCATGGTGAAATATATATATATATATATATATATATATATATATATATATATATATATATATATATATATATATATATATATATATATATATATATATATATATATATATATATATATATATATATATATATATATATATATATATATATATATATATATATATATATATATATATATATATATATATATATATATATAGGGGAGCATTATCGTGATATACACTTTTAAAATAAGTTATAATAGGTACACTTATGAACCGTTAGATCAACTATTTTAAGATGAGATTGGATTTTAAATGAATAACAATTAATAATGGTGTAATTATAAATAGGTGAAACATTATGGCATTTTATATATTTAACATTTAATTGTTTCATAATAAAATCTATCATCTTCAGTTTTGGAAAACGGATATCATTTTTTTCTTGCTTTAAATTATTACCTATTCTCATTTTTAATAATATTTTTACTAATAATTTTGCACCAACTTCGATTTTCTACATAGTTTCTCTAACTGTATTTTATAGTGACACACTGTGACAAAAGAGTTGTTTCAATTTTTATTTCTACTATCTGTGACACATTGTGACCAAAGTTTATTTTAATTTTATTATTATTGTTAGTGACATAGTTCCTTTAGTTTAACTTTTGATATCACTTTTGTGACTAAAACATTATAATTTATTTTGTATATTATAATTTTGTAAACATTAAAATGAATGATACGTGACTAAACATCAATTGATACATTATAATTTTGTATATCTTTTGTGACTTTTCGTGCATTATAAAACATACCAATATTTATATATGTCGAAACAAACTTACCGATAAATGACTTATATTTTGTTAAAAAAAAGAAGATAAAAAACTTATTTAATTATTGATACTTTAAAGCATATGATATAAATTGATCAAGTGATACAATTTAACAAATAGACATGACTAAATAATTTAAGAATCAAAACATGTGATACCTACTAATCAATTGATACAAAAAAAAAAAAAAAAAAAAAAAACTTATCAATTGATACAAAAAACTTGTACACCTTAGTAACTGATACTACAAGTAACAAATATATAACTTGATACGTACATGATTAAACAGCCGATGCTAAAAAAATCTAGGACATGTCTCACTTTAAATATTTTTCAACTTGAACATGCATAATAAACCACTTTGTATCGAATATTTTCGAATCGGTTCATACAGAAACCAGATACAAGACTTCTACATATGAGAAAAATCAATCAAGAAAACAAGATCTAGAAACAATAGTATGTCCATATTTTACTCATTTTTATAGATTGATATCATTAGTACTCGAATACAAATTGATGCATATCTTCAAATTTTAAATAAAAATATTTGTATACAATGGAAAGAATAGTGATACATGTAAACACACTTGGTACATAATCACGAAAGTTCAAAACAAAAAAAGCGGATCTCGACACATAGTTCGAGATGCGTCCGATGCCGAAAAATAAAACGAATGCATATGCACAAAGCTTCAAAACATACCAATAGATTTATGATACATCTACTAACATTCAACAAATGATACAAGAATAAAAAATAATTGTTTATATACATACATATTGAAAAAGTGCTAGAGCATGGTACATAATTTCCAATGCAGCAAAATCCGAATCATATAAATATGGTAATGAAAAGCGAATCATACCAGACACAAAAAAATATCAAAAAAAGTCATTTTTATAAACACTAGTTCTTGTCTTTTTAGCAACGTCGGCGACAGATGGCATCGGGTCACATCGCCGCAAAACTAAATCGGTAAGTATTTGTGAATCTGATAAAGACAAAGATTTTTGTGGTTCACCGCCGGCGAACCAGAATCGAACGCGACTCAAGATCTATAAACGTTTTTGATGTGATTTTTTTAAAGAGATTGAACTTTTCTTTTAAGTTTATGTGGTAAAAAGAGATGGAAGTTTTTTTTATGCAATGTTGATGTGAGATATCAATCTAGATACAAAAAGTTAAGGCAGTTTTGCTTAGGTTTTATTAAATAGAAAAAGTAAATACCTATTTTACCCTTTTATTATAATTTACATTTACTATTCTTGTTTTAAAAAAAAGACACTTGTCATTTTGTTATTGGTGCTCATTATAACTTATTTTAAGGTGTGACTCATTTGAACACAAATCTATATATATATATATATATATATATATATATATATATATATATATATATATATATATATATATATATATATATATATATATATATATATATATATATATATATATATATATATATATATATATATATATATATATATATATATATATATATATATATATATATATATATATATATATATATATATATATATATATATATATATATATATATATATATATATATATATATTTATTGAACAGTGGAATATTTATTGAACCGCGGGTTATTTTCTTGAATAGAATCTTTACTTTACACTGTTATTTCTAATATTTTGTAAACGTGGCTAAAACTTTTGCTAAACATCAAATTTTTCCAAAATAAGCATAACAAGCAATATAGTTTACCAAAAAAAATTTATTCCCATTACCACTCTGGGTCACTCCCTACACTTTTTAAGCATATCATCTTCTTCCATCTTCTTTATCTCTACATTTCTAAATCTCAAATACTCACAACCATGGTCTCAACAAGATCTTCTTTCTCCACCAAAACCTCTTCCACCAAGAAAAGCCTAAAAATTAAGATCAAGATACCCAAATTGGGTTCTTCTTCTTATGCCACCTCTTATAAGAATGAGATGACTCCCTCTCCCAGTCTCATTTCTTCCTCACCCTCTCCACCTCTTGCACCATGCAAGCCCTCCTCAACATTTAGTACAAACCATTCCTATGATTCTACCTCCTCATCATTCTAATCTAGCATGAATGAGGTCTCATCACCCTTCTCTCTAAGTCACTTGTTGGAAGAGAATCCTCAACCCCTCCAAAGCATCCCTTTTGAGGATTACTTTGATGCACCTTCACCCATTTCTCCTGTGGAGAACTTTCCTCCTCATCCACCCGATACCCCTATCATGGTTAAAATTGAAATTTTTTGGGTGATTTCAAAAAATCAATATTTTGACCATTTGACATTATACTTTCAAATTTGTTGGATGTTTCTTTTAAAAATCCAATATATTTGAATTTATCTTGTCAAACAACTCTCTTTGGACATACTTATCAATTATTTACTTCCTAATTTGAGAATTTTTTCTTTCCCCGTGTCAAATTATCTAGTAAATATTTGTGACTATTACTTTTACATGGGTGTTTTTTTCATTCTACTAACCCTTGTATGTAGTTTGTTATCATAGCTCGATCAATTGTGGCCCCAATCTAAGGGGAGTAAGCACCAAGAGGGAGCTTTTAGCAAAGTCGGTTCTTCTCACCTTCAAAGACTTGTGCTACCTTTTTGTTTCAACAAAAGGGGGAGAAATGGTAGTGGATAAACTCGTTAAAAATTCTAAAACGTTTGTTTTTACATGAATGAGTTTATAGTTTGTCGTAATAACTAATATTAAAAGTAAATCAATACCTGTGGGTTTTTTTTCGTTATATTACTTGTGATATTCTTTTTTATGGTTTATTACTTGTGATAACGAGTATTTTGTCATATATATAACTTTTAACTTTTATACATTTTGGCAACATTAGTCCTTTCGTATTTTTTACAAGATCAAGAACGATTAATCACTCCATCCTCTCACAAAAACTAAGGGTGAGCATGAGGCAGTTTGAGGTAGTTTTATGCTAAAACAGGAACCAAACCGTAAATTACGGTTTTTGCAAATCACAAACAATTTGATTTTTGACTTTTTCAGGTACAATTCTTCGGGGGTTTTCATTGTGATAGTTCGGTTTCGGTTTTATTTTGGTTTTTTTTTTTTAAGTTTACGTATTAGGTTTCATATTTACACAAAATTGGATCAATAATCAATCATTTTCGACACAAATCAAACTCATCATGATTCCAAGTTGCAATCACAATAATTGTTTCAGTCAACTAACATATTTTCATTTAATGTAAGAATATTATATTATAAGTTTTAAGCACAACATCATTTACACTACAATAATAAGCTACAATCGAAGTAGGTAACACCAAAAAATATATTGAGAATATAGCAATCACAAAAATATAACGAAGTTTAGGTTGAAAATAGTCATAATCAATTATTTATTATCTTCTACAAATGTCTATATTTTAACAAAAAAAACAAACAAATGTTGATGCTAAAATCTTCCGGTAGGGCCTACGCGACTAAGAGCCTTCCATTAAGCTATATGGGGATAGGGCACCTACACACAAGAAACAACACATGTTAACTAGCCACGGGTATTATCCTAGGATCAAGCTCTAGTGTGAGAATGAGTATGGATATATGATATGTTATATGGTAATATATGTGTTGTCAGAGCATTCAATATGTGTGATAATAAATATGAAGGCTATATATATGGTACTATTGATACCTTGTGATGTTGACAGTTCATACCTTGTCATGTTTCCCGAAATGGGTCTGTGTACTTCAAAGGTTCTGACACTGTTCCTTTCTTCTTTGATCATACGCCAGTGTCCTAGGTGAGACCTACGATCAAGTGGGGTCATTGATGACATCACGGCACTGTTCATGTCACGTGGGCTTGTGCTCTGGTGTTCCTTTCCAATATTGATTCGGGCGAGTGACACGTGTCGTGGTCTTCGGACACTTTTCGGGACCACACACGAACATGTCCCCCCTAGTATAATGTTATACGGAGGATAACGTTATACTCATCTTGGGCTTTAATGGGTTTGGGGTTATCCTGGGCTTGGGCCCAAGGTTGATTATTGTTTTGCCATGGAAATTATAAAGGCGCCACGTGGAACGCACTCACGCGCTTGAGATGCCTTTGCGCGTGCCACGTGTGGCTCTCATTAATGTGACTCTTACGTTTCTCGAGGTTACCTCTATATATATTTGCTTTTTCACAAATTTCATTTTCACTTTTCACTCTCACATTTTCTTACTGTGTGCATCTCTTGAATCTTTTCTCCTCCTCATCTTTCAGGTAGGTTTTCTTCTTCGGTTATCTTTTTGTTTCCGTTCCTCTTGCATCTCGCCATGTCCGACGATGAGTCCGACGTTGTTGCTTCTAGTTTTGGCTTGTTGGATCCGAAATGTGATATGCAGATTCGGTACTCCGAGATGACCGATGAGGAGTTAGATCATACTATTGACGAGTACCGGATATCGAATGAGTTCTTGCCGCAACTACCGGATCCGAATATGACTATGGACCTGTTGAGGCGTGATAGGCATATAGGTATCTACTTGGATTTTCTAGAGCATGGTTGCCTTTGGATACCTTTTTCTTCCTTCTTTCTGGCTGTAATTAAGCACTTCCGGGTACATATTTCTCAGTTGGTACCCATCGGTGTGAACCGGGTGGTGATGTTCGAGATCAGGTGCCAGAGTCTGAATATTGATTGTACAGTTGATAGTTCCGGGTGTTTTACAAATTAGACAAGCAGGGACATTGGTTCTCTTTTGTTAGCAAAGTGCATAAGAAGGCGAGGAGGTTCTGCATAGAGACCACGTCCAGCTTAAAAGAATGGAAGAAGTTCTTCCTGATTGATCGCAGGGTGATCCCGGATCCCATGTCATAGAGGGACCAAGAGACATGTGTTGCAGATCCTTTTCCACGGAAATATAATTAGGCCGATGCGGATTTGTTGGCCAAAACTCTGATCCCATTGAGGCCTCATCACAAGGGCTTGTTATATTTGTGTGGTTTGTTTAGACCCCTGTCCCGCTTCGAATCACGACGTACTCTTCGAGATGCAAGGGGAGACGGTAATATTTTGCTTTTTGTTTCTCTTGTGTTCTACTAACCGGATCTCTTTAATTTTTCCTCATTCTCTCCTCTTGCTCTTGTTCTTGCAGAATATAATATAGACCAATCTTTGTGATTGCCAAGATGGACCAGGGCTAAGGTGACCATCGAAGAAGAGATTCTTGAGAACCAATGAACGGTTGACCGTACTGCCCAGCCTTTGGCTAATGGTGTGGCTATCCCAGCTTTTCCTCCAGAGCAAGAGACGGTTCAACAAGTCGATCCTAGGATTAAAGTTTCCCGCGAGACCCAAGAGGCCGCCGCTCTTGAGAAGAACCTTGCGGATCAAGTCCAAGACGTTCCTGTTGACCAAGTGGGTAAGAAGAGGAAAGGTGAAGGTACCTCCACGGGGACTAAGAGGAAGCATACATGCAAGACCGGACCAGTTGGGTTCGGGTCTTCGTCTAACCATACCCTTTCTCCAGACCTGGTGAATGTTACGAAGCCGGTGCACGAAGGAAATCCTTTCGGGGTGGTTCTAAGTGTTTCATCTGATATGCATCAAGAGCATGAGGGAGGGAACAACCAACCGGAGCAACCACACATCTCCCCTCGGGGTGATCATGGCAAGAAGCCTGTGTCCGGTGAGTTTTCTCTTTTGTCTTGCATACGTTGCTCCGTAGGTTCTTTATTGACTTCTTCGTGGTGATGTTTCTCTCTTCTCTCCTTTTTTGTAGATGTCGGCCCGAAAGCAGCTGTGGAAGAGGAAGGGGGCGAAGATGATGATGGTGAGGACAACTTTGTAACCTTCGTCCCTTCCTGAAGGCTCCAGAATGTTTTGATTGATAATCATTTCGTCGCAAAAGAGTTGTTGGCTCACATGAGCACGCTTGCGGAGCAGAGGGCTTTAAACGCTCTTTCGGATCATGAGCTGATCCGTCAAGGATATCATACTTTGGCTCGTACTTTTTAATCCCATTTAATCCATAACACAAGATTCTAGAGAGAGAAAGAGAAGAAAAGTAGAGAGAGAAACTAGAGAGAATTGGTGGAAGGTTATATTTTACTAGAGAGAGAAAGTAAAATGAACCAACACCCTCTTCCACACAAGGAATAGGGTATATATACCCTTGGTATTTGGGCCGTGGGTTTAGTTTCCTTGAGCCGGGCTTGGCTTTGCTTGGGCTTACACCCCTAACTTATACAATATTAGCTTAAAGTCCAAGCCCGGTTAACCCGACTAACCTATTACAATACAAGACCATTTACGACTAAGATGACCTATTATATTCTTGTTCGACTATATAAAATATAGGGCTAACAATCTCCCCTAATGTATCGGTCATCTTTAAAATGCATAAGATGATTGAGTGAATACATTCTTGTGGAGGTGATCTTTCTTCTTAGGTCTTATATCTTGGTCTTGATCTTGTTTGTAACGGTTTTGTTCCTTCATGCTTTTGTGATCTTTATCTTGAGCCTTTGTCTTTTGACTTTGAGTGCTTGAGATCTCCATCTTGTGCTCCTTGTGACTAAGATGACCTATTACATTCTTACATTCTTAGGTATCTTGATTATCGCCATCTTGTGCTCTTGTGACTAATGAATCGACATAGGTTAGTACACAGCTACGCCACTTTCTTGATACGCAGCAACATATATAGACACGGATAAAATGGATTTGAACATTTCATCCTAACTCGGTAGCATTTACCTCTGGTCGGTGAAGACCGTTAGACGGTATCAGATACTGTACCTATGATAGGGTAGATTCGATTAAGAACCTCCTTGACAGGGTTTCCTGGCGGTAGTAGCCAGTTCTCTTTACTCGACCATCTCAAAGCAGACTGCGAACGTAAAGAGTGAATCATAAGGATAAAATAATCCGTCTGATTAGAGTCGTCAATTCAGAATTCCTGGAATAAGTTTGATTCTATAAGAATCACACCATTGTTGCTTTCCAATTTGTCACAAGCTTAATTCATAGAGAATCTTGCGAGTTACCTACCGCAGTGCTGTTTGATGTTGACACTGGAAGGATTTCCATTCATCACTGTGAACACTAATGAGTGTCACTCTGAATGTTCTGGCAAGATCACACGGATTTTGTGAAGAAACCTGGAATCAAGTTTGAATCAGTTAAGAATTCAAACTTAGTTGTTTTCCAGTTCTTACAAGTTTGATTCATGTAGAATCGCACAAGTTACCTACCATGAGTTTGTTTGATGCTGGCTCAAGCAGGATTTCCATCTTCATTGTGAATCGTATCACTCAGATGTTCTGGTAATATCACAAGGATATTGCGTAAGACTCGATTGTGTCCTAATGAGATGATAGATAGATCTCGTTTGGCTCTAGACTCAATAAGTGCATTTTGGTAATCGGAGGATGGAGCAGACTGCCACTTTTCAATATTAACTAACTCGGAGTGAGAAAGTCAATAGATACGTGTTGATCTCCGTGACAATGAGACAAGTTTCTTTTGAGAAAAACTCGGATGGCTGGGGAAGGGTTGTGCATCGCATCACTAGGTCCATGCCACTTGCCTTCAAAAGATGTGTTAACCCGGTTTCTGCCTAAGTTGCATAGAATATTCAACTCCTTCAATGCTTACCAATACGTCATCACTAGCACCTTGTTGTGATTGTTCCAGTGCTAACTTAAGTAATTGGTCCGCATTCAGCTTCTTTCAACTCCATCTTTCCTAAGGACAACTATTTCTAGTTATGGAATGTCCTTGGGTAGATCCCTCCGGTTCTGGTTGGATCATAGGACTTAGTTTCCTATCCTAAACCACCTTTTGACTCCAACGTTCCGTCGTGGATAGTAGGTTGTTTTGGGTATAGATCGTAACCTTAAAACCATTGAAAACCATTCAAAGTGCTTGATAAAAATCAAAACATTTAACACTTTGAAAGTTTTACATTTCCGAGAAGCTCCCCCTACACATGCGTCGATATACGAAATAGTTTAGCATGTGAATGAAAGAGTTGCACTTGAGTCTTAAGATCACATGTTGCGATATATTACATTTTAATCACATTTTCTCCCCTATCTCTAATATAAATACATAATATTAGAGATACCAATGGATTAAAATATGACAATTTTTGAAAATCGACGGGAGAGAAAAATGTGTGCACGCATGAATCATGGAACATTTGTAGTCGGGTCGCTCCCCCTCAACAATATATGTGTGTCTTGAGACAAAAATTTGACAAAATTTTGGAAAAACGACGCCACAAAATATGTTGAGGTACGGAGATGAGATGCCTTAACCGATATAATATATTACTTATGATAGTTTTATACCATTTTCGGAATGTGTTGGATACATAAAATATGACAATATCTGAGATGTACCCAACAACATTAAAGGCTTGATTTTAAAACGCTCCCCCTCAAAAATTGATCAAAATAACATATGACATTTTGAGATATAAAAACCATATTATGAGGAAGGGAGTGTTGAACACACAAATTTGAAAGATTTGGAAAAAACCTTTTGAGAAATTCTTGTATAATTATGTTCAACGGTTTTAAAATAATCATGATAGAAGACTTCTCTTCTATTGCTTAGGAAAAGCGCACTGAAACGTACACTTCCCTTTCGGGTCCGATTTTCATGAGCTCAAAACGTTGATTGTTTTGTGACTAGCTCATGACCGGGAAAAAATAAATTTCCTGTTGTGAAGGATAAGTTATCATCCGTGATAAACTTTCCTTAAGTTGAAGTTCGATTTCTAAGCTGACATTTACTTAGAAGTCGTTTTTCATGAACTTAAAAACTTTGAATGTTTTTATGAGAAGCTCATGACCGAGAAATATGAATTTCTCGTTGAGAAGGATAAGTTATCATCTGTGATAAAATTTCCTTATTGAGGTCCGAGTCCTAAGCTGTGATGCGCTTAGAAGTCATTATGAGAGAAAATCAAATTTCTCGTTTTGAGGATAAGTCATACTCGGGATGAACTTTCCTGTGTTTGAAGTAGGGGTGGCAATTTCAGACCCAACACGAAACCCGACTTAAAACTGACACGAAAATTAACAAGTCCGGGTTGAATATATTGAATCTTAGGTCAGGTTTGGGTCGGCCTATCTGAACCATTTATTAAACAGGTTAGGTTTGGGTTGGAAAAAAATTAAGCAAGTCGACCCGACAACCCGTTAAGAGTTTTTTCCTTATATTAAAAATGATTAATATTTTACCATACGTGTTTACTAGGTTGAACATACCAAACATAAACACATTTAACATGTTTAACACGTCTAATGTGCCTAATTTTATAGATAAAACTTGTTAAATGGATCAATATATAAACACGTTTAACCTATTCAACCCATGTAACATATTTAACGTCAACCCAAATATATATATGGGTTAAATGGGTTAGGTTCGGGTTATGTGTAAACGGGTTAGGGTTGACATAACTGACCCGATTATTTAAATGGGTTAGGTTTGGGTTGAGATTTTCTGACCCGCCGACCTGACAACCCGAACCGCTAACCTGAACCCGACACGAATTGCCAACCCTAGTTTGAAGTACGAGTTACAGTCTGACATGTGACTGTAAGTCTTGTACACGAGCTTAAAACTTTTGAATAGTTTTTAGAGAAGCTCGTGATCGAGAAATATAAATTTCTTGTTTTGAGGATAAGCTATCATTGAACGATAAGCTTTCCTATCTTTGAAGAGCGAGTTACAGCCTGTAATTTGACTGTAAGTCATACTGAAGCTTACTTGTGAAACCCCTGAGACACGTATTTCTCTGATATCTGCTTCTTCAGCAACCAAACTCTGAGAGTGTCTTTTGTTGAACGTGTTACAAATATTGGTCCTTTGTGTTCCCGTTGAACTGTGACGTCGATACCTGCACTTGCATCAGTAGTTTGTATGTTTGCATGTGGGTTAGCGATATCTTGATGAGAACCATGTGGGGGTTCACTATGAACCTTTGTCGTGCTAGAGGGAAATATCTTTCCAGTAGGAACCCACCTAAGACCAATTGTTTTAAAAGTTCTACCCGTTGGTATCCACCTAAGACAGGGTCTAGGAGTCATAGATTTCTAATGCACAGCGGAAGACTTAGTTGGAGAAAACCTATTTCCTGGAAGGTTCCGTCTTTGAGATGCTCTAGATTTGTGGTTCACCTTGTTTAGGACTTGCGTTATACAATCATCATGAATGCCATTAAACACGCATTTGTTACAGTTCTTGCAAACAAAGTTCTTAGCATCTGAGAAGGCTCTAGAGTTCCTAGGGTTGGCAGAATTGTGCACATCATAGAAGGGTCTAGAATTCCTAGATGTGTGAATATCGCTCCTAGGTTGTGGTTTTGTCCTATCTCTTGCTTGTGTCTTGTTCTTAGCATACTCTAGATAGCTTTTATAACCTGTGTCATTTGAACTATGCCTAGGCATGTTCTTGGAGCTAGATCTAGAGTTGTTTGAAGCATTTATGTGATCGGGTTTTGCAGATGCAAATTTTCCTAAGGAAGGTCGAGATTGTGGAGTGACTGGTTTTGGCAAATTGCTACGCGTGTGAGCTTGGGAGGCAAACCTCGAGTTCGACGTTTTAGGTCGTTCAGACTGAAACGCATTCGGTTGTCTAGCAACTAAGCGTGGTCTGATTAAGTGAGAAAGAGGTTTCCCCAAGACAGACTGTTTTACAAACTTAGTATCCACACTATTTCCTTTTAACTTCCTTAATTCATTTTTCACAGCTGTAAGTGCAAAAACCTTTTCCTGAAGCTGAGCTTTTAATTGCTCATTTTGTAGAAGTAATTGAGCGACACGTTGTTCTAACTTAATGTTCATATGGTCAAATATGTCGTTATCAGCATTTGCGTCATTACTTTCTACAGTGTCGATAGGTTGCACAGATATTTCACTAAATGAAGCAGGCGGAGGACTTGGATTTTGAGAAGCCAACTTTGATTCTAACAAATTTATTTGTTTCACAAAATGTTCTTTTTCCGCATTGAAATCTTGAATCTTACGATCCAATTTTTGTTCAAGAACAACATTTGCTTTTTCAAGTTTTTCAAAATAAGCTTCAAATTTTATCATTTTTCTTTGAAAATTCGAGTTTGGCATCCTCAAAATCTTTTGTCTTTTGAGCTAACAAAGTTTCAAGCTCGTGAATTTTAGAATCAATATTGAATTGTACCTCAGCCATTGGCTCATCTTCACATGTGGGTCTGATAGCTGTAGCAGCGACTTCTGTATTTTTCCCTGAGCTTGTGCTGGTATGATGAGTTTCTGATTCTGCTCTGCTGCTTTCTGTATCAACCAAACAAGCATCCAATGCTTGAACCTTTTCGACGTTGCTATCTTTCGTCTGCAACAGTCTTTGATTCACCCTTCGTTCAAACTGCCTTTGATGGCGTATTCTTTCAGCAATTGACTTCTTTAGATTACTCAGATGTTGAAAAAGTGTCTCTTTGAAATTTTGAGGATCTACGAGAGTATATTTGGTAAAGTATGTACTTACGAACTCTAGATCATTTTCGGATAAGCCACTTGAGTCAATGAATTGCTGGAACAGAATGTTGAAAGCTAAAAGGATCCCCATTGATAGAGTCTCGTGAAGATCATCGCTGGAAAGTTCGTGTTGAAGATGGTCCACATTAAATAGCATCGTTCTGGTGAATGTCTCAACATCTTGATCAAATATTAGAACGAATACCCGTTTGAATCCAATTTCAAGATGTGTGCCTTTTAGGTCTTCTATTGAAAGAACCTGAAGGTTTGACTGAAGCAACTTAAAGTGTTCCATGCATCTTTCTTTTGCTTTTGACATCTTATATTTGATTGCATGAACGGTTTTGGTTGTAGAATCCTTGTTAGAAGGTTTACTGATTGGAGTCTCAGTATGTATCTGAACCTCTGGATTCTGCATCTTCTCTTTAATCACCTCATTCATATACGTTGTTGTTGTGGAATCCGTTGTTTTGAAGATGTCCATTGAGCGTGATGTAGTAAGAGGATATGGTGTGTATGGATTATGGATCTTAGTAGATGTGCTGTGATTAGGTTGTGGTTGAAATTCCAAAAAATCTAATTTTTCTCAGTCCGACATTAAATTCCTCAATTCGATATTACGGTAAACCTAAAAAAAATTTGAATCACCAAATTTTGAATTCGAGTTAGAAATAGCCAATAACTAGTAGGGAAAAATTTTGAAAAGTAAAAATTTTGACGAAAAATAAAACCTAAAAAATTTCAATTTTGGTCAGAAAATTTGAATTTTTGGTCGAAATTTTTTTCGTATCGCAAAAGTTTGAAATCGAAGCTTAAATGGCCTAAAAATGGTCTAGGGAAAAATAAATTTTACTATGGTTTTCCCGCCAAAAAACTCTTTTTTTTAATCTTCGTGTAAACTATGTTCCGAGACTAGTCTAGATAGTGGCTAAGGCTAGAAATTGCTCGAACAAAAACTGACTAAGATTCCGCAATGTGGATGTTGATTTAATTCCGCAATTATGTCACAATTCCGCAATAAGGACCATAATTCCGCAATAGTCATAATTCCGCAATGGTCATAATTCCACAAAGGTCATAATTCCGCAATGTTCATAATTCCGCAATGGTCATAATTTCGCAATGGTCATAATTCCGCAATCACTAAAAAGTTGTGATTCCGCAATCATAAAAAAATTATAATTCCGCAATCTTTGGAAGATTCAATTCCGCAATATATTGGAAGATTCAATTCCGCAATAAGAAGAGTGATTCAATTCCGCAATAATAGGAATGTATTCAATTTTGCAATGTGAAGCAATATTGCGAAATTATGGTAGAATTCCTATAAAAGTGGATCTTGGAAGTACTTTTTGATTTACGAGATTTCAAGCCAAAAATGAAGCCAAACACCCAAAATTTTTACGTTTTTGACCAAACTAAATAACACAAATCACTACCACGACTATGTAGATGATTTGTATAACAATCTAAACCACAAAAACACAATTTTTTTAAATTCGAGCTTGAGGAATCTTGAAAACCCCACGAATTTTAATAGAACAATACCACATGAACTTCAATCACCTATCTACTATAGGCTCTGATACCAAATGTTAATCCCATTTAATCCATAACACAAGATTCTAGAGAGAGAAAGAGAAGAAAAGTAGAGAGAGAAACTAGAGAGAATTGGTGGATTGTTATATTTTACTAGAGAGAGAAAGTAAAATGAACCAACACCCTCTTCCACATAAGGAAGAGGGTATATATACCCTTGGCATTTGGGCCGTGAGTTTAGTTTCCTTGGGTCAGACTTGGCTTTGCTTGGGCTTACGCCCCTAACTTATACAATATTAGCTTAAAGTCCAAGCCCGGTTAACCCGACTTACCTATTAAAATACAAGACCATTTACGACTAAGATGACCTATTACATTCTTGGTCGACTATATAAAATATAGGGCTAACAGTACTGCCCTCAATCAGACGGAGATCATCCAACGGTTTGAACTGCTAAACCATGACCACCGAGAGCTCATCAACTCTACCAGCCGAGATGCGCTGACTTTCAATAGGGAAAGGTCTTATTGGAGCAAATTTTTGTTAAGCACAAGCAGTTAGAGACTGAGCATGCCGGATGCACTTCTTGGGAAACTGAATTGAAGGCTCAGATGAAGCTCTTGAGGTCGATGCTCTTAAGCAAGATCAAAAGACTCGGGATTTGGAGTGTTCTTGGGGTTGAAAGAGAAAAATCTTGCTCATGCTTCCAAACGTGCTTCGGACGCCGAAGTTGCTAATCTCAAGCTCACTTCGAACCTAGGTAAGGCTGCTTCTGATCGGAGAAGGATTGTGAGGGACTTTGTTCCCCAAGTTGTTAGGCTCCTTCATGATAGTTCATAATATAAGAAGCATGTTGCTGAGGTTGTTGTTGTTTGCTATTCCGGTAGGGGGTATGATGGAATTAAGGTAAACCGGACGGTTGAGTCCCTAGTCAAGACTTTATCCGAGGCTGAGTTCTTTGATGAGAAGCAGGCTAAGGCTTGGGTTGCTAAGTGCGCCGATTTGTTCGCTCCGTCTTACCCGTTTGTGGAAAAGGTGAGCCAGTCCTTCAACTTCTCTGTTGGTGCTTTAATGAACCTAACTCCGGATGTCCCTGAGGAGGTTGTCATTCCTCCGGCTGTGCCTACACACTCTTCCACCTCTCAAGCTGACGGGAAGGTCAGACCTCAATGATCTGTTGCTCTTATGTTCTTTTGCTTATCATATGTACTAGATTTGCTTTCATTTGCACCGGAGTATGTTCCAGATGTCTTTAGTGATGTAATAACTTTTCAACTTTATTTGTACCGGAGTATGTTCCGGTTGACTTTTATTGTGTAATGACTTTTGTTCTCTTTTAGGATATTTGATAACGCTTATTAATGGTATCGGTATATTGCTTTGGATTTAATAACTTTTCCTTTGTTTTTACATAATTATGTGTATTCACCTTCACATCCGACAAGACGGGGAAATGCCCCCTTGCCCTACGTTCCGGCGAATCGTGCTTAAGCCTTTGGCTTTAGCCTGGATGAGGCTCCTGACCTCTTGCGACGGGTGATGGGGCTCTCAGCCTTTCAACCAAGCGGTTTTATGCTTTGGTGGATGAGGCTCTTAACCTTTAGCACGGTCGATGAGGCTCTTAGCCTTTACAACCAATAGGCTGCCACTTGGTGAGGCTCTTAACCTTTACAAGCGGTCTTCTGCTTCGGTGGATGAGGCTCTTAACCTTTACCACATTCGATGAGGCTCTTAACCTTTATAACCAATAGGCTGTCGCTCGATGAGGCTCTTAACCTTTACAAGCGGTCTTATGCTTCGTGGATGAGGCTCTTAACCTTTACCACGTTCGATGAGGCTCTTAACCTTTACAACCAATTGGTTGCTGCTCGCTGAGGCTCTTAACCTTTACAAGCGGTCTTTTGCTTCGGTGGATGAGGCTCTTAACCTTTACCACGGTTGATGAGGCTCTTAACCTTTATTGAACGATGCGAGATAAGCCGAATAAAACAAAGACTGATTTGGGATAGGAAAGCTCACAAAGATTTGTGACGCAATCTTGTGGAGCGTTTCTTAAACCTCAGTCATTAATCATTAGTTGTATTTTTAATGTATCGTTTTCTTAGGTATTTCTTTATTTAAGCTTATGTATTATTTTTTGTTATGAATGAAATTAGAATTTTAATAGTTTTAAAAAAAGGAAAAAAAGTGGTTGGGTAACATAACACCAAAAATGTGGTGTTAACTAGAGAGTCATTTTTTAGTATTATGAGAAAACAATTAATGAGGAATTTAATTTTTCCATAACACCATCCCACGACATAATATTGTACCATGTGATCTTAGAAGCTAATAAGAGCATCGGGTTTAGTAGTAATCGTTTGTAATGTCATTAATGTTTCGCGGGTGTCACATCATTTCAACACAACATCTTCAAATCCCCTATCTTTCACAACCAAATACAACCAATGTCATTTTGGCCTTGCCCACCCTAAATTTTATTGTATTTCCAATTTTTCACACTAACTAAATTCATTTCATTTAAGTAATTACTACAAAATACATACAAAAATAAAATTACACAAATAAAAACATATGAAACTTAAAAAACGAAAATAAAAACTTCAAATTCATTTGAACCATTATAATGTTTCATAACGGTTAATCAACACCTACTTTTTTTGGGTATACCTAGGTTTTCGACTCGACATTGCGAGCCGACTAATCCCAGGGTGACTACCCTTTTGGATAGTCCGGAGTCGTCGCAGGTGAACCTCCGTGGCCACCCCCAAGTGTACACACCTAGTGAGGTTTGAACCCTTGACCTCTCCTTTGAGAGTCAAGGACCTTAACACTAGGCTACTTGATGGTGGTTATTCAACAATCAACACCTACTTTGAGGCAACAGATTTGGAAGTTTCTTCCCGAATTACAATCAAGTCGTGTGACTGTGTCAGATCCGATGAACTTGACTCCTCCAAACCATGAAAATCGAAAGGGGTCATCAAGCAATGCCTCAATTGTCAATAACTCTAAAGTGTAAATACGTATTTTCCCATGTACCGCTCGATGTCAGTAAACAATTTTTTCATCAATCAGATACCAGCAAAGGGTTATTAAAAAACTCGATTAACAAATTCTTTTCTCAACACATCTGGGGGAGAAATGTTATGCTTAAGTTTTGTTTTATTTATGTTCTAATATTAATATTTCTATATATGAATATTTATATGTATGTTTATCATATTATAATATCATCTTTATGTGTGATTGTTGTTTATTTTGTTTTATCACACAGTTTGTCGAGAGTTGATTATGGTTAAAATTAAATATTTTTGGGTGATTTCAAAAATTTAATATTTTGATCATTTGACATTATACATTCAAATTTGTTGGATGTTTCTTTTAAAAATCCAACATATTTGAATTTATCTTGTCAAACAGCTCTCTTTGGACATACTTATCAATTATTTATTTCCTAATTTTAGAATATTTTTTTTCTTCCTCTCAAATTATCTAGTAAATATGTGTGACTATTACTTTTACATGGGTGTTTTTTTTTCATTCTACTAACCCTTGTATGTAGCTTGTCATCATAGGTCGATCGCTTGGTGCCCCAATCTAAGGGGAGTAAGCAACAAGAGGGAGCTTTTAGCAAAGTCGGTTCTTCTCATCTTCAAAGACTTGTTCTACCTTTATGCTACGAAAAAGGGGAAGAAATGGTAGTGGATAAACTCGTTATAATTTGAAAATGTTTGTTTTTACATAAATGAGTTTATAGTTTGTCTAGGCAACAGATTTGGAAATTTCTTCCCAAATTACAATCAAGAAATGAGGTTATTCGGTATCATTTTACACTTACATTGTTGGAGGTGTAGTTTTAGTTTATTTGAACTGTGACTTTCTATTAGTTTATGCTTAATGTTTGCTTAAACTAATTGTTTGGATTGATTTTAAACCTAGTGTGTTCACGTTATTGGCTTTCAATTTACATGATTTATGTGCATTTCTTGTTACCTTACTATTTAGGTTTTGATAATTGATCTCTTTAGGCTTAACATTAAAAACCTGGAACTTTGAAAATTTTTGGAAAATCGTTTTTGAAACCCTTATGTCTACGGTTCCTTAAATACCCACGGTGCAATATATATATATATATATATACTAGTTGCAAACCCGTCCGGTGGACGGGTATGACTTCTGATTGTCATTTTTTTAATATTTACTTTAATGTCTTATTGACGAACATGACTTTAATTTATTGTTTACATTTTTTAATTAGCTAATTATTTGTGTTATAAGTTTTTGTATTCTTCTAAGATTTTTTTTATTATCTTACCAACATATACCAGGATTCCATTTTGTATTTGGTTTTAGTTTGAACTGATTTTGTGAAGTTACAATAATTTAGTTTTTTAAGTTAAAGTGCAAACATTATTATGTGGTTTGTGAAAAGTTTGATTTATATCATTCGTTAATACATCGTATAAATTCTTATAGTCATAAAATTGTGCATCATACATATTTCAGGATGGATAATGCAAATAATCAATTTAGTATTAAAGAGGATGTAGAAGGAGGGTATTATTGCCTTTTTTTCTTCCATAAAAATGTATTTTGAACCTTTGCATTTTTCTTAAAAAAATGGATTTTTTGTAGTTTAAAAAAAAGATTAATTTCTTTGAAAATTTCTCTTCGAAAAAAATAAAGTATTTTGAAAAGTTAAAAATAAATTTAAAATATTTTCCTTTTTTTCAAAATCCTATAAAGGGGAAAAAATAAAATATTTTTTAAAAAAATTAAGATTTTTTAACGTTGTTAGTTTTTTTCTACATTTTCATTAAACGCTTTTATTTTTCTAACGAAAACATTAATTTTCTCTTCAAAGGTTATAAAATTTTCTAGAAAAGTTATTTTTATACGCTTTTAGCCGATTTTTTTAATGTAAAAAAAGATTAAAAAAATTCCATCGAGAAAATTATATTTTTTAAAAAGTTAATGTTTTAAGTTTATAATTTTTTACTCTTTTCCCTAGTTAATGTTTTAAAGTTTAAAATGTTTTGTAAATTATTTTTTTTAATTTTGAATTATTTAAAAGTTAATGTTTTTAATTTTTAAAATTTTAATTTATAAATTTTTAATTTTTTAAAGCATTTAACTTTTTTTCATTTTTCCGGAGACTTTTTGTTGAAAAACATTTTATGTTTTCAACGTAAAAAATAGGATTTTGAAAAAACAATTTTAATATCTTTTGAAGAGAAAGTTTTCGAAAATTTTATCATTTTTTAAAAGGACAAAGAAGTAAAAAAAATCTATTACTTTTTTTACAAAATATAAAGGTTTAACATACATTCATGTGAAAGAAAAAAACCATAATATCTTCTTGCTACCATAAATATTTTTTGTCTATAAATAATTAGTGAATAAAATGGAGTAGTATTTTATTAAATTTGAATAGATTTTCATGTCTAGACTCTAGTGAGTGGGTCTACATTTCTTTTGATTCGAACTTAAATGTGACCTGTGGTTTTGTTCGAATATTTTGTCACATCTGATATATGATAATCTTATATGGTGTCAACAATCTAAAATTGGCAACATATTAGTATGCTTGTTGACGTTTAGGGGGCTGTACTTTCATCCTAGGTTTGTTCGTAAATAGAAATCTTATGAATTACAGTAATATATAAGCATGTGTTGGGCATTGTTAGTGCTTTTAATTTGAAATGTAGATGTAAAGCCACGAATTCTCCAACAAAATCCATTTGGGTTGTCAAGTCTGTAAATAGTCTAGAGAGCAAACTTATTGTAACAGATACAAAGTATATAAAAACCAAATTGTAACAGTTGGTAAAAAATACTCCATCCGTCCCATAATAATAGTTCACCTACAAAAAACATAATTTACAACTTTTTTATTGTTTGTAATAATACCCTCAAATACAATTCTTATTTATTTTTGGACTGGACTATTAATTTAGGACGTCTAAAAAAGTAACCATAGGACGGAGGGAGTATCAAAATACAACGGCAAAATTTAAAGACAAAATCAACAAAACGATTAGAGCTTGTTGGTTAAAGACTTATATAGCAAATTGAAATTATCACTAACAAAAACTAATATAAGTTGAAGCAGCACTGTGACAAATAAGAATGTATAAAGCAACTGATGTCCCGAATCTAGACATATGGCAACCCCGAGCTAAGATATAGTAGACTATATAGTATATATACACTATCTAGCAACCCCTAGCTAATATATATAAGTAGACTATTTACACTATCTGGTGAAAGTCTTGTCTCTGAGTGACATCATTGTTGTTGGCGAAAGAACGGCCTTAAACCAACTTCTATCAACATTAACCATAGATGCATCATTTAGATTAGCTGGCGAGGCCTCATTTTTTTAAACCATCGAGTCTAACTGTTTTATGAGAGATTACACGGTTAATCTTTGTCAGTCATGTCTAAATTGTTCTTAGGCTTATCCTTATTTGTGTCTTCCACGTATTCAGAAACCGAATCCACGTGGGCCTATGATTTAGAATCCTCATTATGGTTTAGACAGTTAACAAACTGTGTTTCTGTGTTGTCTCGAGATGAAGACTCATTTCTAAATAAGGGGACGCATTAGGAGTTTTAGTATCATCATTCTGAATATTGGAGTGAAAAGACTGAACTGTCGTGTCATTTTGAGATAAAGACTCGACGGACAACAAATCAGTTCCATATTCTTCTTTCTTTGTCATGAAATTTACAGGCTGGATCTCTGCATTGTCATTAAATGAAGAGTCGCCACTCTAATTTTGGTTACAACAGCTGTTTTAGGATCAAAATGTTGAATGTTTGGATCAAGTTGAGATGATATGATCGGTTGATAAATAAAGTCTCCAGTATGCAGCTTCAAGTATACAGTGGGAATCACCAGCATCGGCTAAAGTCGCGAAGAATCTTCTATAACAACATCTGTCTTTGGTATCGATAATGATCTAAATCAGGAGAGAAACCATCAGAATGAAGAAAAAAGAAATTTTGAAAATTAATTTTAAAGATATTTGACTTCTGTAATATCAACACAAAGTATACCTGCGGCTTACAACGGATATACATGAGCCGGTTGAAATAGATGTATAAAAACTGTGAATTAAAAGTTTTTATTGTTTGCTACTGTACCTGTAATGCCTGTAAATTCTTTTCCAGCTCTGCAACATACTGGAGCTTTTTTGAAATCATAGTTGGTCCCTCGGTTGAACATACCATGAATTCGATAACCCCACTGAAATTTTAATAGAATTCATTATAGGATTAGAACTACATGTATTTCAATAAAACACATAACACGCCAAATTTAAAGGCAATGTATAAAGAGAAACTAACATTCAAAAGATTGTGGTCTTACAATATACTTTGCTCATTGTTACACAAACCAATTGCATTTAAAATAATATGTCAAAATAAAAATACATACCAATCTCTAAAAACCAAAGACGCAAGGTTAAGCAGCCTTGAATATAGTATTACCATTTAAACGGGGTTGATTATATATTTTCTGCAATACCTTGAAGGAGTGTTTGGGTAAGTTCATGCCTAAAAGGGTATGTATTTTTTTAAATAATCTCAATCCAAGGGATTTTCTTGCTAGCTTAGTTTTCCCTAAATAGTCATCAGCGTATATAAATAAGCTTAGCTAAACACCTTGAGAAATCTAATTTATATCATTTCCCCAAATTTGCTTTAAAATATACAACCATCTTGGACATCCTAACCATGATTGTTAGTTTGCTTCTACTACAAGCCTATCAAGTTTTAAAACATGAACAACAATAAACACATGTTGAGCAACAATCCATTTTATGGATGTTAAAATTTTATATAGGAGAAAGTTTAGGTTGGCTAATACATGTCCTAGTGCTTGAAGGCAAAGCACTCTTAAAACTGCTTCGCCAAGGTCCACTGGTAGATCTAACCATGGTAAGTTTTAGTTATATAAAACTAAATTTCTGATTTTAAATTAAAAGATACACGATTAGGGGTATACGTATAACCAATTAAGAGTAGGAAACTTAAGAATCAAGAAAGTAACATTGTTGGTGTCGGATAGTTCAACATATGCTTCTCCAACTTTCTTAAAAGCTTGTCGATATCCATGTGGATGGTTGTCATAATCTTATCCAAATATCACCATCTGATCCATTCTTACTTCTTGCTAGAAACTTACCTGTCTACATTTAAGATAATCAGTTACTTGTAATATATCTAGGGGAAATGTAAACAAACAAAAACAATATATTGAGGCACATTGTAAACCAATACAGAACCTCGTCCGGATGGTGTCTAAGTGTAGCTTTATGGTATGATTCATAATGAGTTAATACACAAAAAATGAATGGTTTATATGTATACCTGGGTAGATAGTCCAACATTTAGGTATGCTTCCAACCAGGAAGTTTTATGAAAAATCTGCCACTTTCAAGAAAGCCGAGCGATAAAATCTCAATCCTGACGCATTTGCAGCTAACCTAAACCAACACAAGCGTCATATTAGATGTATATATTACTATATAATGGAATGGCTAATGAAAGCAACACTCCAGAAACTTGTGATTGATCAAGTTTACTGATTGTAAATTCTAAATACAGCTTATTAAAGATTATAATTTATAGATTATAGATAATTTTTGAATAATTTATATAACTATAATTGAAATTATGTTGTTTACCTTTGGTATGTGACTTCAAACCATTGTCATCCGGTGATTCGGTCATACACAACTTGCCCTGAGGTGTGAACTTCTTTGGTTAGATTTTTTACCTTTAGTCTTATCATTCTTGGAATTGACAAAAACATGTTGGCTTAGATTTATAATTTCCAAAGGTTGTTCCACAAGAGATATCTTGAATTTATCAAGGAGAATGCACACGAACTATTTCTAGCTTTCACAGCTGCCACTTTGGCCTGTTGTTTTTACACGGCTATATGATCATTTAAGCCACATGCAGACCGACACCACAAATAGCACAATTCCACTCTTCTACTATTTTCTTTGAACTGTCTAGAGAAAGCCCACTAGAACTTGCAGCAACAGATAATGGTGGTGTACGTTGGTTGTTTTTGTTTTAGGCAAGACACCATTAGATCATTATCATATCTACGTTTTTTGCATTTCCACCAGACCCTTTCATGTTTCACCAATAATACAATTTAGTTGAAATTTATTGTAAAACATGACATTAACTAAAAAAGAGGCATACATATCATATAGATATGGTGTAAAAAGCGTAGCACATCGATTTCTTTTGCATCTTTCTTTTCATTTAATACAACTATCGGCTAGACTTGTTTTCAGATAACCAAAGCATACTTAACCTCTGCTTTCTAAATATTAATGTCTCCAGAACCAAAAAAAATAAAGGTGGATCAAGGAAAGACTTGCATGCTTCGTATGGGTCAATGCTGCGATGAACAACATCATGTTCTTTACAATTAATGACCATCAAAAAGAGAAATGTTTTGTACTATAGAATGCCTGTTACCAATATCAATTACTTAGTTTTATCGTATCACCTATTCCACATAACAATAAAAATACATAATAAGAAGGTACATCAAAGATTACAAAATAAATAATTTAACCTGATATCATTATTTCAGAAAAGCATACCTTCAATAATTCATCTCTTACAGATGTTAGGAGCTGCCGACGTTATTGTGATACAAATTTTGACTTTGCAAAATCACTCACGGCTTCACTCTTTGTCAAATGTTGTTGAAACTTTGCCTCTCCTTTAAGATCAACTTCACCATCTTCACCAACTACTATCGTATCATCATCAATCTAAAAGTAAAATGAAAGTTATATATATTGAGATTTTAAGATATAACTGAAACTTATATTGAACGGATAAAACTAATACAAAATACATGTTCTGCACACTTTTCAACACCGAGAATATTACCAAACTTTGAACAGCAAGTTCCCAAAACCATTGACATGATTTATTCATACTTTGTTTTTTTTGTGAACTACACAAACATGGTTTGAACCTTTTTCTAGAAATAATAGCCAGGTCTGCTGTAAGTTAAGATAGCCTTTTGCTTTGAGCAATGTCATTGGTGTTCCATCTTTATGAACCTATAATTAAAAAAGATAAAGAATTAGACCTTGCATTGGAAACTTCTATCTAAACTCATTTTCTTGTACTACCCATTTATTCAGTAAAAATATCAATTATATAAATAGGCTATGTGTCATGCTAAGATTAATCATACCAATCTTTTTGCCACTTCCGCTTCTTTCTTCTTAATAGAAGCCTTGTCACCAAGACAAAAGGTATCTTCATCAAAGGCAGTGTTTCCTTATTCTATTCATACCTATGAAAAGAGCCACGTTAATGTGATTGTTCCGTCAAATGTCGCGCAGACTACCAAAAGTAGCATAAATATGTCTGAACTTATTATATGACGATGGCTTACACTGGATTAGCACTTCACATGTCGATAGGTGATTTCCCTTTAATTGTCATGTGGGATTAGCACCCTATTATTTGATACCTCTGGCAATGTAAGTTGACCAGAAAGCAGCGTAAGAATTACTCACACCACAAACAAAATTACCAGCGGCAGTTGATGACGTGTATGTGCCATGACCGTCTACATCTCGAGGCGAATCAAAATCATTATCTGATGACATTCAGAGACCTGTAGCATCGAGACCCTTGGTAAACGCTTGAGCCCCAATTAGCTTACTGTTGCAAAGTGACGGTCCCCCATTGATTATTTTACCATGTCTAGACGTGGCCATGGACTCAAGGGTTACGGTGGGTGATGGTTGCAGTGGACAGTCATGGGATAAACAATCATTGATAAGCCACTCTCAAGTCATAGATAAACACACAGTGTGTTGATGAATGCTTATTCATTTTCTCTATCGTCAACCCTCTGCTTTGAAAATGAGCCAGTCATAGTTGTTTGGCCTTTGTTACTGCCCAGCACCGCCGACACTTCAGCCTCCACAACTCCATTATTCATAACCCTTATACCTACAACTTAAAGCAACTATCAACTGGTAATAAAGGCAACAATTTTGGGGAAGCGTCAGTAAAATCCATTCTACCTTTCACAGATTCAGCCATGTGCCAATTTTCATGAGTTGATGAGACCCTAATACCAAAAATAGTTGGACATCATTATTTAAAAATGTTAAAGTAGGATGTGTACCTGGATGGTTCAATTCGTTTTGTCCATAACTAAAAAGAGTGCCAAGAGCAATATACTCGGAACCTTCAGCCAAACGCCCACTAAAGGGTTAAGCTTACTTTCCTAGTGAGCTGTTTTGAATAAAAAAATGTCATTTATTTTTAAGACCTATCAATGCCAAGGTCGTCCATGTAAGCATTGTTCCTATTATAAAGGGAATGCACACTCCTGTGCATATAAGAGCTGTAGAATAGGTAGGAATAATTAATCAAAATTCTAAATTCTTTTCGTTTCGTTTATAGCATTTCAAAATGGAGCAACTTTTCTTTAATGAACTCTCAAACTACGAAGTGTAGGTGCGAATTTGGTGTCGAGGTTGTCAACAAAAGTAGTTGGTAGTCTCAACGCATGTTTAAAGTTTCAATGCCTGCTTTAATTTTCAAATTGGAGCAACTTTGCGGTTTCGGTCTTCTCGAGCACACGGTTGCCTGTTTCAAATTTGAAGTAGACGAATTTGGTTGTTTGGACCTGCAAAGAGATAACATAATAAACTAATAAAAATGTGTACAATACCTTATAAAACAAATATCGATATACTTTATATGCATAATGCATATAATATTCGAGTAGA